>VXAD01002020.1:386650-457837 GCA_013399195.1 Dicrurus megarhynchus | reverse complement strand
TTTTTTTTTTTTTTTTTTTTTTTTTTTGCACTGTGAGGCTCCCGCGGGAGCTGTTTTTAACTCTGTATCCATTTGTACTTCGTGTCTTAAACTGTTTCAATAAAAACGTGACCATTTGTTACCGAGCTGCGCGACTCCCTCGGAACTGCGCCCGCGGTTCGTTTNGCGGCAGCGGCGTGGGGCGAACAGCGGCACCCGCTCTGCTGCCAGCATGATGGTTCCGAGGTCAAGGTGGAACAAAGGTTGCCGCAAAAAGAAAGCGAAACTCGAGAAAACGGTCTTTTAGTGGTTGTTTCTCTGTGTATAAAACCGCAAAACAAAGCACTATTCCAGCTTCCAAAAAATGGTCCTGTGGTATCACCTCTGTGTGGGAGTTGCGCCTCCTATAACACAGGCCCTTTATCACTTTATCCTCAGGCTGGCCTGAGGTTTCCATCTGGCTCTGAAAGCCCCCTAATACTCTCTGGGTTTTAACAGAGGGATTTGTGGATCCGTGGGGGGCACTGCTCGGTGTCAGCGTGGTGTGACGCATAAAGCCTGTGTGCTGGCAGGAGGTGCTTGTGTTGGGATGCTGAGTAACACTGTATTGTTTGCCTGGACAGAGCTGGGCTGGCCGGAGTCCATACCCTATCTTGATAGGCCCCCGTCCCCGCTGGAGTTTTATCGAGAGTGGGTGAGTCCGAATAAACCCTGTATAATTCGCAACGCCATCAGCCGCTGGCCGGCTCTGAAGAAATGGACCCCAGCGTACCTCAGGTATGAGCGAGCTGTGGAGCAGGACTGGTGTTCAATTTCAGGTGACCTCACTAAAAACCCCTTGGTTAATCTTTGCTTTTATATGTAAGATTAGCTCAGATTCCTTCCTGGTTCCATATGAGGGTGTTCAGTCTTCACAGGATCAGGTGTAAGTGCCTTCCTTGCACACTTACTGCCTTACCAGTTCCGATGCAGCCAGGAGGGTAGGTGTTTTAGCTGTGTGCAGCCAAAAGACTCAGCTATTGACACCCAGCCAGCTGGAGTGGGGCTGTAATGCTGTAAGAACAGACTGACTTGTTTGTGGCTGAGCACGGCTTGTTTTCTTCAAAAAACTAAATGATGAGCATTTTAACAATGACGGAAATTTTAAAGAAAATTCCTTTTTTAAGAGAGGATTTATGGGTTGACCTAAAATCTGTGGGTCATATCTAATTCTGTGGGGTTTAAAGCTAAATATCTTAAGGAACTAAGGAGTGTTAGCCTCATGGGGTGTGTATCTATCAGTTTCTGTCCATCCCCTGCTCTATTGCTTTTGAAAATGTGAACCCTTGGACTTGGCTGAGTTGAATGGCCCCAGTAATATCAAGCTCTGTCATGATTGGCAAAAAAAAGTAGCTGAAGAGGGCCCTCTGTCTGCACGGAGGAAAAGGGAGCTCCCTTGAACTGTCCTGCTAGGAGAGAATTTAGAGGAAAAAGAAACTAGAGTTGCCTTGAGTGCAGGGAGCAATTGGAGCAGAATGCCAGAGTCCTTATCAGACAGCAGAAAATCTAATCTAGAGACACCCATCCATGTAAAGACAGGCATCTTATTTTTGCTGCCCTTGAAACATGTTTTTAAAATAACCAGTATGTACTATATGAGCTAACTGCGGGCCTGGATATAAACCCTTGATTTGTTTTGCAGGGAGGTAGTAGGTCCCAAGGTGGTGAGTGTGGCAGTGACACCAAATGGTTATGCAGATGCAGTGTTTCAGGACCGTTTTGTCATGCCAGAGGAGCGCCAAATGCCTTTCATGGACTTTTTGGACATTGTGGAGAAGAAAGCCACCTCTCCCAACGTGTTCTATGTGCAGAAGCAGTGTTCAAACCTCACCGAGGAGTTCCCTGAACTTGTCTGTGATGTGCAACCTGACATACCATGGATGAGTGAGGCACTGGGTAAACCTTCTATTTCTCACATATTCAATAAATATTTTGCATGAAACTTTAAAACAATCACACTAGGTACTACGTGGTGAATGCTTGTTCTCTTTCTGAATGCCACAGCTCAGTTTGGTTTCATTCTCTTAGAAAGCAGGAGTGGTAAAATACATAATAGAGTAATCCAAGTTTTGGCATTGGATTACTCTGGAATCAGTATCTCTGTTGTGTATTGAGACCCTCACAACTGAAAAAAATGTCATGGAACACTTCTTTACATCGAGTGGCTTTTCTCTGATCTAGAGCCATGTTTTGGCTCTGTGTTTGCAGTGTAGAAGGAGATTGCTGTTGTTCACAGAGCACTATTTGCAATGAAACCTGTCATAGTTATGAAGTTACAGGACAGAATTCGGCAGAAATTGGCAGAAAATTATTTGAAGTGCTTCTTAAAATGACACAATTTTTTTTGTTGTTGACAACATATCTCTTTTCCTTAACCATACAGGGAAGAAGCCTGATGCTGTGAATTTCTGGCTTGGGGAGTCAGCCGCTGTGACGTCTTGTATGTATCCTATGGCACTGTAAATCTTCTGGTGATTTCAGCATAGGTTTAAGCTGGCGTGTTTTGAGTTAGTGGCTCAGGAGGATGGTGTGGTTTTTCTGACAAGGCAATTCTATTTTAACATGGTTTTTTGCATTCTTTATTCTGCCCTCCTGGAGCCTCCTGCTGCTGTGTCTCTGGGTGCGTCTACCTGGCATTGTGTCAGGCAAGGCACTGACAATTTGCTTCATTGAATGCTTTTGCTACAGCATGATATTGTGACTTTCCTCTCCCACTGGCTGCAAGAGGACGAAGCAGCCTAGTAATAATAGGGAAAGCTGATACTTTCAGTTTACTATTGTTTCTGCAGAGAAGGAAATAGCACTGATTTTCTTTCTCCACGTTTCTCTTTTTTTCTCAATCCTAGTACATAAAGATCATTATGAGAACTTGTACTGTGTGGTATCTGGAGAGAAATATTTTCTACTGCATCCACCAAGTGACCGTCCCTTCATCCCATATGGTACATCATTTTGCTGTGCAATATGTCTGGAGGTTGGAAGAAGGACAGACTAAAACACTAAAAGATGTTAAAAAAGGAAGCAGTGATAACATTTTGATGTTTATGCAGTGTTGCACTTCCCAGTGTATTTCTATTTCATGCTGCAGGTAGTTTGTAATACAAATGTTATTCTGAGGTCAGGTTTTCCAGTCCAGTAAAGTAATAGGTTCATTGATTCACATCTTGGATTCTATGTCTAGTTCTGGGCCACTCAGTTCAGGTAGGACATTTAGATGCTGAAGCAAGTCCAGAGAAGGGCATTAAAGCTGGTGAAGGTTTCAGAGGGAAAGTCCTATGAGGAGCAGCTGAGGGAGCTGGGGTTGTTTAGCCTGGAGGAAAGGAGACTCAGGGAAGACCTTTTCACTCTCTAGAACTCCCTGAAAGGAGGCTGTAGCCAGGTGGGGGTCAGGCTCTTTTCCCAGGCAACCAGTAACAGAGTGAGAGGTAATGGTCTCAAGTTGTACCCAGAGAAGGTTTAGATTGGACATTGGGAGGAATTTCTTCATGTGAAGGGTGATTAGATATTGAAATGGACTGCTCAGTGGGGTGGTGGAGGCATGTACTTGAAGGTGTTTAAGGAAAGACTGGACGTGGCACTTAGTGCCATGGTTTAGTTGACAAGGTGATGTTCAGCCATAGCTTGGACTTGATGATCTCGGGTGATCTCAGATCTCATCTCTTGATGTCTTTTCCAACCTAATTGATTCAGTGATACTCATGGCAGTCTCTTCAGCTTTAGAATATTTAAAGTATTTAAGTATTTTGTCAGTGTTGTAGCATGTCATCTTTGATGTTTTACAGGTTTGGATTCTGCCTGCCTGCTTTTCTCTAGGAAAAAAAATGCCAGGAAGCTAAAAACTTAGTTGTATTTTAATGAAATATTCAAGCTACTAACTGAATCTCTGAAAACTGAGAAATGAAAAAAGAGATTCTTGTGGCAGCATTGCTTCACACTCTTTTCTGTTTCTTTATATTGTTTTCCTATGTGCACAGCAGTAGTTTTTGTTGCAGTGTCATCTAGAAGATAGCTTAACTTTATGCCTCATAAGACTTAATTTTCCCATTCCTTGACTTCCAAACCATCGGATTAAGTGAATGCAGAGTGCTCTATGACCCAAATATAATTTTGCCTAGACGTGTGCTGCTACAATATTTTATTTATACTCTTTTTATTTTGTTTACAACCTTGAAGTCATAGAGTCACAGAATGGTTTGGGTTGGAAGGGACCTTGAAGATCATTGAGTCAATGCCCCTGCCATTCAATAGACCAAATTGCTCAAAGTTCCAGCCAGCCTGACCATGAACACTTCCAGGGACGGGGCATCCACAACTTCTCTGGACAACCTGTTCCGGTGCCTCATGACCCTCATTTTAAAAAAATTCTTCCTTATATAATCTAAATCTACCCTGTGTCAGTTTGATACCATTAGCCCTTGTCCTGGCCTTGGTAAGAAGTCCTTCTGTCTTTCTTATAAGCCCTTTTTAGGTACTGGAAGGCCACAATGAGGTTTCCCCAGTACCTTCTCTTCTCCAGGCTGAACAACCCCAGCTGCTCAGCCTTTCTTGGACAGGTGGTGTCGTATGTATGTGAATATATGAAATCCATGTGTGTGATAGGTGTCCTACTTTGTAAAACAAATTACTGTTAAAGCATAGAACAGAGATAATGCTTACATTTCAGAGTGTGTAGTAAAAATAGAACTCCATCTTTTTGAGCATTAGGTTAATTAATGGAGAGAAACTCTCCCAAGGGAGGGCTTAGAAAACCACATGTGCTGAATCAATGAAATAAAAGCAACTGGCAGTATCTGAAGGAGTTGATGAGCCCTATCAATTAAAATTAGAAGTGAAAGGCTGGCCACAAGCCACTAATAACTCTTATGAGTGCTTCTTTGGTAGACTGACATAAGAAGAAATACCCAACTACAGAATGATGTGTAAGTCAGGGATGCATTTATGACTTATGAAAAGGAAAGACAGTTACTGGAACAAAATAGGACTGGGACACAAATGGGCTTGGAAGAGAATAATTTCTGAGAAGAAAGAAGGTTAGAGTTCCAAACAGGAAGGCAGCCTAGTATACAGACTGACTTAAAAAAAAGTATATTAACAAACTGGATAAAATTTGAAATGGAAAAAAGGAAAGATAGTGAGTACAATAAGCTGAAAATGGTTTTGTCTTACACTTTCACCAAGAAAAAGAAAAATTGACATGCACTGCCATTAGTTTCTCTGAACTATGTCATTTGATTCTTTCTCTGGTTCCAGAGCTCTATCAGCCAGCAACCTACCACGTATCAGAAGACGGTTCATTTGAAATTGTGGATCAGAAGACTGCAGAGAAGGTAAAAAGTTTATAAAGAATGCAGTTAATACAATAGGGAGTGTTTGGGGCATTGCTGAGCCCTCAAACTAAGCATATTGATTGATATTTAGAAATCCTTCATTACTGGAAAGAGAATGCCCAGATACTTCACTTGTATTTTACTATTTGCAAAGGATACCCAGCTTGCAGAAAAAAAATTTTTTTGTACACCTGAAACCATTAATATCATGAACTGTTGCTTTGCACCAGACTTAAACAGATCCACTAAGGAACTTTTGAATGCATCAACAATAAAGGAATTGATTGCATTATGCCAGAAATAGACCCCTCTGCATTCACTTTATTTTGGCCCTCTACTCACATCTACAGTGGAATCACCCAGTGCAATAAAACATACCTCTCTGAATGAATAAGCTGTATTTTCTTACTAGTAGTAATATTTATTTGATTAAAATGTTTAGATCTGGATTAAACATTTACTTTACAAACCTCACTAGAATCTAATCCCTCTGCAAAGTGTGAGTAATGCTCCAACAGACCTTGAGCTGGGGCTTGTTCTCTGTTTCCAGATTGGTGCTCATGGAATCTCATTTCTGTAACACAGTAAGGTTGGAATGCTGAGGTTTATAATTCTGTAGGGAAGAGAAAAAATTAATGCAGGCTAGAGGGACTTCCCAGCAAGAAGGGGTGTTTTAGTTGCTGTGAGTAAAAATTAGACCAGAGAGCTTAAGAAGAAGAAAGGAATTTCTAAAAAGAGTGGTGCAGATAAAATACTTAAGTAGTGAATGTAGGAGGAACAAGCAACTTAAGGGGCTGGAGGTGTTTTGAAAGTATGCCACGAGACTGCAATTCCATGGATGACATTTATTGCCTTTTTCCTAATTTGAAATGTGTCACTGAAGGAGGCACATTTTTGCATCCTTGACCTATTCCCAGTTGAATGTGGAAAACTGTGTAGCTGTACATGTTTTGCTGAACAAAGTACATATTTTGTAACCTAGTGAGTTTGATTATCAGTCGTTTTTCTGGAAACTTGCTGGAAATTTTTGTCAGGGTCAGTACCATATACACACTCTTTTGCCTTTAGGTGCCCTGGATCCCTCTGGACCCCTTGAACCCAGATCTAGAACTGTATCCAGAGTATGCTCAGGCAAAACCTTTGCAGTGTACAGTGAAAGCTGGTGAGATGTTGTATCTGCCTTCTCTCTGGTTCCATCATGTTCAGCAGTCACATGGCTGTATCGCAGGTAAAATAGACACAATTTCCAGATACATTTTTGAACTATGGTGGGTGTGTAGCTAGATATCCCACAGCAAAGCGTCAGTGGGACCAAAGGTTCCTTTAAGGTTTTCTGCCTCTCTGCAGGAGGTAATAACAATCTTGAATGATCCCATGGAACTGCCTTCTTGCAGCCTGTTTTGCTTATGGTTTGTAGCTTTGTTGACAAGTGCTAGGGGTGTAGCAGAAGACAAAGTCAAGTCTGGAGAAGGGTAGCTAATGCAGTGAACCTGATCCAGTTTCTGTTTAAGACATGCAGCTAAGCAGTTTGTCTGTCTAGCTTGCTCACTGCAGCTGGTCATCTACATCCCTTTTGCAAAGAAACTGCATGATGCATGGGCCGTTGTCATATGGTAAAAAAAAAAAAGCTGCAGGAAAAAAAGGAAACCAGAAAGTGAATGACTTAGGCATGAATATAGACACAACATGGAAGATACTCTGTTTTCATATGAGCTGAAATCTGTTCTGACCCAGTCTCTTGCCTTGCTGATAAGGTTGTGTTTGAGTTCCCCTGCACTTACCAAAAGTCTTGTCATCTCTTTCTTCGTAAGATTTATCATAATCTCTCTACCTCTTTTTTTTTTTTCTCTCTCCCCAAGTGAATTCCAGAATTTCAAGCATTGCTCATTTGGTACACATGGAGGGGTGGGGATGGTGCAAAGTATTATTATTATGTCGTGCAAGTTTTGCAAGGTTTGAGGAAGAGATTTAGCTGGAATTTTTGCTTGTCCTTTATCTGGAATAAATCCTGATAATGCTGTTCAAGAAAAAAGTATTTTGAACAGCATAACATTAGTATTTGTGTGACACTGCAAATATTGCAAGCTCTTTTTTTCAGTTCTTGTGATTCTGTGATAAAAAGACAAGCTAACAGTAAAGCAGTATTTCCAATTCTTTTTGCCCAGTGCTGCTAAAGTCCTTAAAGAATTTTTAGAAATAGTAGAGTTGTTTCCAGCTGCAAGCCCCTGGCCACTCTTTTTTCTTTTTCTCTGTTTATCAGAAATCACAAAGAGTTTATTTGTCCTTTAGTCTGTTAACTGCAGTACAGTCTGTATACACTTGAAAAATCAATATTCTCTGGGTCTGGTCCAGTGAATGTCTGAAGCTAGAGCATATCCTCCTCCAAAAAGCATTGGTACAATATTACAGTACAATATTACAGTGTATAGCCTAATTTTCCTAGGAGATGTACCCCAAAATTAACTCAAGAAGCAGAATTAAAGCACTGTCTACTTGATGACCACTGTGAACTAGTGGTGAATTTGCCATCCTTTACCACAAGAAGAAAGGTTCCCATCCAGATATTAAACTTGGCAATTTGGTATTTTTTGTCTAAATAGAAGCATACATTTTCTATACTTAAGCGTTTTTCCAGCTTCTGCTCTAATGAATCTCCAGTACAGAGTCTGAAGTTGGTTTGGGTTAAGACAGAGTTGTGTTGGCAGCACTGTTGAAGAACTTCATTGTTTGCTTACATTGTTGGCTGTAGTCAAAGATTTGCTCATTTCAAAGTTCAGTCAGTAATAAGGAAAAGCCTGTACTAACTGAACTGTGTAAAACAGTCTGTGAACACATTCGTAAATCATTGCATTCTAGCCTTAAAGTGTTTTTCCCATTTCTTGTCTCCTCAGTGAATTATTGGTATGACATGGAATATGACATTAAGTACAGCTACTATCAACTACTAGATTGTCTCACAAAAACTGTGAAAATGCTATAGCAAAGGCGGGAGACTTGAGCTTGTGATGTCTGTTTCTGATGTGATACAATCATCAGCAGCTGTGACTGGAGTACAAACATGATTCCCCCCAAAAGAACTGAACATTAAATTATCATCAGCAATGCCTGCCAAACACATCATCGCTATTTTGCTTGATTTCAGAGTCCAGACCAATTGGCCAGATATTTTGGCTTGTAAGTATAAGTTTGATAATAGCATTTTTGGGCCTTTGCATGTTGCCTCAGTGATGGTAAGCAGAATAAAATTTGAAGAGAGGCAATCCAGGTTTTGAAAGTCCCAAAATGGAAGCCCTGACTATTTGTTCAGATCTACAGATTGTTTTCATAACAACCCAAGTGGACAAGGAAGGATCTGCTCTGTCACTTGTGCATCAGACTGCATTGGTCCAACAGATGCATTCTACTTAAGGCAAAAGTCTGTCCTGTTGTAATTCTCTATGTTCAGTGGCTGTGGTGTTTTGATTGTGTGAAACTACAACTTCTGCAATAAATAGGTCAGTTTAAAAGCTTATTTCTGTAGTAATTTCATTTTCTTTTTCCAAAGTAAACAATGGCTGGAGGACATATAGGAGACATGTAAAACTCAATGTTGGCTATTTTCCATGTTAAGCTACATGTTTTTATTGCAGTTTTTTATTTCTTTTCACTGTTGTATTTAAGCATAGCTGCATTCTTTTGCATCCTGAGGGATGATTTTAGGGTTACTTTGCCAGATCTGCAGTCAATCTGTGTATTATCTGTGGTCTCACAGCATGAGGTGTGATTCTGCAGCTTGTAAGCTCATTGATAGTTTCATTCCTTTGCCATTAATTGCTGCTTAGTGCATGGTCAGGCAGGTTGTTTGAACCAGGAGCCTGGTTCAAACAGCCATAATTCCCATTTGTGTTTCCACAGAATGGGATGAGACTACTCACATGTCTGAGACCCCCAGGGTAGGACTAGAAGGCTATTAAATACACAGACATTGCAAAAATGTAGTATTGTTGTTTATGAAAACCAAGAGCTGGTGTTTATTGTCAAATCTTCAAACAGTTCCTTAGAAACATTAGCAATATGGGGGAGACTAATTATTGGGAAGAAAAATATAGTACTTGTTTTACTTAGTTTCTTTTGCTTTTTAGAGAAACACGGTTACAGTAAAAAGTTTCATTTTAACTTGTGGTGCTTATCCAAAAATTGCAGAAAGCTCGAGAGGGATTAAGAACAGGCTTTGTTTTGTGGCTAGATTAAGATGTCACGCTACTTAGGCTTTCCATCTTGTTTGTGTGTACTGTGCCCGGGCAAAGGCTCCCAAGCCAGTTCTGCAGTCCAATCTGGAATTTCCTGTAGCTGGGGGGCGGGGGGGGACGTAGCAACTTGTATATCTGTTTTTGCTGCTTTGGGGTTTTTAATTTAGTCTCTGTCTCTAATCAAAAGTAAAAGCCCTCGCCAAGAAAAGCGACAGCTTGTGCCCGTGCAAGTGGCTGGTGTCACCGTGCCGCCGTGCCGGAGAGTCTGGAGGCAGGCGTGCTCTGAACTACACCTCCCAGCAGCCCGTGCTGGCCGACTGGAGGAAGCGGTGGCGATGGTTCCTGCTGGACTTCGGGCAGGGGTTTTGATCCCGAGCAGGGACAGGCTGCTGCGGCTCGTGTCGCACGCAGTTTCGGGCGGCCCGTGCCTCGCCCCGGAGAAGGGCCGCAGCTCTCCGTGCAGCCGAGCTGGGATGGCCGTGCGGGTGTCCGTCCTGCCTTCCCCCAGGTGCCTGTTCGATGACCCCGTGCAGATCCGTGTGGCCGGTTTGCAGCCGCAGCAGGCGGTCACCCTCCGAGCCAGCCTGGTGGACGAGAGCGGGGAGCTTTTCCAAGCCCACGCGCTCTACAGAGCCGGGAGCAGCGGGGAGCTCGACCTCAGCCGCTCCCCAGCGCTGGGGGGCAGCTATTTGGGAGTGGAGCCGATGGGGCTGCTCTGGGCTCTGCGGTCCAAAACGCCCCATAAGAGGCTGGCAAAGAGGAACGTCCTGACCCCTTTCTCTGTGGACTTGGAAGTGTACGAGGGCCATGGGGACATGAGCCGCTTGCTGGGAAAATGCACCAATGAACGATGGTTTTTAGGAGAGGGGGTGAAGAGGATTTCAGTCAGAGAAGGTCGTCTCAAAGCAACCCTCTTCCTCCCTCCTGGTGAGTTTTAATTCCATTCTGGTTTTCCAGGTGTGACTGACACCACGTATTATGCCCCTTGGTCCCTGAATGCACTCAGCAACCCAGAGCAAAGCCTCAGCTAACACTTCCCTCAGCCTGTACCTGGTCCAGATACTTCGATCTTCACAGCAGAGCAAAGAGGAGGAGGTGTTGCCCGGCAGGGCAAGAGCCGAGGCAGGGGTATGGTGGTGCAGGGAGGAAGGGAGGGCAGCAGTGGTAACACAAGGTGTCTCATGGTTGTTCTAGTTGAGTGTCTTGACCTCTCTTGCAGTGAGACCTCTGTCAAAAAAGTGTTTATTTCTTAGCTTTTCTGTTTAGCTGACAGGACAAAGAGGCCCGTGGTCCTTGGCAGAGCTGTGATGCATGACAGCTCTGGCCATGGAGTGAAGAATAATGAGGCATGGTGGGAGCACTGCACTCAGGCTGCAGCCAGCCTAGGCTGAAGAACCATGCACTCAGCAGCTGCTACAGATCTTCCTGCAGGCTCTGGACTTGTCTCTCTCTGTGTCTCTCTTTAGCTGAGGAAAAGCCAAAAAAAGAAGTTTCAACCTGATTGAGCAGCTGGACTGCATGGGATACTTAGGAAGATGGGAGACAAATGGGAAAAGCAGGATCTTTAATTAAGCAGATGCCATATTTCACAACTCTGTACACAAACAGTGCTGAGAATGGATCCTGTGCAAAGCTGCTTTAAGCCCTGAAGTGTTTCTGTTCCTTGAATGGAACTTAAACATGGCTATCTTGCTTTGTAATTAGAAAACAGTCCCTTGCAGCTGCAGCAACGTCACATCTCGTAAGGGAAATCTGGCTATGAGAATGGGCAGAGCAGCATCAGGAAAGGAAGGTCCTGTTGCTGCAGGAGAGCTGAGGAGCTCAGGGGTAGTTACCCAGATCTTACTGAAGCCTGAATTGACACAGGTCAGTGCTGGCGTTTGTGAGTATCTTTCATAACCCGAATACCCCCTCCATGGCATACCTGCTAGCATAGCTCCTAAGGAAGATGGATTACCACTTATGCAGTAATACTGTTTGTTCGTTGATCCTCAGTGGCCCAAGGACTTGTAGGCCGATGCCAGGTGAAATTCAGGATGAGAGAAGGATGTCCAACATGTGAACTTCCTATAATGAGTTCCTAAGAGAGAAAAGAAATATGTAAATTCATGTCCTTACAGTCATTTTATGTGTTCCTGAGAATGATAGCCACCATGGAAAGCTTCAGAGGATGATTTTCTTCTGGTATCTACTGTCCCGATGTGTCCTGAGGGGACACCACAGAAGGACACCTGTAGGAACTTTTTGTTATGTATACACCCTCCTTCCATTGCAGGACCTGGCCCATTCCCTGGACTTATTGATTTGTATGGATCTGGAGGAGGTCTTATTGAGTACAGAGCAAGTCTCCTGGCTAGCAGAGGCTTTGTGACTCTGGCTCTTGCTTACATGTCCTTTGAAGATATCCCTGCTATGCCAGAGATTCTTGAACTGAGCTATTTTGAGGAGGCTGTGAACTTTTTGCGGAAGCAGCAGCAGGTAAGAGACAAATTATGGTGCTCTTCCTGTTGGAAACTTTTTTCCAGTTTTCTAATTGGTTCCTGGACTAGAAGTACAGAATTGCTTAAGATGGAAATAGTAATTTTTTACTAGTTTTGCATATTTTAAGATTTTAGAAGGGAAAAAGTCCATTGACTTTTTTACTGTTTCTGAGGTATTACATGCTTTTGATTCCGAGTAAGTTTTGCAGGACAGTAATAAAACACTTTAACAACAGAATCCCTTACAGTTGTAGCACTGGAGGTGTGGCATATCTTAAGAAGCTGAAGCTGTGTTTGAACAAGTGTGTAGGACAAGAAAGACACTTTATGGCAATGTATTATCATATTTTACCCAAAAATGGCCAAAAGAAATCAAGTAGCATTTAAAATTTTAATGGAATGCTACTGAAAGTGTATTTGCTTTACAAAGTTATTTACTTTTTGTCACATGGACACCAGGATTATAGGTAGTGTGAGAGCAGAATTCAGCCTTGCTTGTTTGTCTTGTTCCTCACAGAGCTCTGAAACATCTAGAATTCAATGTGAAGGGCCTTCACTAGAAATAAGTTGATTTAAACAGCTATTTGGCTCACTTAGCCTCGGGTGTAATGAACATTATGTCTTTCAAGACAAAACAGAAAATAACAGGTCAGCTGTAGGAGAGTATAGAAGAAACTGGAATAAAGAAATTTGATGCAAGTAAACCCAGGAAAAAGTGGCTTGGAGAGAGGAGCATTAAAAGACACTGTACTGAGAGCAGGCCAAACCAGGTTGTAGAGGGAGCAAAGACACTTTGTTTGTACAGGTCACCAGGAGGGAAACGTGTTACAGGAGGAGAAATGCTGAGGAGCTGTAGAATTCATAGTCACTCTTTTGGAGGCTCAACAGCAGGATGGATGAGAGAGTAATATAACCTGAACAGAGAGAGGGAAGGGGCAAATTATGAGTGGTCTTAGTTGGATAAGGAGTGAGAAAGCAGAACTGGAGAGGTTATGTCAGCTCAGGAAATAAAGAGTAGTTAATAATACTGTTTTCATAATTCTGTTTCAGGTGAAAGATACTGGGATTGGTGTTTTGGGCTTGTCTAAAGGAGGTGATCTAGCCCTTTCCATGGCCACATTTCTACCTGGCATCAAGGCAGCTGTCAGCATATCTGGAAGTAGTTTTAATTCCTTCATTCCCCTGAAGGGGGATGGCTTCACTATTCCTGTCCACCCATATGACTTGGGGAGGATGAAGATCAGTGATGAGTCTGGACTAGTAGATTTTTCAGATGTCTTAGATGATCACATGGACCCAGCAACTTGGGATTGTCGCATTCCTGTGGAGAGGTCCTTAGCCAAGTTCCTCTTCCTGTCTGGACTGGATGACATGAACTGGAAAAGTGACCTCTATTGCCGGGATGCTGTTCAGCGCCTCCGGCAGCACGGCCGGGAAGTGGAGTTTTACTCCTATTCTGGAGCAGGACACCTCTTGGAGCCACCATACTTGCCTCTGTGCCAAGTTTCGATCCACAGGGTGCTTGGGATGTTGGTGCATTGGGGAGGGCAGTGGAGAGAGCATGCTAAAGCCCAAGAAGATGCATGGCGCAGGATACAGGCCTTTTTCTGGAAACATTTGATGGACTCAGACGTCCCTAAGAGCAAGCTGTAATGGAAGCTGTCAAAGGTGCTGGCCAGGGTTGGTATTTCAGCACTTGCTGTCTTGGAAACTCATCAGAAGTTTCCTGGACTGCCTTCCTCTAAACCCCACTGTTGCATAGTTGCTTATTTTCATTCCCCAGATGATTTCCCAGTTTTTAGTTGAGTTTCAGTTGACTTCTGGCCCCACCTTCACTGTAGATTGGCACCATCTGGCCTGTCTGTGCGCTGTAGTCTAAAAAAACCCAGCATCTCATCATCTGTATCGCATTTGTGCTGAGCTGTCTTTGCCCTCAATCTGCAACCCTCTCCTTTCATAAGAGGAAATACTCTCACAGGATTTTTCCATTGAATTGTTCAGTCTTGCACCTTTAACTAACCTAGATATAAACAGCACTTTTGTTGGACAACACATTAGTACACTAATCTTTCCTCCTGGTATATTGTTGTCTCCTATTTCGTAGTAAAAACGTTGCAGTAGTTCTGATCTCAGCTAAGGGAAGAGGCACTCTTCTGTCTTAATCTGAAGTGCAGTGATAACTTCTTTTCTGGTACCTCAAAACCCAGAAGTGAATCTTACCTAGGTTACTCTGGTTGTATCTCCTGCTGACTCCATGTAAGTTATATATTGGGGTAAAGTTTTCACTGCGCTGCTCAGTAAGTGCAATGTGGACTGTATGTGTGTATGCACAGTTTGCTTGAGATTATCTGAATGAAGCTTTCAACCATCTTTACACCTGTCAGTACATTAAGGAACTATCCTGGTGTAGCCACAAGCTGTCACTTCACCCAACTGAGGAGTTCATGAACAGAAGTCCTCACCTCCTGTTGGGAAGAGAAGTGATGGAGTCTGTAGTTTTGCACAGTGCTCGAGGTGAGGGTGATACATATATGCCAAGTACTTGCTCTCATGTGGTGAAAGTTAGTTTGTCTCCATTTTGGGGGGGAACAATAAAGCCACTGCTGCTGAGTTCTCAGGAGCCCAGTGAGGTGGGCTGCCTCAGTGGTCCTGCCACTAGAGCAGACAGCTGTGGGCTCAGTGACAGCTAAGAAATGCCACTCTTCAAGAGAGGACTGACCTCACCTTCTGGGAAGAATGTGCATTTTCTCACCTTTTACCGGTGTCCAAACCTGCCAAGGGGGGCTGTAATCTACCTTGTGCTTTAGTGGGATAGTGGCAAATAGCAGCTACATATCAAATGGCATCCATGGAACAAATTTTCTCTCCTGGATCAGTCAAGACTCACACCCTGACCACAGAAGCAAGCAGGAGCTGGAAGTTTCTGCATTGCACTGAGACAGAAAAATTTTGCCTTTGACAGTGTAGTCCCTGGTTTCCAGTTCCTGCTGAGACAAAAGCCCTGTAGGAGCCTGGATCCTGCTGAGGGAAGAACCATGCCCTCAGTTTTCTTGCTTCAGGGAGCAATGGTTACTCAAAAGGAGCATGTTGGGCCTCAGCAGGCTGGGTACTCTCTCATACAATATATTCAACACAGACTGTGCCCCTTCAGGTGCTTCTGATTTTCCTGACCTCCCCTGTTCCTCATACTGGTAGATGGGGTACCACATAGCTGAAGGTTAGAGTGGGGATATCTCTCTCCTCCTCTCCCATCCTGGTCTTCCATCAAGTTTCATGCTGTTGCCTGTTCCTTGATTTCTGTTTGTCCCTTGTGTGCATATGTCCTGCATGGACTGTGGTTGTTCCAGATGTTTAGTGAGTGGGTAGGACCTGGCAGCAGAGTAACATGTAGCAACAAAGAAAGTCAAACACATTTAAGGAGTTCCATCTGAGTAAGGGACATTTTCTTTTCCCTCATTTTTCTGTTTTACTGAAGCAGTCAAAAAACCCTGGGCTGCTCATCCACATTTTCCTCAGACTCAGGGCCTTAGGCTGTGAGTTTCCCTGTGGTGTGAGTAATTATGTTATTTTGTTTTTACTGAACACAGTGAGGTTTGTACAAAACAGTGTGTTGTCTTTCATCCTGTGGGATAACGCACATCTATCTTAATCCCTTCTGAGGGGATTTCCAAGCTTTCCTAGCCTTCGGTGGGCAGTTTACAGATCTGTATGTTGAATTACAAAATTGTGCCCGTCCAAGAAAATACATTATCTATAGGAAACTACCATTACAAATAAAAATACTTTCCATCAGTAAATCAACAGTGTGGTCAGTGATGCTTTCATCCAGTTGTTATGTTGTCACATTCAGCAATCAAGATCACAGAAAACAGTGTTGAAAATAGAGGATGAAGGGAACTAACTGGAGACTCCATTGATGATGACAGCACATAGGACCTCTTTCTTTTGTTGCTCTGGAATGAAAGCTTTGCTACCCAGTTAAAAGCCCTTTATTTATCACTTGGATGGCATCTGACAAGAAAGACTGAAAAAGCTGATTTAGCTGAGCAGCTCTGTGCTACATACAGGAAAATATTCAAGCCAACTTAGTTGTGCTGGGAATACTTTTAAAATTAAGCTCAAATTTGAAACTTACCTTCAGGAAATAGAGACTGGAAACTGGTGTCAGACTAATACAAAATAACTGGAAATGGCTTAATTTCAGTAAAACACTTTTGCTTGTTCTTAAGCATGATCTTCAGCATTTTGCTGAAGACTTTGACTCCTTAATGTTTCTTCTGCTGAAGAGATGATTTAGACCAGGAGGGCTAAGATCACAGGTTATTTTCAAGACAATATTCTGCTAATTGCAGGCTGTTGAGTCAGAGTGCTTTGTATAGTTTCTCCAGGCCTGCTGAATACTGACAACATTATTCAAGAACAATGTGAAAGTTATTATTTAATTAAAGATAATAGACCTTCAGCTGCAAGAGATCCTCTGCCAAGCTCAACTGATAAATCTAATAGAAATTGTATGGGAAAAGCTGTTCTTGTAATCTGCTTGTAATTGAAAAGTGCTTCAGATAAAATAGAGTATGAGAGGACTTACTTGACCTGAAAGATCTTGTCTTGATTCTGTTACCCCCTGTTTAGCACTCTGCACTACATTGCTTTTATGAGAATAAGAAAAGCTTGTGACAAGTCTCTTAAGAAGTGAGAATCTCTCCTCTAAGCTGCTATGAAAAAGTTTACTGTAAGGGAACAGTATATCTTGCAATGCTTTTTTAGGGCAGGGTGATTTCCTTAGCTACCATGGAATCAGGCAGCAATGGAAAGTGCTGATTTGACCAGTGCATTCTTAAAATTTTCCATCTTTGCATTGAAAACTGACCCTGAAGCATTTTGATACACATAGAGTATAACTTGGAGGAAACTGCAGGATGAAAGTAGTCAAAATGCCTTTACTAGCAAAAAGTGAACCACAGGTGCATAAGAGGTGAAACATCTTTGAAAAAGTGGCTGTCTCTGCAGAAGTGGGTGAGTATTTGAGGCTTCAGTGGAATTTTAATAGGGCCTGTGCTGAGCAAGGAGATTTCATTGCAAATGTGCTTCTCTAAGACTAGGAGCTTCTTACTCAGGTGAAGCAGTGTCTCTGGGTGACATCTGCAAGCAACGTTGTTTCATGGCCACAGAAGAGGAGGAATGAAGTGACAGATGAGAATATGTGTTGTGTGGTGTAATTTAGAAGTTACTTTTCTCCATTTCTGGTTTCTGTGTGCTTGAAGGTCTAAAGAATTAGTTTTTTTTTTTAATTCAAAGCTTAGTCAGTTCTTTAATACATTACCAGATCAATTGTTATCAAGCTGTGGGATAATGATGTGGGACAATGTTTAATGACAAAATACAAATAGTAAAATTTTTTTCTATATTAGTATTTTGCAAAAAACTTCATAATTCTACCATTGCAGAAAAAGAAAAATCACTATTCTGCACTTATTAGTGCTCTGTACATGTTATTCAGAAATGGAATCTGAGCCAAATATAGGATTAAGCACAAAGAAAGTGATGCTTTGTTTAAGTTTAGGGAGAAGAAAGATGAATATTTTCAATGAACCAGCGCTCCTTGCAGCATTTACTGCAAAATATCCCTGCTATTTTTCATTGTCCAGGACAAAAATTAGAAATGCTGAGTCTTAAAAAATTGTCTGTGCAAAATTTGCATTACACCTAAAAAGGTCTCTACCCTGACTCTGGATAGCAGTTAGAGAAAAATAATTAAGTTAGTTACATTCTCTTTATTTAGGATTGTATCTTTTCAATTACTTAAGCTGCTGAACTTTCAACATTTTGCATTTCGACTGGAAATTTATGTTTGCATTAAAGTAATTTCAGTGAAAGGTGTGGGTTTATGGTTTTTTAACTCTTTTAAGAATGCCTTGCTGCACAGAGGGACAGTCATGCCTTTTTTCTGATTAGTGATCTAAGAGGTAATCCTGTGGAAAACAAAACAAAACAAAAAGAGGGTTAAAATGTTCTGCAGGATCAAATAAGGAAGCAGCAGAAACATGCATGGGGTTATCTGTAGAAACAGGGGTGAGCAATACCCTGCCAAGATAAATAAGAAATTAGTACAGTTTTTAGTTATGTTTGTAATAACTAGTCCAGCTAATTCTAAATCATGATCCATTTCTGTATCCAGTGAAGTGAGTGCTTGGTGGCTCATTGTGTGCTGCCCCTGTTTACAGTGGATCTGGTCCTGAAGGAGTGAGATACTTGACAGTGGAGAGAAAATTGTGAAATACGAATGTCAGATAAGAGATGAGCTGGATATGTAGTTCAAAGGAAATGTCCTGGATAGTTACAGAGCATGTGCATATCTCTGCTTTCATCTAGAGGAGAAAGTTCAAATGCACTGCTATCATTTTAACATGCTATGAATTCAGCAAGATAGTGTTCAATCAATAATCCTGTGCCATCTAGGGGAGTCTGTCTCTGGACAGTGTCAGTCTGACGTTCTCAAACATCCAGCACTAACTCAAAATGGATTGATTTTGGCTGCACACTGCTCTGACTCCTGCCATTCTCCTATCTCTGGATTATTTCAGATCAGAGATACGTCATCTTGATGTGAGGAGAATACTTTGATACAACAACATCACTGCTGTTGTAGCAGAAGAAAAAGAGGTCAGTGGTCTGTACTTTTTGGTGGAAATAATCACATTGAATTGCTGAAACAGCCCAGAATTTACTGCTTCCATGGCAGTCTGCCTACCACTCCCTGTAAAGCTGAGACCTCTTGGGCTCCATTTAGATCAACAATGTGCAGGGGCAATTCTGCTCTTTCAAGTCTTCTAGGGATTCTTGTTCTTTCTAGGGCTGTCTTCCCTCACCTGAGGGCATAATGTCTGCTTTCTTTTTTTTTCTCCTATATCTCTGACAGTTTTGTTTCTGTCCCACTGACCATGAACCAGGCCATTCCAATTCCAGGGCACTTTGCATGATGTGCTGGTGGAGGGGGAGCACTCTCAGCAGTACATAAGGCCAAAGCCAGAAGGGTGTGTGATGACACTGGCAGTGAGGAACCACAATGCTTTTACTGATGAAGACTAGGTAATATTATGTCACCTTGTTGAGAAATTACCTCACATTGGTCTTGTTTCTAGCAAACAACCTCTAGGTAGGTCAGAAGGACAACTCTGCAGTGTAGATTGAGTACAATGAAATGTCTCTGCCAGTCTGAGAGTTGTAAAACTATAGAGGATGCTCTGCTACTAGCACTGAGAATGGGACATGCTCAGCATGCTTACAGTGGCTGGTGACTGTATGCAACATGTTTTGTATGTGATGAGGGACACTGAAAAGTGCACCATGTGTGGCACCTTGGCAGCAGAAAGTGAGATTTGGTGAGTGGATGGCCATTCACATGGGTCATTCAGTGTGGACTAATGGTTAACTTGAACTAGTTTTTGTTAGTTTAAGTTTTGGCCCAGTTTAGTTTTTAAGAATTTTTCCCAGGAGACCTTGAGGTGGCTGTTGTTTTCACATTTTTCATTTTGAGTTGAGTTTGCCATTACTAAAAGTAATGCATGGGACAGCTTTGGTTGTACTTGTTTAAAAGTAACATCTGCAATAATCAGATAGTTTGACTATGACTCCCATTGTCTTAGAAAAAAAATGGAAAGAGAAAGGGCAAAAGAGTATCCTGCAGAAGAATCTGTAGATTTAATTTGTCAGGAGCATCCCCATAGAAAAGGGAAGTTAATTATTTCAAAATTGTCTAGATTTTATCAGGGACAGGGGTTTTGCCTTTTAAATCAAAACTCACCACAACATTAATTTTGTTAAAATGCGACCATAAAAATTTGATTATGATTGCCATAGTGATATTCCTGTTACAGCTCCTGAAAGAGTTCTTGTCCATCTCAGTCTGAGTAACTTCAGAAATTTGTTCATAGTTCTCATGATCAGTGAAAGATTAATGCCTGTAGTCACTAATTTATTGTGTCTTACACTCTCACAAATGATTTTCAATACTTCTTATCAAATCATTTCATAACCATCCTTTAGCTCTGTGGAAGAAAATACTGTGCAGCTCAAACATGCTAGCTTTTAAAAAGTGATCCATTACAAGTCCCGTTGCCCAGTACTCTCTCACGAGTGGGTTTTTTCCTAGTTTCTACTTTATGATGGGAAAATATGTAGAAATATTCCATGCCAGTCCAGTACATGCAGTGGAATTTCAGTATGTGAAATATCCAAAATCAAAATCATAACCCATCTAGACAAATCAAAAATTAACCAAAGTAGAGGCATAAATTGTGCATATAAAGAAAAGAAAGAAAAAGTGTACATTCAAGGAGTGACAATTCTTAAATTTCTCCCCCTCATAAAGGGAAGTATGTGAGTATGTGGTCATATATAAATGTCTGTTGGAAAGGAGGGGAGGCATGCAGAGTGTAAACCAAAGGAAAACCAAAAGATTATGGGTCACTTCCAAGTAGAGATATTATATGATTTAAAAAATCTATTTTGTAATAACTTGTATTGTTTTTTTTCTGTGGAATGTAGGGTCCCCAGCAGAAATCTCCTTCTGGCAGAATCCAGACATGTGCAAGTGAAAGCACCATGGCTCAGGTCCCAACCAGATGGTTTCACTGTGCAATGCCAGAGGTGAGCATATGGTGACCCCTGCCTGCTCCGGGATTCCCGGGATCAGCAGAGCTCCCATTGCTCAGCCACGGGCTGAATCCACTTTTCCCTGTAAGACAACGTGTGATGGTATCACTGGCCAGCACAGGACACAGGAACTACTTACAGACAAGTCACTAAGTGACTAAGTCACTTAGTCTTTCTGAACTAAGGGTTTCACAATCAGTTATTATTAGTGCACTTATTGTCTTGGGACGTTGAGAACGAATGCTTTTATGAAGAGGTAATAACTGCTTTCCATCACTGAAGCTCTAGTGACAGGTTATAGAAGTTTTCTCAAGTTCTCTCACTTTGAGGTCAATGTAGAAAGCAAGGAAGAAGTTTTATTTATTTTATCTCCTGTTGATTCCATTCAGATTTTCCAGTCACTCATCAGACTTGAAAATAATGTAGTTTTTTTTTCTCTAACCACTAGAGAGTCCTGAGGTAAGAAGGGTATTAAAAAAACTAGTTTTTCTCCCACTTGGGAAAAGATTAGCAATGTTGCATAACTCTGTTTTATCCTCTTAAAGACTGGTGGTAAAAGTCTCCTTGAAATAGCCATTAACCTAAAAGCTGGCGTTCTCCATGGGGTTTAGAAGGCTGGAACTCATGCCTTGGCTATACCTGATGAGGTTCTCCCATTTTCCAGATTAGTGTTCTGATCAGCAGGTTGCTGTTTATCAGTACATGAGAGCTTATGATGGGTTCAGAAGAAAGGCTTAAATTTTATCCCACATTAGACCAATTGGTTTTAACATCTTGTTATTTTTTAATGAGATGAGAGCTTTATTTTATCAAGGTTGCCTTTCAGATAATACAAAGCAAAGTCATTTGCTAATTTAGCTTCCTTAGGATATATGGCTTAAGCTGTGCCTTGTCTGTGTTTTCTTTGATTCATCTGGAATACTATGCCCAAAAGAGGGGGGAGGAAGACCAGAGATACATATGGCTTTTTTCTCTTTTTTTTTTCAGTTGTGTCTGGCTACTAAGGTGTGTTTTGTATAGCCTAAAAAACACTATCCACTAGCAAAAGAACTGCTTCGAAAAAGCCAACCCCATTCATCTCTTTACATGGCCTTTTCCTCTTTTGAGGCCTGAGAGAAAGCTTTGAACCTGAAAGGTGCTAGTGCCTAGTAGTTACTTAAGCAGTGAGAATTCAGTCATACTGAGACCAGAGCTGTCTTCTCTCTCTCTGCTTCATTTACTGCTTGTTCCATTTGCTTTCTGGGTGTTTTTATCATTTGTGTCTGCCTTATTAGCCATATAACAGACACCACACAGAGGATGATAATGGGCTGAGGCAGGTAATACCACTCTACCTTTCAATTCACAAATTTAAGAAAGATAGCTTGAACTTTTCAGAACATTTGAATTTTTAAGTAATTTGCTCCCAGTACTTTGCATGTGCAGGTTCTCCTTTCAACTGGGTTGAGAGGAGAGTAGAATTTTTTAAGACAGTTGTTATCCTTCTTCATTCCTCTCAGTTCTCCACATAAGGCTATTTGGCTTTCCAGTGCTTCTGCTTTGCTTTTCTTCTCCCTGCAGAAGAACATAATTTTGCATTATCAATGAACATCAGTCCAGACCTCAAAGGAATGCAATTTCCTGGGCTCAGGAAGGAATCCAGAGGTTAGTCTCATAAATCCTGTGTATACTCTGCAACTCTTCCAGTTCTTAGCCAGGTTTGGCAACAGGGTCATTTCGTGTAGCACTCACGTAGCAAAACACATTTCTTTTGTGACCTCTGAGCAAGCTGTTCAGGGTAAATCACTGTACAAATGGTCATGACTTGAGCAGTGCCTGTGCGTGTCTCAGCTGCTTTCCTGCTAGTCTGTCTGTAGAATAGTGCAGAATTCTTCTTATGAGGTGGTGTTTCTGGAAGACAGAGCCTCCTGCTACCCATGAAAAATAGGGAGTGATTTTTCTGAGGGTCACCACGTGTACAGATCCCAGAGTTAAGGAGATTCTAGATGGAATGTTACTTAGTATGTGAAATATAGTTCTTCTGGGAGCAGATGAGTGTTTGTGGACAGTAAGGATGGTTTCTCCTTGCTGTGGTCCCCAGTTCTCCAGTGCGCGATTCCATGCGGAGACAGTCAGGAACGCTTTTATCTTTGCCAGACTTCTCTTCGTGGGTTTTAGATTTTCATTGAAGAGATGTAAAAACTGAAAGCATATTTAAGGATGTTTTCAATATTTTCATGCCTCTGAAAGTGATAATATGTGGTCATGTGCCTCCAAAAAGACTTTTCAGCTGAAAAACAGAAGAAAAAAAAGCTCAATTTTCTGAAAAGCCAATAATCATCTAAAAAATGTTTCTCTGAAACAAGAGATGCTTTGATGAGCTTAGATGTCATGATACTATTTGCTTGGCTGGCAATTCTGCAGCACCCTCAGCTCTGTCTTCCTGCTGGTACCATAGAAACAGCAGGCACAGCATGTACCTACCTCTACTTCCAGGGAAGAGCTACAGACCAAACCAAAATTCTCTTCTGCAGTTGCCCCCAGGCAACCAGGGGTCTGAGCTTCTGCAGTTTATCCCTTCATGGTCCTTTGTTTTATTCTCCTCCTATTTTAGTTTGTTTTCCTCTGTTAGATTTTCTGAATTCTGCTTTTCTTTCTTTTCTCATGTCTCTCTTTAGAAGAATGCCAGCTTTATGTTGAGTTCTTACTCTTAACAAACTTTGAAAAATGAGTTCTGTATCTCTTATAATACAGGTGATCGGATTATCGTGATGAAGTAAGTTGAAAGTTATTAATTATGAGGTCTCAGGCTTTAGTTTGATTAGTAGACTTTCAAGCTACAACAACTTCACTTAGCACTGATACGGACTTAACTCCTCTGTTAATCCACAGACTGTTTGGACTGCTGCTGCAACCCAAATCCATTCTGGGAGCAGACTGCATCAGAGAAGGAAGAACCTGATCTATTACTGCAACAGAGAGGAGATTATACATTAGAAAGATTGAAAGATTATATTTGCTTCAGGGCAGAAGGGCTTGCTCAATGCTTCCGGTAGCTCTTAGGACCTCCTTGTGAAATGAGGAAGAAATGGCAGACCCAGCACAAACTCTTGTTGCAGAGGTGGGTGTTATCTAAAACCAAAATAGCTGTATGTCTGGAGCTGGGCTCTAAGAATATGGAGATGCAAACTGACACGACAAGGATTCCTGCAGGGAAATATTACCTCTTTCCTTAACATGTAGCTGTCCATTTCTGTATGTGGATTAAGTTTGCAAGAGAGAAAGGGTATGTCCTTGCCAGCTATGGATTTCCAATATATCCTTGGTTTACTTCGAGACCACTAAAAACATCAGCAATCCCTGAACTTTAGTCTGGATTCATAAAGGTTTTCTGACAACAGAATATCTTCAGCTCTCTTGAGTTGCTCTTCTACCCCTGTCAGAGGAAAGGAAAGGTCTCTTTAGCAATATCTGTCTGCTCCAAAGACTTCTTGTTTCAGCTCACTAGGTGGAGTCCTGAACACTGTCTCCAGGATTCTTTGACCACGAGATTACTATGAGAAAAAATGGCACATATCCTGAAGGACTTCCGATTGTTATCAGTGGGATTTTATGCACCTACAAGTACTAGATTGGTGCCAAAGTGATCAACATCTTACAGAAATGGATGCTGGGTGAGTATAGAGATTCATTTCTTCTCTTTCCATAGTCTAGAATCGTGGTTTACTGGATGGGTAAACGTAACCTTCAGTGGCTAGTTGGGAGCTCTTACTCTGCTATGCCATATTCTGAAGAAAATGCAGTATGTCCTGAAAACTCTAATCAGAACCGAAGTGCGGGATGCTTTGGTTTACTTTGGCAAACGAGGATTTGAAAGAAAATATGATTTGGGTGTATAATGGTGGTTGAGGCTTTGGTAGTGAGGAAAGACCTATGGTTTGTCTCCAGGTAGAGGTGTTGAGAGAACCTTTTAGCTATTGCATGCCATCTGTGGGCTCTCCCAAACAATGTATCTGAGCTCAGAGCAGCTGCCTTGCTGGCCCAGAGCCCTCAAGCCGGCTTGTTCCTGGTATGTCCCTGCTCCTGCCTGGCACATGCATTTCGGATTGTCAGCACCTCGAGGTTTGATTCTGTGCCTTCAATTTGAAAGTGCTTTGGGAGTACGCACTAAGGGAAGCACACGTAGTTGGGGTGTAAGGAAAGAATGGGCTGTTACCAGGAGAGGGGATCCCAGCTTGCTTTTCAAAGTCATTGCAGCCATACTAACCTTTTCCCAGGTATTTCAAAACGCTGTGTAAGCAGCCACTGTGCAGTTGAAGTCTGTACTGTTCAGGGAACAGCATACCCACTTTGATTTGCAGCTATTTTATTTAATGTGACCAGAGGGAACAACCCTATTTAGATTCAGAATACAGCAAATTGTAACACAGGTTTTTTTCAAGCGAGAAAAATGTTGCCATAAATATACAAGGTTTACTTGAGAAGATGGAGAGGAAAATTTTATCCTCAATGCACAGAACTATGTAATAATTTATAATAATGCTTCCCAGCTGTAAATAATGTCTTTTTTTTTTTTTTTTTTCCAGTGTATACTGTAATGTTCAACTTCTGGCTAAATGGTGTTTTGGTTTCCAGAACAGATGATGCTCTTGGCAGCAGGGGGACATTCTGTAGCCTTTATTACCAACCCCTAGTCCTTTAAACTGTGGGTTTCATCCCTTCTGCAGGGTTGCCTCTACTCTCTACTCAGGCCTGTCCATGGACAGCACTTCCTCTAGCAACCACGTTGCCACTGAAGGGTGCAGCCCATGAGAGACAGCTAAAAAAGCTAGGGAGAGACTATGTGGATCTGAATATAAAAGAGGGCCCAGCTGGTCAAAGCATCATTACTGCACCTCTGTACAAGGGAGATTATGTACACTGTCCTCCCAGTCTAGGGGGAAAAAATCTGTGACTTGTAGCTAAGTAAAATTTACAGGTCGCAAGATGGCAGCATAATCTCACTAGTCAGGGTGACAAAATTTGAAGGGTCAGGTCAGTTATCTTCCTCAACTCAAACACCTGTATCTAATTAGCTGGTGCTTCCTAGGCTTTAACTACCTATGTACATAGGTTAAACTGTTACATATGTAGGTGAACAGCCTTTTACATCACTTTGCACACTAACCTATTTCGTTTGCATTCTGATGCACTGTGATAGTATTGACATAAATTGCTCACCAGGAGTTCAATACACAACAAAAAAAATGGCACCAGCATGTTATCTAACTAATCAGTAAAAAAGCCAACATTGGTGGCACACTGACTTTGCAAAGCCTGTGCAACTGGGAGTCATATTGTTGTATTTTCACTTCCTTTCTGCTCTTGAGAGCAAGATGTTCTGAACCCTGCCTCAAAATACACATTTCTTAATGAACATTAAGTTTCTGATAGTACTACTGAGTGAATATATTCCCTGTGAAGAGCTAAATAATGATTATTCTCTTTCTGTTTGAGGGCTATTCTGTATTCAGTTTTCATCTGCCTATTTGCCTGCCTGCCTGTGTGTGTCTTTCAGAGAGATCTGCCCATTCTTACCATTCGTCATGAGCTGAACCTTTTCAATGTGCAGCACCTCATCTGGAAAAAAGGACTGTGCTAGGGAGAGATGATTCATCACATCACTCACCATATTATATAATGCAGAGTGGTAACAAACCTACTGAGAACATTCCTAGCAGTAATATTCCCACTTGTGACTGTAAATACTTAGCTCAGAAATGTCTGTAAAAATAAATGGGCGTATCTGCATCTACTTGGAAGCAAAACAAGCCATAAGAGCAAGGCAAATGTATCTCCACTTTCAAAATTAATTGCAATTTTTTGTGATATTACTGCAGAATTAAACCATAGATATTTAAGTGCAACTTCCAGGTGCACTTTTTTGAGAATGTTGGATCATAGCTCTACAAGTTGCTTGCATCTTCCAAATGAATATGATGTTTTGACATATGTGCAAACTGTTCTTATTGGGTGTTTACTCGCTGAACTTACAGGTAGGTTTTATTGGACACTTTTGCAAACTTTAGATTTTTGAACATAGGCTGAAATCCCAAATGGTCATTGGCTTTGGCTTTATTTACCTGTTCAGATGACGATTCTAACCTAGTTTACTCTCACTAGTCAATATAGTTGCAAACATGCCTAAGACAGATTCAATAAAACCGAAGAAAAATGAGGAAGTTGTACACTCCCCTTTCCATTAGTTGTTTCCAGCCTAAGCAATTGGCCACATGGTGTCACTGTGTTTTAAGGCACCAAACCCTCTAGGAATAAAGCCTAGCAAATCCAAGTTTTCAAAGTATCCCAACCATGTGGTATTATCTAAGGAGACACTTGAGCAAAAGTGCCAAGGTTACAAAAGCTTCACAGTAGGAGAGTTTTAGGAAGATATTTTACACAAAACATCTGTTTTTCAGCTTCTTGTACCTTCCTGGAATACATCAGAAATTTTTTAGCCCAGAAACACTTTTTCTCCAGATGTCTGAATCTGGGAACATGCTTGTATAGAAAGCTTTATCTTAAATTGTTGCAAGTTAGAAATTTAAAAATTCATCTGTGCTGGACTCATCCTAAACTTCAGTCATAGTTCTTCTTTTCTCCTTATATATCTCTGTATATCTGAATTTGCAACAGCCTTTGGCTCAGCTGAACAGAGGAAACTTGGCCTTATGGTGCTCAGAGCAATGTAAACTGCAGCTCCTGGGACCCACAAAATGCTATTTAATCCCTGCTAGCTCTGAAGAATGCATTGCACAACCCACCTGCTCAAGAGAGCTGTGCCAAAAACTGATGTATTGCGTATTTAAGGAGTTTCATAACATACAGCTATAGCAACAGTGGGAGAAACAGTTGTGTACAGATACAGTAGGAGCCTTAGCCAAGCCGATGATATCTGGCTCGGGGAGTGTCGAAAAGCTGCAAAATCTCATGCAGTGCTGAGTGTTGGTGTGCACTGCTTCTGCTGTGAATGGCAAGGGAGCCTGGAGTAGCAGGCCCTATGCTAACACCCTGGTAGTCTGTGTAGGTTGGGTTAATGTTTCATAGGAAGGATACAAGTCTGGCAACGGCTTAACACCCATGAAGAGTGCACGGTGCTTTGTTTTGATTGTTAGCACGTTAGGTAGTTGCAATGCTTTCCCTCAGCCAGCTGCTCTGCTTTGTATGGAGCTTACTCCCTGCATAGCCACTGAGAGTGATAGCGCTGGTTTAAAATATGTATTTCTTAGTGATAGGTGTGCTACCAATTCTGTTTGGACCAGGAATTCACTTGTAATATGCCTGTTTTGAGGGCCATGTCTTCGATTTAAGTGCACAGTCAAGTCACATTTAGAGTTATTAGGTCTACAAAGCATGGTGCTCTGAAAATTCAGGTGCCTCAGTATGAATTTCAGTGCAATGGTACAAATTGAGGAATTAGCTGTGTTAGTCTGGTCTTAAATGTGACCTGAGATTAAATGCTAAATAAAACCTGGACTGTCAGATCTCACAGGCTGCAGTAGAGCTGAAAGGTCCTGTCCCTTGCAGAGACAGCAACAGTGCAATGGGTGGATTTGGAAGACTATTTGTGAGTCTGTTTGTGTGTACATTTGTGAACAAGAGATTATTTTATGTTTCCTCTTGTTACTTGCAATGTAAAACCAGCTTAGGTTCCACTGATGTTTATTTAGAAAAACTTATTCAAATATTATTTTGGCCTATGATTTCTCCTACTTCCCCCTCACCATTGCTTCTGTGATTATCTTAACTGGAAGAATTCTCCATTGGCCTCTGTGCTGGTGGTGGCCTTCAGTATTGGAGCTTCTGCAGAGGATAAAACATGGTATGGTTCCTCCTGGAGGAAGAAGAGCTTCAAGCAGCAGGTATGAACAGTAATGGAGAAGAGCAGATGGGGTCTCCTGTAGGAGAAGGTGGTAGATTGAACTTGGGAGTAAGTTGGGCATATTGCCAAAACAATTTGTCCTTGTTCTGCAAATCTTGGAAATTGCTGACCTCATTATCAAAGACACAAAGCGTCTCCTGGTAGTGGGCAGGGGAGTCCTAACACAGCTATAATTATCCTAATGGCACTGCTGCCATGATGGTATATAAACTATAAACAGGAAAGACTGAAACCCTCTGACACACATGAGATGCAAATGAAGGGCTGGTGCCTCTACTATAGGAATACCAATAAGAAATGGAAACTGGCTGAGGAAATCCTTCAAGGTTTGTCTCCAGGAACAGCCTTCAAAATGTTTGCTCAGGGAAGAAAGCTGTGAAACAGGGGAAGGATGGGTGTTTCCTCCCCTTGTGGTTTTATGAACCTCAGGCCCTGGAACCAAGGCTCCTTCTGAGGAAACTTGTATGTGTTGTCTCGTGCAAAGTATTATCTGGGAAGCTCTAGTACTCCATATTTTTTGGAAGAGATGCACTGTATCTGTGCCAAGGGCATTTCAATATTAGTTTCTAACACTGTTGGATTAGAGAGCGAGTCTTCTTGAAATAATGGGAACACCTTGTCTCTTCATCTGAAGCTTTTTTATGGAGCACATAGACCGTCACTACCTGTGGATATAGGTCAACTACAGGTTTCTAAAATATGTTTGATATATAAGGAAAATCTTGAGTATGGAAGAAAAAGAGATTTTTAAAACAAAGGCCATCTATGAATATTTAGTTGGACCTACCCAGTGTATGCATTTTTCCCAGTAATTCCTGAATCAAGTTCCTCATGTTTGACTGAGCTACACATACAGGAGAATCATCCAGTTTTGATTTAAATTTAGTTATCATGTGGGAGGGAAATGTGGTGTGGAGGCTGAGAAAAGTCAGGGGTCACCATGTGAAAGGAAGATGTAGGAGGGAAGATACATAGTTTAGCTTTAACACAGGTTTCAAGATCAGAAATAGAATTTATTGACATTTATGGTACTGTGGCACTGTGAAAAGTCAAGAGAGAAGAGATTTGGTAAAAGTGATAGAAGTTCCCAGATAAGGTGTAGACCTTGCTCTGAAAAAGATCTGTAGTCTAAATAGATTACATGAACACCAACACAAACACCAACACGTACGAAAAAATAGAAGTAAAGGAACAGGAGTTTAACAATAATTAAACCTATGAAAAAATGTGATAAGTTTGGTTTTCACAGGGAGCAGAGAGGGGAAAATGGGTTGCTGCTTTGTGCATATTCCTTTGGTGTTTGGTTGTGCTCCAATTCATCAAGCACTGGTGCACCTGAAGTGGCACTTTACCTGTGATTTATCCTATTAATATCAATCACACTGTTCCTGAGAGGAATGTGTGCAAGTGTCTGAGAAGATGAAAGCTTTTGGCTTTTAAATGCATACAATAGCTACTAAATGGATAGCAGAAAAGCTGGAATTGTCTAAGCACAAGACCTACTAGTGAATTACCAGTGGCTGAAGATCAGGAAGATGTCTCTTAATCTTTTTGGCACATCTTTTTTCCGACAGCAAAGACATGGCTTTGAACTTTCAGCATTTTACTGTGGGTTGTTTTTTGACTGGCTGAGTTTTGACTAGCTTCCCTCGGTAATCTGGAGTGGTGAGGGACAGGAGACAGAGTGTAAGGGATGTGGATTTTACTTGTGCTGAGCTCTACACAGGTAGCAATAAAAACCCCAAGATGCTCTGTTGTTAGTATGTTTTTCATTAAACCCTGTCCTGACACAGACAGACCACATAATGGTGATGACTACATATGTCAGAAGGAAGGAAGTGGAGCTCAAATGATCATGACCAGAACCAGAATTAAGATATCAAATAGCTATTCCTGTCATTGGAGGCTGAAATGGATTGGCATGGATTCACCTGTATGGTTCTTTCAAATGTTGGGGACGGAAAGGGGTTGTTAATAGCTGTTGAGATCTACTCCTATTTAGGAAAGCATCAAATTGCTTTACAGTATCTTTGTTTCTTGGTTTTGCAATGGAGACCATAGTATCTTCTGTTGGAGTTATTAATATAGACTTCCTAGTACATGAGTATATTGAATGAAAATTAAGCTGCCCTGCTCACTTCTTCTTACAGACTGTCCCTGGTGCTGTGTGAAACCATTAATTAACTTTCTGACTCCCAGGTTATTCCCCCCAGAGCTGAAGGATGTTTTGCTTGGGACAAGTGAAGAGCATTTAGCTGCATCTGTAATAATGTAATGCAACCATTCATTTCATTTGATTCAGAGCCACATAAGGTTAAACAATGTCCTATGTAGAACAAGAAGCGTCTTAAAGTATTAATTCAGAGGGTGGGACACATTTCTGATCTATGCCATGGCTAGTGGACCTTTTGGTGCTTTCTGGACCTTGGGTAAACTGATGCCTTTCATGATACAGACACTTGATGGGGAATATACTAAATTTCTCTGAACACTGAGAGTGTCAGTATACAGTGTTTGTGTTCATAAATTGAAGGTGTATTCTACAACAATGGAATCATTATATTTTTTCTTTGCAATGTCAGTTTGTCTTTCTTCTGACTTGCAGCAGTTTCTGTGATCTCAGGTGAACTGGTTGTTGCTACTTTCATTTCACTCTACAGATTTCTCACTAACTTACCTGAGATGTACAAAGGATTTATGACAGAGTCAAAGAGCAGGGGGTCCATTACCATTTAAAATCTTATTTCCTCACTCCTCTTTTCACTGTAAGCAAGTCATTGCACAAGGCATTCCATGCTCCACATATCTGTCCATGTTGTCAGCTGTTTGTGTATCAAGTCTGAGGAGGAGGAAATATGCGGTGTGTTATCAGCAGTCAGGTACTTCCCATTCCCAGTTTTAGCGTACGTGAGGAAGCAGTGTCTGATGAACAGAGCCGATCACATGTTTTCTGATGCAACACTTCTCCGTTTAAAAATGTTGATTGGATTCAGTATTGCTGGGTTGGCTGGTTCTCCAGCTTCATGGCAACCTGCTTGGAAAGCTGTCATGCTTTCGTACGCCTTGTTGACCCACCTGGCCTGTTCCTCTGGCTGCCCATCATTCTGTGATGACAGGACACCCCTGGCTTTTCCCACTTACCAGGGGCTACCCCCTAGGCTGGTCAGCAGGTGAATGAGATGCCCATTAGATGTACCTAGGCTGTTGGTCAATTCCTTTGCTTCCAGCTTCCTAGATCTCTTAGCTTTGAAGCTCCCATCCTGCCCAGGGGGCTGCTGAGCCAAAAGAGCTATGTAGGCAGGGTCCTGGCATGTCAGCTGAGGCATCAACCCAGAAATGTTTCAAAATCTTTCTTATATATGGGAGTGAAATCTTTTTAGGGAGGTGTGCCAACATGATTTCCTCTGTGGGATGAACATTCCAGTTCCCAGCACTGGTGCAGGACATTTTGCCTTTTTGTGGTTCACAGTTTACTTGCTAGTACTTGGCTGACAAATGCATTCAGTATGTGTGTAACTACACAGTAGGGAAGACCAACAATTAGTGGATTTGAATCATACAAAGCAAGGGTCTCTGCCACTTTGCAATGTGTCTATTGCATGGGGAGGGGTTGCAGAGTACAAATTGTGTGCGTTGCAGGGAAGGCACCAGTACTGGTTTGTGCTCTGCTGCATTGGCAGGCTGTGGGTGAGGCTTCCTTCCTGGACCTGTTTATGGAAGAGATGACCATCTGAAATCTAGTCTTCCATCAGATCTCTGCCCTTGGGAACTAGAGTCTCTGAGTGAATGCATCTCCCCCAGCTCAGACTCTCCCTGGCTAGGTCCAGGAGATTTAATTTTGGGCCTTTGGCATATAGATCTGGAATCCTCTGGAAAACGAGGCAGTGCACATAGCTTAATTTAATGCTCTGCTCTGAACAGACTCAATGCCTCTCATGACCTACACAAAAATTTTCTCTTGTTGGACATATCATGTATTACCTGCCACATAGACCATGAATGTGGGAGGCCTACAGTTAAAAACACCCTAGTTCCTTGACATGCTGAAGGCTATACATTTCTCTTGGCTTTGGTATGATTTTCCATTCTAGGTTCTCAGGTTTCAAGAAGCACTTCCCAAAAATCTTCGGAGCTTTAGAATTCCCAAGGCATTAAATAAGTTAAGAGGTTGAAAAGGATCTGTGCCTGTAAAAAATATTTTTTCTACTATAATGAAAGCATTTAAAATTGCAGTGTTATGCAAGTGTCATATTTTATGTGCTGCTGAAATGGAGGAATTAACCCTGACCTAATATGTGTGCACAGAGACATTCAGAGATAATATCAGGCTCCGTGGATGACTCTGCCTTGGCACAGGTTAGAGCAGCTTTCCTGAGACCAGTTGAGATGCTCACTGTGTTTCAAGTGCCAGGCTCTCCACTCATGCTTGTTTGCCTTCTCCCCTGGCTTAAGAGGAGCAGGTGACAGAAAGATGCTTTCATACCACTGGAATTAAGCTGAGAGTGCTTTCAGCAAGGCAAACTCCCAGTTGCTCCATTAGGAAAGCTTTGACTTCTTTTTGTCGCAGAAATGCAACAAGTTCAATAGAAGAAGAGACACACACCTAAATGAGACATTTTTCTCATCAGAAATATTTTCTACAGGGATAAGCATCAGTGCAGAAGGAGCTTTTGTATTAAAATCCTCTGTAGAACTCCTGAAGTTGTCTTCTGCTGTCAGAAGGTATAATCTACCAGAAGTGAGTCACAGGGCTCTTAATTGCTGTAAATAAGCTTGCAAGGCTCATAATAACTCTAATGACTAAGTCAAACTCTGGTTATTCTGTTTTAAATTGTTCATATAGCTTGGTTGAAGTCTAGAGTTTTTGTATTGGAAAAAAAAAAAAGAACATAAGTGAAGGAAGGAAAAAATTCAGTTTTCAAATTTGACGATCTTTCAATAACCTTAGAAGAAGCCTACAAAGAGGTGTGAAAAGCCTCATGACTTTCTGGTGCTGGGGTCAGTGGACAGTAATGATCCACTTGCAGGAATGTGCACTGAATTGTCTAATGTATTTTCCACCTCTGATACTCATTTCCCTTTGAGTGCTGATGCTTTAGACATCTCTTACGGACAATGCTGTTCATCCATGGTCAGACTCCCACTACTGAGCTCAAGCTGAGGTAATGGCTACATGCCACTACAGAAGGGCAGTCCTGGAAATTCCTCAGGAAAAGGAGAAGAGCAGTTTTCTATTGCTTCAGCCCCTCAAATGAGCGTAGCATTTTGCCAGAGGAGTTCCAGAGCCAATACTGCAAAGTAGGAGCAGGGCTTTCTAAACTTGGGAGTTGGACTGGAGCAAAACCTCCTGTTTTAGCAACAACTAGCTCTTAGACTTCCTGCTGCAACATGAAACTTTGCCATTAGTTATTTTTAAGACTTGAGCATTTTCAGATATTTACCAAGGACTCTGTGTCAGTATTCACTTGTTCTTCATGATCAGTGTGCCTGCTATAAAGGCACACTTTGCAGGTATTCCCAGAGCTACTGGTGATATACTAGAATGTATTCAGTTCTCCCTGAATTGGCTGTTTCTATATTTTTTTGCCTTGTCTCTGTGCTCAGTTTAGTGGTTTTCTTACATTTACACCTCACTAAAGTCTTCCAAATTACCTAAGCCAGGACATAGCTTGGCTGATGCTAGCTTTAGTTAAGAAGCCTACCCATTGGCAATACTAAGTTACAGAATAGCACAGTGAGGGTGCCTGCTACTGTTTTAGTCTCGTCATTTTTGGAGGGCTACTTAGACAGTAAATTACTGGCAGGAACACATTAATTGAACCCTTAATGACTTCCATATTATTTGAAATAAATTACTGTATATCTTTTATCTATTTCTCAGCCAACATCTAAGGGCTGTGCTGAGGTAAAGGTAGAACCTTGTAAAAACCCACATACAGGGTTGAAAGAGGATTGGACAGAAACAGAAAGGAAATGCTGCTGTATGTGTCATACAATCACTGCAACCTTTGTTTTTTAATTACTCTTGCCCATATAATAACTTTCAGTAGCAAACATGTCCGTAGTAGATCCTGCCCCAAAGAACTTGTAGTCAAAGAGAATGAAAAACAATAGCAGAAAACAAGAGTTACTCTCTCGATTCTAAAAAAGTGTCCATTAAATAAATATGAGAGGTAGGTGGCAACTAAGAAAGAAACCTTTCTCTTGATAATTTGAAGCTGAATACCATAACCATAAGTCAAGTGTCCCTGTCAGCCAAGTGGTGAAGTATAATACTTACCTAACACTTCTGAGGTCTTTGCACAAGCAATTTTATACTGACATCAGTGTCAGGCTATTTGAATAAGATCTAAAGATAAAGGTTTGAGAAACTGGCTTGAGTGGAATGACATTGAAATATCTTACTCAATTATTATTTCAATTAGATGCTCTGCAATCACTTGGTTTAAAATAAAAGAACAATTTCTAAACATAAACACAGTAGGTTTCACTGTGTGGCTTTACATTGACGTGTCTTGGAAAGGTAACACTGCAGTCCTCAGATACCCCAGGTAAGTAATAAGCAGCTTCCTCCCACCGTGAAGCTGCAAAGATCACTATCTTGCCATATTTACAACCACACCTGCAAAGCACCTAAGGAAATTAGTAGCTCTCTTACTCTGGCCAGGAAAAAGAGCCAGTGATACTGGATTTACTGTATGATGTCTTTGTTTAAGATTACAGTGGTTCAGGAGATAGGTAAGAGGATATCACACCTTTTACTTTTCTGAAACAGGTATAGGTCATGATAGCCAGAAAGACAGTTCATTTACAAATGTTATCACCTGATTGCTGCTCAGACAGACAACCTGGTACTTTGTTCTGATTAACATCAGGTACTGAAAATGGTTGTTTGAAAAGTATTCAAAGATCTAAAATAATTTCAGATTATCTGTGTTGTTTGCTCAGAATGAGGCAAGGGGGAAACAATAAAAAATTAGAATGCTTTTATTTCAAAATTAAATGTTAGATGTACTAAATATAGCATTTCTGAAGCTTGCTTTATAGCTTCTAGTTTCACATGGTAATTTTGAATTGAAAAATTGAGATAGATTTTAATAAAGTTTTTTTTGTTGCTGTTTGGGTTATTTTTTACAGTGGTTAAAGAAAATAAATATGGAAAAAATATTTTGGGGATGAGCTAGGGAAAAAATTACTTTTTTTCTCAATTTCTGAGAACATTTTGAAAAAATTTGGTTTGAATTTGACTATACACATTTATTTTCTTAGATAACTGTAATTTTTCTAACCTAGCCACTGAGCTGAACAAGGTACAAACTGGCTTATGAGGCAAAAAGAAAGTGACTGTTATCTCCCATTGTCTCTGTCTGGAAAAACAATACATCTCAAAGATGCACAGTCTTCCACCTACTCGGTGGTGTGGCTGCATCTAGCCCTAGAAAGACCCATCACTTATCTCAATTTAAAAGCTTTTATGGAATGAACGAAAAACTTTTCTCAAACAACGTTATGGGAGGTTTATATTTATATGAGAGTGTTTTGGTAACTGCCATTCTTCCTCATGAAGCTCTTAGGACCAAGAGTGGAAGGACTATGAAGAGAGTGCCTCAGTGAGGGCAGTTTTTCTACACCAAAGCTGAGTTTGAAATTTTGCAGTGCCATTGCTGGGGCAAATAATGATCTCCTCTGTCCCTGTTAGCTTTTTAGTTTATGCCACCAGTAGGATAGTCCAGTTCACAATCATTTGGAGCTGCTGCCACTCTGCTGCTTGGCTTTTGGCAGCTCACTAGCTTCTTGCAAGGGGCTGTTAGTGAGCAGCCCACTGGGTAAATTGCATGTTGCTGAACACTGTATTAATTGCCTTTTAATTTCTTTCATGCTGAGCTTGCAGCATGGGCTTGCATTCCTTCCATTCTGATTCTGTTTCACATAGCCTCTTGTGTGCATTACCCAAGTGCCAACAGGTAGTGTATGAACTAATTTAACCTCAGTGCAATTTGATGTGTCTTTTTATTTCTTTCCTGCCCTCCCCCTTCCCCCCGCCCCTGCTTATTTCCAAGTACTTACTTAATATTAGTTTGGAAAAGTAGTAAGATTCAGTCACAAATGTGGAATGAGATGGGCATAATTAACACATAAAATCTTTCTAGAATACCTCTTCTCTTTGTCTCCTGAACAGACTTTTACAATCTGATACTGCAGGTGCAGTATCATATTTTCTGAGTCTAACTCCACTAGTATAAGCCTGGCATGACTATGTCCTCCCTCTAAAAAGGGGAGGGGGAGGACTTTCAGAACCCCTTTGAAGGTATTGCCTGATTATTAGCTAGTTCACTGACATACTCTGCTCTGCCCTCTTTCGTTCAGGTTTAACCTTTTAGTTTTGTCGTTCCTTCCTTATGCAGAGGGCTTTGTCTCCCTTTGCCCGTGCTGTACATTTTTCATGTCTGCAGCAAGCCCTGATGTCAAGTAGTCCATCTCCCTGATGTCCAGAAGGAAATGGAGGTAGTACTTGTCAGCATGTCTTGTTGACAAGAAACAGAAAATGTTTCATGTATTTTGGCTGTGCTGATTTACTGGAAACATTAAGTTCTTGGAGGGGCTATTGGAAAAATTAGTTCCATAGCACTCCAAAATAACTTTTGCACCTTGATTTGAAAGCATTCTGGGACCTTTTTTTCTTCTTTCCTGTTCCATTAAGACGTGGGTCTCCCTGCTGCAGCTGTTCTGTTTTTAATGTGTTGCTCTGTTTCCAGGCAGACATACCACTCTTTGAGTGGAGTTCATTGTTCTCTGGCTAGTTTTCCCCTTGCCTTCTCTTTAGGAGATAAATTTGTCAATGTACTATTTTGGTCTCTCGGTTCAATATAGCAGCAGAATGCACGATCAAAGCTGCAACAGCAATACAAATGTGGAAAACCAACACTCTGAATAAGAGCTTTTTTCCTCTATTCACTGCTCTTTTCCTTATCTCTGAAAATGGGATGTTACAGACTCCTGTGTCCATGGAAGCAAGAAGATGAATGTGTGCACTGCAGTCTTAACTGGTCCTATAAAAATGCCCAAGTGAGGCTGTTAAAACAGTGTTAGGGCAGGAGTCCTGCAGGCTTGTGTAGTTAATTGCTCTGAACTCCAGATGGGTTTCTAATGAGTTTTGGTTGATTTTTCTCTGAGTCTTGTAACTGCCCTTTGATTTGCTGCAGACCTTTAAACAGCAGACCTTTATTTGAGATAGCTTTCTTTTTAGTATTTCAAAGGTTTCAAACTAGCTAAGCACTCAGGTTCTCACCCCACAAGAGCCTGCATCTAGTCCTCACTGGTGGTGAGCATGGTGGCTGCCTTTCCAGCCACAGCAGAGTCTGTGAAATGTTAGTTTGAGCAGTTGGTTGTCACTTGCAGAAGCCCAGAAGCATCTGCCTAAAACTGATTTTAACTGGTGACAGTTTTTTGTGGAAAATATTTTAAAGTGGCTTAAGGATGATCCACAGTGTGCACTTGAGTTTAATGAAAAATCTAAAGCCAAAGATTTCAGGTAAACCTACTTTCTTAAACAACTGTTGTTATATATGTTGTTAATATAACAATATTGTAATATTGTTATTATATATTATAATTAATTTTTTCTTCTCTTGTCAAAAGCCAAATTCATAAGTGCTATTTGATGAAAATTAACTCTTGACATTCTCCATTAGTTTAAGGTGTCCACTGGCTGTTTTGTGAGGCTTGATCCTATCTGGTATTACTATGCCCCAGCAAGAACATACCTTACTGCAAACTTATGGTGGCCTCCAGGCCTTTTCCAAGTCTGGGTCTGCACACCATGAAATTGCAAATGTGGATTAAGGTACAGACAGAGCAGATTGCCTGCAGCAATGTCCTGACAGGCACCCTGTCAGCAGGTCACAGTAGGTATGGGAGAAGTGGAGGAAGCCATGCCTCTGCCATCTTCAGGGGATGCCTTAGGACCCAGCACTGTCAACAGCAAGTTGATGGGGGAACAGGATGGGAAGCTGGGAGATGTCAAGTTTTTGTATTCATAGAAGAAACAGGTAGAGGGAAACAGCTTTCCCTTTCTCTGCCAATATTTATCTCAATTTCCCCATCATCTCTGTATTGGCCGGGTGATCAGCCAGTAGGTACTTCCAATTGAGGAGTCTTGATTTACTGATTGTCAGAAAGATTCCCAATAATATTTTGGGAATATATTGGGGCCCTATTGTAGGAAGAGTTGAAAAGAGCACTTGGAATTGGGTTGGTCTCCCACCAGAGATTGTAATAGGTGAGATTCAGCTCTCCCCTCCCTTTGGCTTTTTTTTTTTTCCTGGAGCATTTTGTGGAAGAACTAAAAAGCTACTAAAAATTCTTCTTCTGACTAGATACGTAGAAGAGTTGGGAGTGAAGGAAGACTTTCTGAACGTGTCAGAATCAACCCAAAAACCTGGTGGGAGAATGTTGGGGCACAAGCAAATTGTGAGAGACAATAAAAAAGTGTCAGCCTTTCTGCTCACCTCTGACATCGCAGATCTTTCCCTCTCAGATGTAGGCAGGCTCTCCTCCACACAGAGGAGGCAGAGGGTGGAGCTCGGCACCTGTATAAATTATATGTGTCCTTCAGGTGATTTCAGCACAGCAGCAGCAGCAGCACAACAAGCTGCTGGCGTGTTTGTCAGCTGACAGATCTGTTAGCCAAATTGGGGTTTCGGTCGCTGCCGCCATCTTCCGTGCCATGGGGAGCCCACCAGCCAAGGTAAGCGAGCGGCAGCCCCGCGCGTCGCTGTTGGGCCTCTCTGCTGCAGCCCTCCTGAGCAAACTCCCTCCTCGGTGCATCTGCTGGGATGCAGAGGCTGCTGCGGAGTGGCAGGGGCATCCTGAGCTTTGCAGACTCACCGCTCTCCCCTTTTACCTCGCAGTAAATAGTATGTAAGCGAGCTTCAGTGAAAACACAGAGACAGTGGGGCCCTTTGCTTTTATCGTGTGGTGTACATGCCGGAGTGAAGTCTGTGAAGGAAGAGGAGGCTGGTCTTGAAGAGTTTACCTCCCATAAAATGAAAATGCTTTAGCCCTACTGCGTGCTTTTCTCTGGATAGCACATGTTCATTGCTTGCCCCAGCTGAAATAAACCAACAGCTTTATCTAGCAACAAAGCATAATCTATATTACCTTAGCTGCAGGGAAGACACCTAATGAGGTGTTTGGCTCATTAGATTTAGCTATTTTTAATGTAGTGTTTACAGCGTTTGCAATTCTAGTGGAAGTATTTCGTGTCTGGACTTGAGTTTTCTAAGAGTAAGTTCCATTCAGAGATTTTAACTGGTAGCTTTTAGTAGAAAACAATGGAACTATTAGCTGAAAATTCTTTTCTCATTTATATCTTAAAAAAATAATGGACGCGGTGTCTGAGTGCAAGACATGAATTCTTTACAGACAATCATTCTTTGTGTATCAAACTGTATGTCAAATTTTGCAGCAAATAAAAGAAGTATGGGCATTCATGGGCTTCAAATAGAGTGAAGAGCAATGTTACATGCTGCAGCCTACAGAGATCATTAATTGTGCTGTGGTAGTATTTGCAGGCAAAGTTAAGGATTAGAAAAATATCAGCAACGGATAGCTCAAGGGATAGATTAAAAATATTCAAACATTCAGGCAAAGAAAATAAATTGTAAATGTCATGTACTTTCCAGATAAAATTTTTATCTTGTCCATCTACAGGTTAGATCCAGGTGTATCTATCTATTGTAGATATGAATATTATCTATCAATATTAAAGATCAGCGTAAAGATCTATCAATATTAAAGATCTGGTAAGAGTTCTGGAGCTGATAGATGGGTAGATAGCTCAGGTATAATTTTATCTAGAAAATTTCAATGACAAAGTTCTTGCATTTCATCCTGATGCTGCAACTGCTGTTCTGTGAGTAGAGACAGACTCCTGGCTAATAGGCACCTCTGCCAAAAGGTTTGAGTGCAAGCATAGTTTCAGGTCAGAAAGTGTCTGTTCCCAAGGAAAGAAATTAATTCAGTACTGCAGGTAGGTCTGCTCTTGTGTCAGACAAGTGTGTGTTTCAGTATGTGTAAATTGGTAAATAGATACGGAAATAAGAACAGAGTGGTTTTGTGATTTTTTTTGTTTTATGTTAAAAACCCCACATGTTTAGAAATGTGTGGATACTTTGAATTAACTAGGAAGACCTCCTAATCTCCCAGTTAGTTTTTTGCTCTTTAAGAAAGCTACCAAATTGACACAGAAGTGATTGTCAGTATTAATTTGCAAATTTTCATGTTTGTAACAAGGTCTTTTCTTCTGCTCAGACAAGAATAATCCCTCTTTAGAAGTTTTATTTTGTGGACTATTGGAATAATTTTCATCTGATAAAATACTCAGAAATTTTGTCAATACAAAGTCCTGAGGGACCCACTCATACGTGTAAAAAGGTGACTGATAGATATGAACAGGAGGCACATCCCAAATCCACAATGACTCTTGAAGTAATCTTTCAGTGATAACATGAAATTACAGTGTATGTTTGTAAGGCAAATTAGATTTCCTCAATAACTCTTCAACTTCCAATGATAAATTTTTTGACAATTGTGATTCCCAAGCAAAATGAGGCTCTCACAGGTTTCTATATTTCTTCACTCATTCACTTTTTCCACTAGAACTTTTCACCCCTTTAATTTTAATGAAAGTAGGCAGCAGGTTGGAAGGACAAATTGCTAGCAGTGTTCTCACTGATGGAAGGGCTAATAAACTCAGCCCATACTAGATGTTAGAGGATCTATGTGGAAGAGAGTGCTTTAGAACCGGGCTGGTAATGAAGCTTTCTTGTAGTTTATAAACTTACAGATTTAATCACAATTTGGTAAATTGCCAAATTGTAGTTGGACCAAATCCTCAGTATCTAACATAAAGTAATGGTAGGAATATGCCAAATGATTACATTTGGCGTGAGATCTTGTAGACAAGATACTATACAGCTTCTAGTACACCACTGAAGAAAGAAGTAATCCATCAAAGAAAGTAATTATTCATGTCTGAAAGATATTTATAAAGCTGAGTGATAAATCCTACAGCTATTTTCAAAATGTCAGAAGACAGCAAAATCCTTATCTAAAGCTTAATATAATTTGGTGTTATCCCATGGCGATACCTCTGCTCAGAGAACTGCTGAGGCTTGGTGCAGGGAGAGTGAAACACTGACATTCCAATCAGCCTGCCAACATGTACAAACCAAGGACTTATTTAAAAAAAAAAAAAAGAAAAAGAGAAGATGTAGTTATGGGATGAGGTTCCCAGATTGCAGAAACTTCCCTAGAATACTAACTTTCTGGTGAAGGTAGCCATGAGATCTTGTTCTAGTAGCAGTGTGGAGAGGCAATGACTAAAATCAAATATATGAGCTCTTGGTAGGTTTTTCTTCTTTTACTACCATCCATAGACTGTCTTGGTAGGCTCCTCAATATGTATGAGCTTTGAGAAGATTTCATACACTCAAAGTTGACTTTTTGGAATGAAACCTTAAGAGACTAACAGCCTGTAAACAAGAGATTTATGTGTCCTTCCAAAGCTGATCAACATTCCTATGGAAGGAAGTCAGTGAGCGTGTATTATTACAATCGACAAGATGTTGGCAACAGATGTGAATTTTCAGTCTGTTAAGGTTTGGTAGAGCTGTGGCAATTCTGACATGCTAGTTTTATCTCCTGATTACTGAGTCTTCTGTATTTTTAACAGAAATTACTCTCTCAAAGCTTGGTTTGAGAGTTCAGAAATATAGTTTAATGCTAAATGCTATCAAGTGAAAAGATGTTTGTTGGTTTCTTTTTTTTTTTCTCCAATTTTTAGCCTTCCCTTTGGTTGGGGAACCATCTTCCATCTGGAGATGCCACTATTTATTGGCCTGGGATGTTATTGCTTAGGATGCAACAATACACAGGTAGCTGAATCCTGCACTCTGTTGTTGGCCTCAATGTCACAGAACTAATTTTCCAGCAAAAATAGAATGATGCACTTCTGGGAAAGCTGCCTTTGACTCTGGATATTTACAGAGGAATTTTGTTACTCTCTGCATGGTTGTACAAGAAACCATGTTTCTCCCAAGGACATGAACTAAAACCAGCAAGACCAATACAGATGCAAGTCTGTCAAGGCTTGTCTGGATATGGTGTCTCTGTTCATCAAGTTGCATTAATTGTGAAATTACATGTTGCTTTTCATGTTATGAAAATAGCAAATGGTACCCCTAACTGTAATTATTTTTTGTATAAAGGTATTCTGGAGTACCAGCACTTTTAGGCAAAGATGTTATTTTAGACCATCCAAACCAGACCCTAGGAGTCTGCTCTGGACTATTGAAGAAAATTAGCTCGGCCTTTATCTGATGAGAAAAGGAATTAGCCCCCTTCTGAGTGGTTATCACAGGTTGTAACTGCAGTCTTGGGAGAGGGATGGTTTCTGGCTTCCTTGTGGGATTTACACAGCCCTCAGGGTTTATTATGGCCACATTTTCCCATCTGAATCTGTTTGCCTTTTACCCTGCAACAACACAAACAATGCTAAGCTGCACCAAATCAGGAGTGAAAAGTCCTCTTTGATGATGTTTCCGTCATTTGGCAAACCTTGACATATTTAAGGAAAGCAATTGCTGTTGGAAGGGGAAGGGGGGAGGAGTGAGGCTCTCTGGATGTAGTGGCAGAGGATGAAAACATGACATCAATCCCATCTGAGAGTACTCTGAAGATAACCTGCTGATGCACCTTTTCTATGTGCAATTAGGAAATTTTCATCACGAAAGGTTCAAAGACAATTTTATGCCAACATCTGTTTCTTCAGTGAAGGCAGATTCTGAAAATGGCTTGGGCTTCTGTTGAGCAAGGGGGGAGTTGATTACAAAATGACAGAGAATTAACATATTAATTAAAACCAGTCACCTCTGTAATTGTCTACATAATCCAATAATTCATGTAAATGAAAACCACTAGGAATGCTGAATGAGTGTTCCAGCTGGTAGTTCTATGTTAAATAACTATTTGCACAGGAAAATTAAAGTCAAATTCTTTCAGCGGGCAACTGGAAAAATATGGAAGTGTCATAATTGGAACTTGTAATGTCCACAATGCATTAAACTAAAAAAAGTTTTAAATTTGTCAGTTTTAAATTTGGAGGGAGACGTACTAGAAAGAGTTCTTGTCACACAAGAACAAATTGGTTTTGCATTTTTATACAAGCCAAAAGACAGACTAATGTGATTTTATAGGTTTAACAAGGGTTTCTCTGCTCAGGGCAACTCTTAAATATTAATCTGAATTTAAAAAGTATGTAATTTTTGACATAATAAAATTTAATATTAAGCCTGTATTTGAACATGCTAATTCACATCTGATGTAACATAATTTACTTCTAAACAAGCCTGAATGAAACTGAATGCAGGCTATTCTCATCTCTAATAAACCTGTCCAATAGTCTCCACCTCATTTTAAAAGAATTTCAGATTAACTGTAGTGAGTGACTCCTTCTGTAGAGAGGTTCCTCCTTCCCCAACAGTTTGTATCGACAAAGTTAATAATTTCCTTGTCGGGAAAATTAATCATGGTGCTATCTTTCAAAATAAAATTGTCAAATTATTTAGTGACAGTGTAATGAAATTCCCTGTTTAGGCAAATAGAGACAATATTTCATTTGGTAGTTTAAGCTTTAAGTTTTGATTTATTACTGGTAGTGGGACTGTAATAACTGCATGTTATTATTACTTAATATTGCTGACAAGCCATGCTAATATGGCGTGCAAAAAAACCCAACAACCCAACAGAAAATTAAAAGGAAATTTAAATGCATCAATTTGAAAAAAGAATGAAGTGTTTTCCCTGCTTTTATTAAGATTGTTACATTTACATATGTGTTCATTCATGCTTATCAGAACATCTTTTGAAAATGGCAAGTATTTTCTGAACAGCTTAGGCTGGAAAGCTTAACTGTTAAGAGTTAGGAACAAGTAACTTGCAATAGTGTTAAAATGATAGCTTGCCTGTGACAGAAATAAATCTCACATCTGGAAGGGAAGGGCTTCCATTCCCATTAGGTGTTTTCAGGATACATAATGATATGGAATTCCGTGATACCATGCCTGCAAAGCAGGCAGTTTTTATTTTGTCTGAAGGGTCTGTGATTTGTTCCTTTAAAGTCAGCAAGGCCCTTTGGTGAGCTTGCCCTCCTTGCAAGTGTCATGGAGATTTAGTTTTAGTTCAGATACAAAGTCAGAAGTTTATAGAGCATTTTTGTAAGTACCATGTCCTGACCCAGTGTCAGCTGTGCCATGCCTGGGCAGGCAGCTGCAGTTCCTAGTGTCCCCTTCCAAAGGCCCCATTCTGACCTACCGGTGGCACAGGACCCTTGGGGTGTTGGCAGTACAACCATCGCTGTGGCCATACATGTGTCAGGTTGCCTGAAAACAAGTGCCTCTGGGGTGATGACTGTGAAAGCTTTCCATACCATTGTCTGAGCCCGTGTTTTCTCTCCCTGTCTTCATTTGCTCAAGCTCCTTAGCAAACAGCCCAGTGTGCTGTTGTGTTTTCATCTTAGCGTGACGTACTTCCACTTGAGGGCGGTCCCCTCACTTCAAATGGACAAGGGCAGACTATCCCCTGTGCTGTTCAAAATACATCTTGTTTTTGTATTCTGAGCTGATAAAATTATTGCATTTGTTTTCTCTGCAGATGAAGTTTTGCCCCATCCACATGCTTTCTGTAAGAATCATACAAGCTAAGAACATCAAGTCAAGAGACCTGTGTGAGTTGTGGTTTGATTGTGTTTTTAGTCACCTCCAGAATTTACACAGTGAGCAATATTCTTAAGTTCTGAAGGTATGCAAGCAACGTACATAAAGCACAGCAATAGAAATACTAATGCCAGGGCTATAATTAGATCAAATGTCTGATGCATCATTAGATTGGAGTGGCATTTCAGGGTACTGGTAAAAACCAAGACACCCAGATTAATTTTCTGGGCCAAGAAGACTTTGTTAGGACACTGCAGTCTCTGAGTTTGCCCTGGCAGGAATTTTGCCAAGCAGGCTGTGAATTTAAGATCTTTTATTGAAATGTACCAATTATACATAATAATCAAAGGTAAATTAGAGAATTTCAAGCCTTCTAAAACACCTTATCTTTCAGGGTATTTGCTCTTCTCAGCTGACCAGTCACAATAAATTATATTGTTATTTTTGGTTAAGGAGGACCTCTGCAGACCCAGCCCTAAGCCCACGCTGAACATGCAGGCAAAACAGACTTTTCTGTGTACTTTTGTGTTCAAGTGTCTTTAACTCATTATCTCCCTTTCACAGCCTCCTGTGTCTCCTTCTCCAGGTGTGCTGTGGACCAGCCATTCAGCTGCCATTTTTGCAGAGGCCTCCCATGAGTTCCTCAGTTAGGACAGAGACCTTGAGCTGCCTTTTTTCAGTTTTAAAACTTCTGGCCTGTGTATTCCTTATAGTGAAAAATGACTCATTCAGCAAAAAACCCCATCACTTTGCAATGATTTACTTGAGTTACAGCTGAGACCATCCGTGCCTTGCCATGCAGGGCTGAGCCTGGATGTGAGGGAGGCCAGAGGGAGTGAATCAAATCCCCTGTTGGTCGAGTAACTGCCTGCCAAAGGCTTCCTGTGCTCCAGTGGCAAATGCCACGTAGCACCATCCAGAGGTGGACGCTAGAAAGGTGTTAGTGTGCAAAGGCCTGTATTTCTGAGTTTCAATGATCTCTTCTATCTACTCTATTGAAGGGACAGCTCCACTCTCATGCCAAAACCTTGCGGGGCAATGTTATTCACTGCTTGATACCAGTCTGAAGTATTTAGGCATCTCGGGCTGCAGTAGAAATCCTCCGTCAAGTCCTGACTCCAGCTCTGAAAGACATCACCATGGAGATTTCCTTTCACACCGTTGTCAAGCTTCACAAAGTAAATGTGCTTCCCCACCCTGGCTCTCCCCTAAGGATGGCTGCTCGAGGCACTGACCACACTAACCATAAGGAATAGATGCAGGCTGGAAGTGAAATGAAGATTTCCAACTTGCTCATGCCCTCCTGTTCTTGGGCCCATGCTGGCCTTGAGCTTCAGCAGATCATCTTCCCTAGTGCCTAACACCTCTGGACAGCCATTATGTCCCCTCTGCATGTTTGTGGGCTAGATTGAGCAAGCCAGACTCTGATCTTTGCTGTAATATGCATTCTCCTGTAATCATCCTAACAGCCCTTTTTGGAACCAGCTGTAGTTTCAGTTTAACTTTTTAACATGATTGACTGGAATTTTAAGGACTATGCCCAACGAATGGTCAGTGGACATAGTCCACTTTCCTCTTTCTCTTCACATGGGAAACATGGCACTTAGCGTACTTTGTGTATGCATGTGTACCCTTGCAGTTTGTAGTTACTCAAGAATTAGATGGTCTTCCTTGGTTGTTTCCAAATGGTGATCTCTTTACTAATTAAAAAAAAAAAAAGTAATATTTATTAATCTTCAGGATTACGGCCTAGCCCTACTGTTCCTCTATAACATTGGCATCAGGTTTTTAATTTTTCTCTGCTGCAGTGACTGCATCAGACTGCTATGTACGCTTGTGGCTGCCATCTGCTTCACCTGGAAAGCTTCAGACCAAAACCATCAAGAATTCTGACAACCCTGTCTGGAATGAGACTTTCTTCTTTAGGATCCAGAGAGAAGTTGAGGTAGTAAAAAAATAGAAATTTCACCATTTTGAATAGCTGTGAATCCTCAGATGACACCATGTTGATCAGCTGTGCTAAATAACTTAAGAAAATGCTTCCTTAACAGACTGGTTAGCACAGAACAGTAGACATAAGAAGTAGTGTTTTTCTCAGCTATTTACAGACATTGGTGATATAAATGCCTGTATCTAAGCTAGTCCAGACTCCCTTTGTTGTCACCTGAGTGAAATAAGCACTGTTGTAGCATACTTCTGTGCTATCTTGGCAAGGCTAACTTCGAGAGAGCTTTCCCTCTACTGGTTCTAAGGGAAGAGTAGAGAAGTTGCTGTGGTGTAGAAAACGAATTTAATCCTTCCCTAAATCATGTAATTTGGGAAACTTTGGGAATGAAGAAACTAAGTGTGTTCTTTGGGTGGGTTATCAGTGTGGTGCAGAGCACTGGTATCTTTTCTGTCACATGAGAGTGGGAGCCCTCTTTTATAGGTAGCTGTTTTCTATTTCTACAAGTTTCCCAAGACTGGGTTTAATAATGTTCTGCATTAGCAGACTCCTGAAGGAAAGGACATGCTTCTCTGTTCTTACTGCTCTGCTAGTGAAACAGCTGCAAAAATCTTTAACACATTTGTTTTTGTTTCTGCCTAACAGAAGCTCAGTAAGTGTTCTTATTTATTTTTTGTACTACCAGAACGTTTTAGAATTGGCAGTGTGTGATGAAGATCCACTCACCAAAGATGACATACAGTTCACAGTTCTTTTTAATGTTGCTAGAATCAGACCTGGGGAGACAATCCGTGAGACATTTGCCTTGAAATCAGAGGTAAGGGCTGAAAACACAGGGAGGTACTGTCAAGACCTCATTGTACACATTGTCCTCCATGTTAAGTAGGGTTTGGAATCTTCATGAATGGGTAGCCTTATATATCATTATCAATACCTCATCAAAACAGATACAATTTTGCTGTATTTTTGTGACTTCATGAATCTCTTTTTACAAATTCAGGAAATGAAGCAGCCTCTCATGCTCTATGAGGGCAAAATATTTTAACAGGAAGCATCTGTAAATGATAGCTTTTATCTTTTATGATCCAGATAAATACCTCCTTACCTTTCTGCTTTTGCCATGCTTAGGGGACATTTCCTCTTAAATGGCAACTTACTTATTTAAAACCTGAAGACAATTCACTTATCACTTGAATTGAATGATTCTTTCAGGCTTTTTTCTCTGTTGGTGTTCATGCTGGGTTTCCTTCTAGGTGATTCAGATTTCTCTAGCCCATAGTAAAGGAACGTGTGTCCTGCTAACATCTTTGGTATTTTACTAAGGAGCCCATGAAAGAGAGTTGTTCAGTAAACAAAGCCGGGATAGGTCTGTGACAACTCCTGGGCTTGTCTGGGCTGTGGCTGAGGTGTTGCTCCACACTCATTGCAGGAAGGAGACAGTCCATAGAAACAGCTACTTCCCACATGCTGAAAGCTGTTAACATGGATTTTCCTTGTGACCCTGCCGGCTGGTGCTGTGCACTTCTCAGCCGGTGGGTGAGTCACTGGGAAATACAATGATTCAATAACCACTTCAGTCACTTGCCTAATTCATCTCTTTGGGATTCAGTGCAAATGGGATTTAAATGGTTTGTATGTGGCAATGTCTCTGGTTTTAGTCACGTTTGTTGCTGGGCTTCAATGCCTTTCCCCCATGCACACTATCTTGCAGAAGGTCATTGTATTTCCTTTTCAATCTAGCTCTCCCTCTCTGATTGTACCTTTGGAAATATGTATAATTCTACATATCACACAACGGGAGATTATTAATCTTGTGTTCCTCTCACAAGTCTGTGGTTTCTGTTGCAATTTCAGCTTTGGAAAGACACAGCACAAAACTTTTTTTCGTGTTGTTAGCAGAAGAGATGTTAGCCCTCAAAGTGCTTTTTAAGTGTGTCTGTGCTGCCAAATTCTTTCAGCCTCCAATAATACATACTTATTTTACCCTTCTCTTTTTAGACAGAGAGATGCTCTAGGAAATGGGAAAGTTTGGAAGTGGAATTCTGGATGGAAAGAATGTGAGTAAAATTCCGAAGTTAAAAGGTATAAATCTGCCAGAGAGTAATAATATCTCAGAGGATGAGAAACTTCTAGCTCTTTGTCCCAGCAGTGAACCTAAATTACAGTTTCAAACTTTTTTTATTTTTTACCTTCTCTAGCTGATTCCACCTTTCAGTGTATTTCATGAAAATCTTAAACTTCTGTTGAACATGTATATCTAGACCCTGGAAATGTAATAAAATTGTCACAATGTCATAACTTTTACTCAAGATGCATGTGAAACTTAACATGAGTGCTCTTCAAATTGTTGATATTAATTGAACAATGCCTAAAACACTGTGGAATTTCTCAGAGACCATAAAACTTCTCTTGTATTATTATAACAGTATATACATGGAGTTATGTAGACAGTATTAGAAAAGTCATCCATTAGGCAATAGCATAGTTAAACTGAAAAAGCATACAATCAACAAATAACGAAAATAAGACTATCTCCCTCAAAGTGGTAATCAGCATTGCCTGGAGGAGAAAAAGTCCCATAAGATAAACTTTATCTGTCTTTTAAATCCTATCACAGGTTTGGTTGAAGAAAACCCCCTAAACTACACATTCTGGAATATTTGAGCTTAGCAAAAAAATATTTGAGATTAGCAAAAAAAAAAACCAAAAAACTCCAGTGAAAACTGGCAAACTGCATGATCAGGAGAAGGAACTGTAAATAAGACTTCTTATTCTTAAACGTGAAGAAACTGCAGAAGAATATCACTCATGTTCTTGGTTAATTTCTCCCACAGTGAAACTCAAGAAAATGTATTTAATTTACCTGTGAGAGGTACCTTAAGAGATGGTATCATGTATGGTGATGGTAATCATCTCCTGCAAATGTGGAAGCAGTCACAGCCAGATATATAAAAAGGTCAGAATGAGGAGCAGCGTTTGGGAACTGGATTCAGACTAGAAATAAGAGGAACATCTTTCACCATTCAAGTTATAAGGCATGTGGGGGATGTCCATCCTTGGAAACCAAACCTAATTATTTAAATACATTTTACAGCTGAAATAGAAGTTTTAAGGCTGGAAATGGTGTTTGGTAAAACACCCTGGACATACAAAGGTTATGTACTACATAACTTCAATGGTCCTTTCAGATACATGGAAGCATTTATGGATGTGTGTAACATGGGGGTGTTGGAGTATTTGCCTTAGTGAAAGATGCTGTTAGTAGACTCTACGGAGTACTCATATTATTAAATAACCACATTCATTCAGTGACAGACCAAGGTCTTACAAGGTAAAATATCTGGGACAAAGACTTTTTATTGCTTACCTCTGTGCTTTGCGGTCCTACATGTATAGCACAGTGGGAGCTAATTCTTATTTGCCATTCATTTGTGATCAGCCATAAATTATAATATGGACTAGTCAGAAATGTCTTTCCTAATAAATGTTTGCAGAACACGTTAATATTAGTCTTTGCTTTCCCCAAGTCATATGGTCATTTGTTAATAGCAGGACGTGATTTCACATATACCAATGTGCCTTTGTTCTGCTGTAACTTAGCACATAGTTTTAAGCATTAGTATTTTTATGGGCTTTCCTGTCTTTTTGTTTGGCTGCTCTATTTTGGTTCACATGCTTAGCAGGGGATCATGTTTTTTGCCTTATTAGAAAACAAATTGTGACAATATGACTATATTCAATTTTAAGTGGGAAAGGTCATAAAACTGCTATTTAAAAAATTAAACAAAACACAACAAAAATCAGATATTAACACAGCTTTTTTTTTTTTTTTGGTATTTGTTTTTGTCTTTTCAGTGCTGGCCCTCCAGAGCATCTCATTACCAATGATGTCCTAGTGGTAAGGTTCACATGAGAATTTATCTTGGAGTGACTTCTGCTTCATTTTGATTCTCTCCTCTTTCCTGCATTTTATAGAGAGAACACATACTGCCATGATAGATAAGAGCATGGTGTGCATTTTAAAGTCAGAGGTATGGGACAGTTCCCTTTTGTTACAGCTCAGCTGTTGCCCTCTCCATACAAAAGCAGAAGCTGTGTTTCTTGAAGTTCTCAGCTATTACAGATGTTGCCTAGCTGTGGTTTGCTAATGTTGCAGAACCCCGTATTTGTTGGTGTTCAAAGTGAGAACTGTGTTTCATGTAACACAGTATGGCACTTGGCAGGAAAAACAAAGGTTATAAAAGGTCTGTATAAGACAATAGTAGGTATTCAGTGTGCTTAAGACTGGAAGGGTACCTAATGTAACAGTTTTTTGGGAAATGAGTTTTTTAATAAAGAGTTATTTTAGTTGTTGAAACATAGAGCCCTGTTTTGGTATTAGTCAGCATGTGGTGTAGTACCTGTCTCCTCAGGCTGGCCCAGCAGCTAAGGAGTACCAAGTACTTCATGCCAGCTCCTCCAAGCCTGTGCATGGCTCCCAGATGCTAGCCCTTGATACCCCTGAGGCAAAGGAACATATATTCTATTCTTTCCCCCTCATTTTCTGTGTGAGGTGTAAGAGTTGCAATGATTGGCATGCATTGTTCCTGAAATGACTTGGAAAAGTGTCCTGGCACGAGTTATTAAAGGTGAACTGGAGTGACTCAGGTGGTGGGTAGGGTGGAATAAATCCATGATTTCCCTACATCAGGGCCAGTAAGAAGATGCTTTGTACACTAATCACTGCCACAAAACACAGAAACTCATCGTCAGGTGTTTTCCCCCACCCTTCCTGAATAATTACTAGATATATATGCTTGGGCACCTGTGTGTTGTACAGAATTTCCTGATTTTGGGATAATATGAATGGGTTAACAATCTCTGACAATGCACCACTGTATTGACACTCTGAAGCAATGCCACTTGGGCTACTGTCCTGGAATAATGAGCTCTGAATTTTGTCTTGGATTGCTCCCAGCACTGAGACCAGTTCAGTTGTCTCTATATGATAGGTAGTGGTTGTCTGCATGATGTTTCATTATTTGCAGCAGATGTGTTGTTTGCTTTCTTCACCCTTTTCCGTTCCTGCCTTTTACAGTCTCGTGAGGTTTGCTGCTTGGAAGTGCATGTGGACATTAATGAAAGCAGGAAATACTTGAAAGGTATGGCAATTTCTCTGTGAACTGAGGACATGGCCAAACCAACCCTATTATCGTCATTCAGACCCAGATGGAGGCATTTTAGAGTACAGAGACAACTAAGAATGTTCTAAATTATACATAATGATATATGATGTAAATAATAAAATGTAATGTATTGAAATGCCCTGAACTGCCCTGACCTGATCTCTGGGTCTTTTCTTTGAAGCTACCAAGTTTGAACACAGTAGACTTTGCTGGTGGAAGTAAGAGAGAATGCTGACTCTGGGAGCACTCCAAGCTATGGGGTAAAGGCAGGAGTACCAGTGCTGTAGGAGACTGGCTAGTGGGGTAGCTTACAGAGGAGCTACCACAGAAAATTAATCCAGCAGAAAGCTCGCCAACTTTGTTAGCTATTTTGCCTGAACAGCAGCATTATTCTCTAAACAAATCTGTTTTTACTAGAGGGTAAGAATCTCGTGCTTACGGTGCCTGCATCTCATGAGAGAACACAGAAGACGACAGAGGACACTGATACTTTCTACTTCCATTGTGTGAAGGCTTGGGAACCTGTTCTAAAAGTCAGGCTGCAGGTAATGGGCACTGTACTGTGCTACTGTTCATACTGCTTGCTCATTTCCAGTGAGACCAAAACAGCAAAGAACTGCATTGTTTCTCTTCTGTGGGTACAACCCCCATGTTTTTTGTTTTGTGTAGAAAGTTTCTGATAAGGAAGATGACAACAGCAATTTAAGTGACACCTTAATGGTACCACTGAAATTTCTCCCTGTTGGACATAAAGCGAAAGTAACCCTTCCTGTAAGACACGTAAGTGTTTCATAATTTATATGATCTTCTGGAGAGAAGAGTAGAATAACCCTCACTATTTAAAAAAAAAAACCAAAACCAAAACCAACAAACCAGGTAGTAAATCTGAGTGAGAATTTTGGGCAAATACATGTTTTCTGTGAAAAAATTTAATTTTCTCAGAGAAATATGAATTTTCTGTCAATAAAATCAATGATTGGGGATTCAATCTGGCAAGTTTGAGATGCATTTCAGACCAACCTCTGCTTTAACTTTTACAGTTAAAGGAGAATATTCAATACGCTAGCAAGGTTTTGGGATGCCTCTCTGCTCTTTATCAAGCCTGGGTGCTAGCTCAGTCTGTATACCGAAACTTTAGATGGCTGAAGTTGGATGTGCTGAATTACGCCCTCGGGAAACAATGCTGTTACGTTCTTACAAGTGTACAGTCGTGATGGTAACTGGTGGAGAGATACAACTCTAAGGTGCTTTAAAGGCAGTAGTAATGCTGCTGTGTGGACAAATGGACTTGATGATCCTTGAGGGTCCCTTTCAACTAAGAATATTATCTGATCTCTGAAGCTGTTAAATGCAGCCAGACATCCTTTTCCATACCTTGAAAATGAGAGGCAAAAATAGGAGGAGAAGAATTTCTTAGCAGCCTTTCTCATAAAGAGAAGGGAGAATGAATGCTTGTTTTGCCACCAGTGATTCCCCACCTCTCTTTTTCGACTCTCTTTTACCTCTAGGTTTTTGGAAGGATGTGGTATTTCCTCTTCTATCACTGTCTTTATCTTCATCCTCAGGAATGTTCAGTGTAGGTTTTACTGGGTGGCCCTAAATGCAAGCAGAGCTTTGGGGGCAGAGGGTGGTAATGTGATATTGCTGCTGGCTTAGGCTGTTTTGTAGATGAATATTCATAGTGGGGAAGAAATCCTGGTTCACAGCCCATTTGTTCAGCCACTTCAACCCCTCCTGCTTCTTCTTTGTAGAATATGTTTGGTGTTTAGTTGCTTTCTGTCTCTTTCCTGCTACAGTTTAAAAAAAAAAAACAAAAACGTATGCAGGGCGGTAGTGGTGGGACATTCCAGGAAACACTGAAAATCTGGATTCAAAACTTTTCTTTTTCCCACTCATCCATATTCATGCTCTCATCTTTTTGTTTACAGAATGTACCACTACAGTTGTACCTCCAACTAAATGATTGGTAAGAGGACTGGTTTGTTTTTTTTTCTCTAGTTTTTATTGTTCTTTGTACTGTGAAATCTAGAACAGAGTATCCTTTATTTAGATATAAGGAATGCACAAGACTAGGGGCAAAATATAACAATAGTTAAGTCACCATTAAAGAGTCACCACAACAGATCAAAGCTAAATGTCCTTGGGGCAAAGGAGTTCCTTGAAGATGCAAAAAAATTATGAGAGTTTCAAACAGTGAGGAACTTAGTCACTGAGTGTCGTTTGCATCAAAGAACCAAAGACTAAGACTGGAGGCTTCTTCAGAAAGGGCACAGGAAGAAGGCAGAGGGAAAAGAGAATTTGAAATAACGAAACATCGGAGTCCATACATTACCCGAAAGACACACATACTCAAGAACACAGTCTTGTGGCTCTTGTTATATCAATAGAAAGAAGTATTGACTAGGGAAGAGAAAATGTTGCAATGTAAAATAATGCGTCAGACAAGAAACAAACAAAAATTATTCAAATATCTTTTTCATTGTACAGTTTCTGTATAAATCTGCAGTGCAAATCCCCATGAAAGACTTTGTTAGGTTTAAGTCACCCTTTGCTCAGAAATCATATGACGCAGAAAGGATTCAGCATACAAAGCTACTGGAAGTCACAGAAGCCCTTCTTTGTTTGTCATATTTATTATCCTTTGCTGATGGTAAGCCTTACACTGAAACAATAAAGAGACTATGTAGAAGCAAAGCAGTTCACTTCTTTGTAAATGAAAGATGCATTTCTGTATAAATCTGAACAAGGAATCAGGATTTTTTATTAATTAATTAGATTGCAGTTGCTGAAAATAGATCCATATCCATTTTAAACACAAATCCTGTACCTCTGGATTTATTTATGTTTCAGCACAGAAAAACTAGATGTGCGTTTAGGGTATGATCTGTGCCAGGAAGAGCAAGAGTTCTTGCATAAGAGGAAGAGAGTCGTTGCTGGTGCCCTGAAAAGGGTTCTTCATCTGGAAAGAGACCTACATGGACATGAGGTCTGTGCATGGGAATCCAAGCATGGGATGTGGGTCTATTGAATTAGGATTGGCACAACTCCCCTCGAAATTTCTGTAGTTTTTGCATGTAGATAACAAACCCATTGATTTGAATGGCCGCAGAACAGAGGCTCTCAGTGTGACATATCCCATACTCATGTAAAATTTCAGCTCAGCAATTCATGCCTCCATACTTTTCAATGGGCCAAATTACCAAGGACATAATATACCACTCTTCAAAGACAGTTTCCAACAGCATGGTACTGTGAGTCAGCAAGACATGAGGCATTGTGTTAGATACAGCCTGGTCAGGCAACCCAAAGCAACAGGAAAACAGGAGTATTGGAAATTCACCTCATATAGATATTTATTAAATCAGTGTAATGTCACTTCTTTAGGCTTACTTTTTTTTCCTTCATTTTCAGAACACTTCTTACAAAAAGTAAAAATTATTTGTGGTGAAGAAAGAACATTAGAACATTTTATAACAAGCTGAAGTATGTTCTGTTGCCAAGATCCAGGGTGAATTTTTAAGGGAAAACTTGTTTTCTTGCTGGAATTATATTTTTTGAATGAATGCTGTCCAAAGAATCAGCAGAGTTCAAAGAACTTCCTTGATCCATTTTAATTGCATTTATTGCAATTTCTTATTATTTATAATAAAATCATATCATTATCTATTTTTAAGCATTGCAATTCCAATTATAAAGATCAAAAATAGGAAGGAAGGTTAAAATGACTGCATATTCAAACTCATACAAGCCTTGGGGTTAAGAGTCTCTGGAGGTTAATTTAAATAAGGTACTGGTAAAGATTGGCTAACTGGTGATTTAATTTCATTGTCCTCCAATGAATCTGCTGAAGAAATTCTGAGAGCTGTAATCGGACTTTTCCAAGTAGCAAGGGAATAACTCTCTGAGGATAATACTTGTGTTTTGAACAGGTCCCAGTAATAGCTGTAATGGCAACAGGCGGAGGTCTCAGAGCAATGTCAGCTATGTTTGGCCACCTCATAGCTCTTCAGAAGCTAAATCTGTTGGACTGTGTCACCTATCTCACCGGGGCTTCTGGCTCAACATGGTGCGTATAGAAAACGAGATTGGATTCAGAATGACTGTGACTACTTTCCCACACAGTGAGAGATGCATCTCTTTCAAAGGCTTACACTTTTCACAAGTTAACATAATTCCCTTGTGAAGCTCTTACTGTTGGCTCTCAATTAGAACTTCAGTTTAGGCTCACTGATTCTCTTTCATTGATTAAAGTGATTGTGTAAATGTATCAATTTTCCAAAATCATCTAAATAAAAGGGTGATTTTCTAACATTTCTGCTCCTTAGGACCCTAGCAGACCTGTATGAGCATGCTGACTGGTCACAGAAGTCTCTGGAGGGGCCACTTAAGGCAGTAAAAGAACAAGTGACAAAATGCAAACTCAACCTTATGTCAATAGACCACCTGAAGTATTACCACAAGGAACTTGCTGAAAGGGCAAAAGCAGGACATGTGTCATCTTTTACAACTCTGTGGTCACTTGTTCAGGAGATGTTCTTACATGAACGGGTAGGTACATGGTCCTGCCACACATTTGGGAAACAGCCACGTATTTTCTTTAGAGCTTTACTCTTTGAGGACATGATGTAGTGTGTGTAAAAAATCCAAAGAGACTGAGTCATCCCGGTGTGGTTCGTAAACTGTGGCAGGGGATCTTGTAGCCAGGATTTTCCAGAGTAGATAATAATTTGAAGGTGCCTCTGTCCTAGGGTGCCCAACAGCTAGTAACTTCAGTTGGCAAACTTACAGAAAGAACTGAGGAATTCCTACCCCCCATCCTCCCTGAAAAGTCAGATTTTTAAAGTCTGTTTCTAGTTTGAAATTTAAAAGTTAGAGTAATCTGTCCTCCTGTGAATATTAATCTCAGCCTTAGTAAAGATCTGTGGGATGCAGGCAGTCAAGGCACTTAGATGTTCTAATGAAGAAGTTACTAGGTGTCCACGAGGCAACAGGGAAGGAAAATGCAGGAACACGAAGGAGAAGGTCTCTTACAGAAATGTGACTTACAGATTCCTCTGTGCTGTAAAATATCTGTTATCGGTCTTTACTTGGGTAGATTGTGCCAGTGTTATGCTCCTACAGAGGCTTACTGTGATTTTTTTAATCTCACTGATTAGCCAAGAAAGTACAAACTCACAGACCAGCGCAGGGCACTGCAGCATGGACAAAACCCATTGCCTTTCTATGCAGTCCTCAATGTGAAAGAGGAGAAGTTTGGTACTTTCAAATTTAGAGGTAAGTGTTTTGGAGTTTCTTCTGATTCTGGGTATGGCTTGAAGAGCATTTGGAGGGAGGTGTGTATGTATGGAGAAAGAAAGGGGAATACATCTGTTGCTTGCCCTGACTCTATTGCTTGCCCTGAGTCAGTATTCATCTTTTAATAAAATGTTTGTCTTTTTTGCAAACTGTTGGATGTTTGTTAGAAAGAACACATCTGCTGGATATCATCCTCAGCCATAAACAGGACATTAATTAAAAATCTGGGGTGAAGTCCTATTTTTGCCACAGGCATTGTGAGCGAGTGTGGGAAAACCATCTGATCTTCTTCTGCCATGCCTATAAAATAGCTTTGACACTTCCTTAGTTTCTAGGGGTGCTGTGAAATGTAATTGTCACTTCCTAAATACTACACTGATGAGGGTATGAAAAGGGAGTGGAGTATGATTGCTGTGATAGGTGTGATATGACATCCTTTGAATGGACACAGGCCACATTCAACAGAAGGTATTAAAAGCAGCAGATACTGGAAAGAAAAGCAATTAATCCTTACATTTGGTTAGGTTTATAGCTACTGTTCCACTGTAAGGCTTGTGCAGGACAGCTTGAGCCAGGAAACCACACATCCATGCCACACTGTGATAATTTCCAGTGTGATGTCGATGTGACTTCAGGCTGCTTTGTGGTATCTTGTAGAGTGGCAGTTTTGGGTTAGTAGAGCTCTCATGCCAGTCACTCCTTGCAATTCACATCACTCTTGCATGTAGTACAGTCGATGCACTTGATTTAGAGAGGCAAGTGAGATCCCAGAATCTTTATATAGAAGTAGATATCTAAGCATTTGAACGTAATGTTAGACTTTTTCTGAGTTGAAAAAGCTAGTTCCTTTTGGTTGCAAATAATCTCTCCATTTGTATGGAAGTAGCAGCTTGCAGTACAAAGATACGGATAGTACAGAGCTGCAGAGACAAGCAAGATCCTTGGAGCTTGTGGATAGCTTTATCCACATGGGAAGGTTTTGGGGTTTTATTTTTATTGCAGCAAACATGCCACATGTCAATTCTTTTGTAGAGTGGGCAGATTTCTCTCCTTACGAAGTGGCCATACCAAAATACGGAGCCTCCATTCCTTCAGAATATTTTGACAGCGAGTTCTTCATGGGAAGGCGAGTGAAGAAGCTGCCAGAATCTCGGATCTGCTATCTGGAAGGTGACATAGCAGTGCAGTATAGTTAATCACAGCATCGTAGAAAGCATGATGTTTGCCAGCAGGTCTGATTTAGGTCTTAATTCAATGGGCTTTTTACCCCTTTCGTACACTTCTGCTCTTTGTGTATCTTCTTTCCCCCTGTTGTCCCTTTTCACCTGGGTAGATTTGGGAAAATTGCAGCATGGTTCCTGTTCCACTTTTGAAACAAGATGGTGGAAGAGGCAAGTTGAGGAAATAATAAGCGTTCCTTCCCTGACCAGTCTCTAGCTCTTCAACTTCATAAACTATATTTCTAGACAACACATTACTGGGCTAGAATTGGAAGGAGCTGAGAATAAAATATGTCATCTAGGACAACCCACCAAGGCAGGAGCCACCTGAGTTTGTGGGTTGAGCATGGTGTCACTAATCTTCTCTGCCCATAAGGATGAAGGAAGTCCTTTTGACCTCCAACAACTACTTTGATTGGCCATTTTGCCACCAAAGGTGAAGAAGATGGAAAAAGCAGCTAGTCAGAGGAACCCATCTGTCCCAGCAGATTTAAAATCCTTTTAAGTGTTTTAGTTTTGAAACCAAAAACAAGGGTAGAGGAGAAAAAAGCCATATTTCTCTCACTGTGGAGTCTGCTAGAGATTCAGTTTGTTCCTCGTGTGAGTACCTGGCATAGAGCTTAATGAGAAAGGATAGTTCTTTCTTTTCCAAAAGCAGACTCACATATGGAGCCAACTGTATTTTGAACCTTGACCAGCTGCACTCCACAGAAACAAAACATGCCTGGAAGGAAAAAATGAGCCCTAGGTCAATTTAAATAATAAATCAGTTTAAAGAAGGCCTTTATGCTTACATGGCTTCACCATGCTTTCAAAGCCTACTTTCACAGGTACACAGGAAACTTTCTACAACATTGAGTGACTGATATCTCTTATTTTGTTACTCTGTACTATGCAGTGAATGTTCTGTGTGTAGTTACCTCCTGAGAAAGAGCACTGAAGTGCTGACACCACTAAGTTTGAACTCTCTAAGACCTGCTGTTTAGGTTGTGTCATGATGGGGTCAGGTTGGGTGGACTAATTAACGTGTAGCATGGATATTTGCAATAGTCAGTGGTTAACATGTGGTAGTGCAGTACTTTTCCTATGTGGTTTGACTTGCAGGTCTTTGGACAAACATCTTTACTAGGAATTTGCTGGATGGCTTGTACTGGTCCTCAAATTCAAATGAATTCTGGGAACGATGGTCCCAAGATATGGTAGATATAGGTAAGAGTTTCTAAAGTGTTGCCTCACTGTGGATCTTCCAGCAGGATTTTAATCTGTATCAGAATGATTGCTATGTCCTCTTCTCTCTTCTCTCTTTTTCCCAGAGGCATGCTTCATGTTAGTATAAATGTTTTTCATTTAAAATTTCCTCGTGGTCTGTTAAATGACTCTGCCCATGACTGCAAATGAGAAGGGTGGCTTTTACTTGTGGGCAAAAGTACAAAGCCAGTATGTCATTTGAAAGACTAGAACACAAAAGCTGTGCCTGCTTTAAAGAAAACCATGGATCTCTCTTTTTAAATGACATGGGTCATGTGCACATGTTTTCCAGCAGCCTGCAAGAAACAGGGATGGGAGGGACCCACAGGAAGACAAGGGCAGCTAGCCAGCAAAGATGTCTGGCAGAGCAGATTGCTGATGTTTTTTTCTGTATTTCATGGTTTCTTCTTTATTTCAGAAAAACATTCTCCCGAGGAAGATGTTACTGTCATTGAGCCTCCATCTTGTTTGTCAGGAAAGTTGTATGAAATATTTCAGGACATTATGACCAAGCGTCCACTACTGGGACAGTCGCATAACTTCCTGAGAGGCTTAGAGTTTCATAAGGATTATATCCATCAGAAAAAATTTATTGAATGGAAAGGTAACTGCAACAAAGAGTTAGCTGCACTGTGCAGGTAACATCTCAGATTTTTTTTTTTTAATCTTTGGAAAACTCACATTTGTTTCAGGGTTTGGAAATCAGCTGAGTTGGACCTATGTTCATGGTGTCTGTTTCTTTAGGGTAACAGGTTAAAATGAACTAGTCCATGGAGTGCTCTTTCACTTCCAGAAGATACCTGTAATTTGTGTCAAGAAATGCTTTTCTACAGGAAGTTTGTCACCCTGCATAGGTACAGTAGTCAAAAGATTCAGGAAGGGCAGAATCTTTTGAGGTCAAGAAGCAGAGGTAACACCAGAAGCATAAAATAGCAGGTTATTATGTGGATCAGATGAAGGAAAGGACTAGTTGCAAGCATGTAGTTGCCCATATGTCTGGTATTTCTGCCTGATGAATTATCCATCCAGAGACCTCTCTTTAACCCCTCAGAAGCAGAAATACTAAAACCCAACTACAGAAAGTTAAAGTCACATAGGTTTACACTGTATGTGTTAAACAACAGATACATAGACTTGAGGTATAAATTGAACAGCGATTTTCTATGGCCTGTGCTCTGTAGGCAGGCAAAGTAAACAACCAAAATAATTTTACCTCAAAATCTATGAAACAATCTGTGAAATGATAGCAAGATGATGAAGCTGAGGTTTTTCTGCATCAGAAACCTTCCTATAGTCCCAGCATCTTCATTTATTCCATGAACAGGTAGCAGTGTGGGAGGACCCCACATTAATTTGACTTCAGCTAGAAAGCATGTATTCTCTGCCTTCTCTGAGCCCCTCTCTTTGGCAAGTTGTGTTTTCTCTCCCATTTTATGCAAGTTAAAATGTACTTTGTCCCTCTCCACCCTTGCTACAGAGTTTGCTGACAATGGTGAGAGAAGGCGGTGCTTTTTTGTGGATTAAGGCAGAGCCCACAGTGTGCTATCTGCTTTTAAAAAGTTCAGTAAGCAAAAAGTCTGTGTCCTAAAATGGTCTGCTCTAAGAAAACAAATGAAAAAAGGAGAGAAAACAAGTAGCATAAGAAGGGTGGGTGAGAGAAGGAGCAAGCAAGTAGCTTCAGAAGGTGGATGAAGGATGAAATTGTCAGTCAGTAAATGTAAAAAAACGCAACTATCCTTACATCTGCTGACTATCAGTTTTTTAAAGACAAATGGGTAGAAGGAGATTTCAAGGAGGATTTTGAGGAAGCAAGCATAAGACCACTGACTATCTCAGGGTAGATATTCTACAAATAAAATAAAATATGTAGAAAGCATGAAATTCAGAGTGGGAAAAAGGAAACTGGAAATCTGGAGTGGGAAAAATTAGCAGGTTTTCTATCTTCTTTTGGCTGCCTGCAAAAGACCAGGCTAAACCCAAGTATGGATCCATCTCTAGGAGCAAGAGGAGATGCCAGGTCTGTGAACAGAAATGACAGTCTTGTGGTAGATGAAGTCTTGAGAATAGACCCGTGTTTTAAAGGCTTCCCTGCAGGTTATCTGACATTAAAACAAGACTTTCAATGCCTAATTTTCCTGTTGAGAAATTGGACTAATAGTCTGGAATTAGTGTCATGCATTTACAGTAGAGTTCATGCTTTCAAGGGTATTTCTGAGACAGGATTTCTTTAAAGTCTCTATTTGGATGTGGGATGGAAGAAGGGATTCTCACAAGAAAATGTCTACTTCCAGTTCTCATATACAGCCATGAATAAATGCTGCACAGTTCCACCTCTGTGATAAGAAAACAGAGGTAATGGAATTTCATCTAAAAACGTTCACGGGGCCAAATAAAACTAAAAAGTATGCTTTGTTTCTTCTGTGAGGGACTGCATGCAAATGTCTCTTATTACAGTTGAATCTGTGAATTCTCAGCAGCCTTGAATGCTAAAATAAGCACATTTTGTGAAGACTTGACAGTGAGGGAATGGAAAAATTAGAAATTATTACTTCAAGCTGGTGTGAAACATTCCAGGCTATGGAGCAAGCTAGAATTACTCTGCATGGTTTAAATCAACACTACAGAATGAGGCCAAGGAAGCAGAGCGATTGAATGAATTGAAATGCTAGAACTTACCAGCAGTATTTCTGTGATCAACAGTTTCTTAAAATGCCTAAACACAATGATTTAAGGCTCAAGTATTCCTCTCTGGGCTTTGCTACCTCATTTTGTGAACTTGAGGAACACTCTTAAACCACTACTTTGATATTTAAAACCATGGCAAAATGTTCCCTGTTCCCTGGGACCAAAAGTGTACTGAAGGAACAACAGAGGACTTGCTGTCTACAGGGCAAGCTGGTGAGGTTGCTAGCAGAGAAGTAAGAGTCTAGCTATCAGAAACTGGCTTTAGATTTCAACTTACCAGTTGGTATAATCCCTTTTTGGCATTAATGTGAGGGTTAATTAATTCAAGCAGTATTTTAAGCTGTTGGTAGGCGATGTTGTATGCATGATGTGGTATTTTTTTACAGCATGTCTAAGATAGTTTATATGAGATCACTGAAAGCGAGTTGAAGTCAGACTTTTCAGCCTGAGAGAGGAGTCTAACTCTGAGAAGGCAAAAGCAAAAAAAGAGCAATGCAAAAGTGCAATGATGTATTGCATTTGTTAGGTGTGTTGCTACACTGTGAAATTGTTTTTGTTGTTTGCATTTTTCCCAGTTCTTAGGGGGAAAAAAAAAATCTGTTGAAGTCTGTTTTCTGTGAAAAATGACTCCCCAGAGCAGCTGTGAGGTCAGTGGAGTCTGTGTCTCACCTGTCCTCTGTCTGGCTGCCCCACGGCCTGCCTTTGTGAGTGTGCCTGGGAGAGTGTGGAAACAGGCCAGGTGTGCCCAGATGTGCAGTTTGAAGGGCATGCTCCTGAGGCCTTGTTTGTGGGCTCACATTGTGGAGGGAGATGGCCCTGGTCTTGAGGGTAACCAAGGAGCTGCCCTTAGCATGTAGCACAGACAGAATTACTCACTCCTCTTTTCCTAACAAGGCACCACTAACTGTATTCAAAATGTTTTTCAGACACTGTGCTGGACGGTTTCCCTAACACTCTGACACCACTGCAGAAATATCTTTGTCTGATAGATGTTGGCTATTTCATCAACACCAGTGGTGCAGCACTTTTCAAGCCAGAGAGGAATGTAGATGTCATTATATCCCTTGATTATGGTTTGGGGCATGTGTTCAAGGTAAGAAGATTATCTTACTCTGCTCCTTGCAGAGTAAAACACTTCTTGTCTTATTAAAACTTTTAAGTAAGTGTCTGTCTAAATCTTAATCACATATCACCTTACCTTGAAGGAGGAAAGAAACTTCCTTCAAGAATGGAACTATAGAAACTGTTAGGCTCTTTTCTCTGTAAGGGATTACAGCATATACTTCTAGAATCCTGAGGGAATTGCAGTAACAATTGTTTGCTGGAGACCTGCCCGTGATCTCTCCTGGTCTGTCATGACGAATTCTGAGTGTGACTTTGGGTCATTCACTTGGGCTTGTAAAAAGCATTTTTGGGTGATAAGAGGCATTGTCTGATTTGTGTTGAGTGGTGGTCAAAAGTAACGTTGTACTGTGGCTACTTTGGACTACGCATTCATTTCATAGTGTTTCTAGGGAATGAGTTAAGATGCCATAGTATTTCCAGGATACCTGAGTAAACCTGATTCTTATCTTAGACCTTTAACTCCATGACATTCTGTGTCCACAGCAATTAGAGATGACATACAAATATTGCAAGATACAAAATATCCCATTCCCCAAAGTGGAGCTAAGTCCAGAAGAAGAGAAGAACCCAAAGGAATGTTACATATTTTCAGATGCAGAGGACCCCAGAGCACCCATAGTAATCCATTTCCCCCTGGTGAATGACACCTTTAAGGAATTCAAGGAGCCAGGTAAATGCAGTCAACAAAACTATGTGCTGTGTTCTACCCCTGGTATGTGGGGGTATGTGTCCACTGATGGCAGGCAGAAGAGCAACCTCCATACTCTTGCTGGTTGTTCTCCATTTGAAAAGCATGGAGGACACAGTCCTGGGCAACTCAGTGCCACACTGCCTCCTCCAGCCCTGCCTGTGACAGATGGCTCTTGTCACTGTCCCTTGCAGCAGAGCTGCAGGTCTTCCTCACTTGTGCCTGGTGCCATGTCCTGCCAAGAGAGACGTGCAGGGTGCTGGAGCTTTTCTGGCACTGGAAAGAGGGAGAATAAAGAAAGGCTCAGAGAGCAGGGGAGGTAAGGGCCTCCTGAAGGACCTGCTGGTGGGCTGGAAAGCAGCAGCAGCAGCAGGAGCTGACCCTTGGGCCATCCAGCCCCAGGGTTGGCTCTGCACCCTTGCCTTCCCCAGGCAGGCTGCCTGTGGCAGAGAGGGAGGGGTGGAGGGAACCTCTTCCCAGGCCTCGAGGGATGGCAGGCTTGGGCACAGGGACCTGGGCAGGGAAAACACATGTGGCTGTGGTGGGAGAGGCTCCATCTGGTGCTTGGTAGGAGCTGGGGCAGAGCAGAGAGATGTGGGGCCAGCCTGAGATGTGCAGTTATCTCTGCTCAAGCACCTGGGGCGAGCTCCTTCCAGCTTTACCTAAAATTCTGTTGTGGCCCTGAGTGGAACCAGAGCAAAATGGAAGTCTCTGAGGGAGTATTTGGGAAGGGTAGGAATAGCAGCAAAAAGTAAAGGTACTTTTCTGCTCTGATGTTCAGTGATGCTCAGTGAATATGTACAGTAAGATCTAAACCAAGAAAATCACATTTAGAAACTCTGTGGATGAAAAGAGGAGATACTCTGTAGAGGGAACTAGGCTTGTTCAAAGGAGGCTGGAAATGGTCCAAATGGCCATGCATGGTGAGATCCAACCATTGAGCAGGGGTGGCAGGTAAAGCAGGTGAGGATTTTGGAATCTCTTTGAATGAAAAATAGATGAGATGGTGCAGAACAGAGCAGCTGCTGCCAGTTCTCAGTACTCCAGGCCCAAACTGGTGAGATTTGACACTCACCTGCATGTCTCTGAGCAGTCAGTGATTCATCCATCAAGCTGACAACCGGCAGTGGATGTGGGTGTTTGAAGGAGGAGGGCGCTTGGCAACCTGCTTTCATGGATTTCAAGTTTAACAGTGGAGCTTTTTGTTTCTAGGTGGATGAGAGACATCTTGTGGAATGTGGATACTTGTTTTTCTTGTTCTTAACCATTTAAATTCTAAAAAGACCCAGCCTGTGAAGTGCCCATTTGCAGTGCAGCAGTTATGGATGTGGCTATGGATGTGATAGCATAGATAATACGTCCCTCTGAATGTTGTGAGGCTCAGTGAAGCAACATTGGGTATTTTTAATTCAGCCACTTCTAGTGGTAGTCTGTGCCCAGCACCCTGAGATCACACTGCTCAGAAACCACTATGTTAGACTAAAACCTGCCATGTCTCAAGCACAATTCTTGTGTCTTTTCCGTGAGGTTCCGGTTGACATCATAAGGAATATCTCAGCAGTCTGTTTGTAGACCTGCTGATAGTCATCTCACATTACATTAGTGTTTTGGGCATATTTGGTTCAGACTGCAAGGAGATAGGCAAAAAAAACAGCAAAGAAATGTAGCTAAAATTTTGTAGAAACATAAATATGAGACTGTCAAAGTCCTTGGTGCAGGTAATTAGGGGGTCCTTTTCAGCAAAAGCATTGATGTAACAGGGAGTGTGGATGTTGCCAATTCCGAGAGGCATAACCTGAGGCCAGGTTGGAGTTTGCCGAGAGTCTGATGTAGGATGCTCTGGTCCCTCTGCCCCTCTGCACTCTGCAATAGGCAGTCCTGTGTGGTTAGCATCACAAGGCCTCCTTGTATGTACTAGGCTGTCCACTCACTCTAGCTGGCAGATGTGTTCTTGTCGCCACTAATCCAGGGGTGATCATGGATTTTGAAGAGTGTTCCAGGTGGGTGTCTTTGTCCGAGAGTCAGACTTACAGGGTTTGGGAAAGGGTGTGAGCCCATGGACATGCTGCCCAGGAATGGTGTCTGTAGGGGCAGGACAAGGAGGAATGTAAGAATTTGTGCCAGCTCTACTGAGGGATTTCCAGGTCTGCGTTTTAGCAGGAGGGGGAGGAGGAGATGCTTGGAAAATTGACCAGGAATGGCTCTTTTGAGCTGTGAAGTGAGTTTGCAGTATTTCCTGGGGGCTGTTTTTAACAGTGGGTCCGGTCAGGTAGATCAGTCCCCTACAACACCATGTGATAGTACTCCAGATTCAGCTCACTGTGCTGGCTTTTGCCTTTCTCTGCAGGGGTAAAGCGTGGCCACTCAGAGATGGAAGAAGGCAAAGTAAACCTGGAGAACAACTGCTCGCCATACTACCTCATTAGGCTGATCTACTCCTCTGAAAATTTTGATAAACTTGTGAACCTGAGCAAGTACAACATCCTCAACAACAAAGACCTGCTCCTCCAGGCAATCAGGAGCGCTGTAGAACGAAGGAGAAGCAGAAGGACTGGGAATTTCTCCCGCTACTCTGGATACCCCTAGGCTGGGTTTTTGTACTGTTCCCCACTGAAGGCTATGGCAGCACATCGCAACACATCACAGTCACATTACAACACATCACAGTGTTCATTATTTGCAGAAAACTGAGGAAACCTGTACATTTCTCACCTTGCCGTGTTCAAGCTCCTAGCTTTCAAAAGGGTTTATTTAATCTCCTTCCCAGGAGATTTTCAGCCCACAAGAGCCTCACAATGTGTTCTTACTTGTTAAGAAGTTAAGGTCCTGGTTAGCGGAGACCTATCAGGATCTCCTTGATGTTACAGCATATGGTGGTGGTGATAGTTCTTTGTATGAGCCTGTCCCTTCAACCCTGAGCCCATTGTCGGTGTCCTTTCAATACTTCACTACAAATCAAGTCCTGGCCATTTGCATTCAGTGATGTCCAGATTTTCAGATAGGTTGAGCAACAAGAATTTGCACTGAATTGCTGGGCTCAGCTTTGAAGTCAGGCATATATATGTGAACCAAACTGCAGTGTGGACAATTGCACTCTGTCTGGCTGATTCCCCTTGCTGATTTAGAAGTTACTCCTTTTTTCCATTGCCCTGCAAGAGTTTGGCACAGAAAGGCTGCTCCAGACTGCCACGAAGGGGGCGGTTACATTTCAAGAGAGAGGGCGGTAGCTGCAGTGAGTGAGCACAGTTCTTTGGAGTGTTGGCTGGAGGAAAAGTTCTGCATAAAGCACAACTGATCATATTGATTTATACCAGCAGTGCCTTTATGCATTAAAATGTCAAGAGCCTGAAACAAGTTTTTCATAGCAGAAGCTTGAGAGGAATAATTACCATAGACTCAAGGACATTTAATTTAGTGATAATGACTGAGATGTAAGCTGGTTCTCCTTACAGATGTAAACTGAATGTAGGACAACATAATGCACTAAAAGAGTGCATAGCCATTGTATTTTCACACACAGAAGATTTTTCCCTTTATAGTTTTCTATCCCTAGCATCACAGGCAAAGTATTTTTAATAGGTGCTACATAAAATAGAGCACAAATTAAGAAAAATAGGACACACATTTTCCTCCTTGCTGGAGGAAAACATTTGGAAAATGACGCCTGGTTTTCATTTGCTTTGGAATGCAGTGAGAGACTTTGCCTTGAACTAGAAGCTTGGAACATCTTTATAGCCCTCCACTACATTAAAAAGATGATAGGAAAGGATGCTGAGCAATATAGAACAGAGCTCCACAGAAGTCGGAGAAGTTTGCGGACTTCCTCACACTGAAGGATTTGGACCTGCTTCTGGATTATTTATTCCAAACACAGCATATTCATCACGACTTCCAAGGAAAATCTTACATATTTCTTCTGCGTTGGAAATTTACTTGAGACCTAGAATTAGTTGTACTTGAAATCCAGAATTAGACAAAGAAAGAGAAAGAGGGGTCTTCCTTTTTGGTATACGCAGGCAATATTGAAGCTCAAAGGGAGAACATTTACAAAAGACTCGATTGCCTGAAGCCTGCATCTCCTAAATGCTCCTTCTGCTGCAATGGCAATGGCTAAGCCTCAGCAATGCTTCTTGTACAATGCTTACTTGCAGAGCTGAGAACTACCATCCAGAACCTGGGGAGTCTTAACAGCTGGAATGCAACTGTACTGTGGGATTCAGATCATGAGAAGATAAGAACTAATCAGATTCTGGCTGCAAGACGAAACATAAAGAGCCATTTTGAGTTGAGAGTTGATCCAGCTGAACAGCTGATCTCTTACCTTCACACAGAGAGCAGCATGTGTGGCACATACAAGCCCACGTGGCTCTGTGCACACACATGCACAGGGTGTGCACCACTTCCATGCTCCCCTGGCTGGTCCTAGAAAGCTCTGCTGCTGCACAAAGATATCCCTGTTGTGTTCATGGGCTGCAGAGAGCCGTCTGTAACCCTTGTGAACCTTGGCAGCATGTGCCCAGCAGCAAGGCAGCTCAGCCACACTGAGAAAATTTGGTCTCTCAAAATGCTCCACAGACCAGTAATCGGGGCATGTTTGGTGCATTCCTAGTGCTGCTAATGCAAACAGAAAGGCCCAGTAAAATGTGAAGGAGCCACAAAACCACAAGGTTTTCAGGTAACCCACAGCTGGTGGAGAATTACTGTTCTGAGAGATTGTTAAATCCTGTTATAAAGGAAGGGAAGGACGGTGGGAGGGAGGGATCTGTGGGTGGGGAAGGTGGTGTGAGTCTGCTGCGAGAGCTGCCACCAAAGGTTTTGCCAACACTTAGAGTCAGATTGGGAACTGCTGTCTAATCTTGCAGCCAGAGGCATGGAGAGGCATGTGCTCTTCATCTCCTTGGTGCCCCATGTGGTACCTCTGTAGCCTTAAATGACAACAGTTTTTTCAAATATATTTTTGCATTTCAGAGCCTGAAATTATGTGAGGGCTGTATCATTGCCCATCAGAGTGCCTTTTTGTTTTAGTTTGGTTGCCTTTTTGTTTTTGTAACATGATGTGGGTGTGGCTCATGGGAACACAGTTTAGTGGTGGAGGTGGCAGTGCTGAGTTAACAGTCGGACTGGATGGTTGTAGAGGTCTTTTCCAACCTAAATGGTTCTGTGATTCTATGACACTGAAGGAGTCTGTTGCTGGCTTGATGGTGTAGTAGGAGGAACTGGAGCGCACTTGTGAGGACAGAGGCTGCTGGAGAACTCTGGAGGATGGAGGGACCTACACATTGCACAGTCTTGTCTTTGCAGCCTGTGGAAGTGGTGGCTGGCACAGGTTGTCCCCCAAAGCATTCCTGAGCTCTGGTTCAGAGAGTGCTGATTTGCACTGCCCCAAAACCACAGAAATATAGGGCATAGTTTCAGTGACATAAGGCTGATCAGTGACCTGTGCTCAAGACTGGTCCTTAGTCCCTCTAGGGTAAACATGGAGCCTAAATTTTTGGCCTCTGAAATTCTGTGTGTTTGTTTGTCGGAGCTTGTGAATTTTTTTTTCCTTGGCCCCATTCTTGCCTGGCCTAGTGCCACATGCTGTGCTGTGGCTGAACAGAGTGCATGCAAACCACAGCAGGCACTTCCAGGAGAGAGCTGCCTCTCTGCATCTCACCGAAAACAGGCACCTGCCACACTTACAAACCAGGCCTTGCTGGTCTGGCGTTGTGTTTGCTTAACCACTGAAGATGAATGCATGCCTGCCAAAAGCTCGTCCGAAATGCACCCCAGATCACTGCTCTCTGATGAACATTTTGCTGGAAAACCCCCACAAATACAGAGCTTGCTATCTGCTGCCAAACACAAAGGAAATGAGACTGTTCTTATAACTATTAGCTGCTCTTCATAGAAATCGCTTGCTTGTGTCTTTTAGCTGTTTAATAATATATTAATTAAAAATAAAATATTGCAAAAGAGCACCAGACCCATGAAAGTCTTTATGTGCTTAAACACAAGACAATGTTTTTTCCAGTTGTATAAGCACTGATTATGCTAAATACCTGCTGAGAACTTCATAGGGCATTTACTGGTTTCAAGATTGAATGGAAGAAATCTGGGAGATCTTCTGGTTTACAAAGGTATGGAGAGCCTGGAACAAAATCCACCTCCTGTGGTAAAATCCTCTTCAGTGGAATGGCACAAGGCAGGGCAAGGAGGCAGCTGTACTGAGCCACAGCCAAGGCACAGATTTGTTCAATTAAATGGTAAGTTTAAAATACTGAAGCTGTTTTGGTTTTGGTTTTTTTTTAATCAGTTAAAAATGATCAACAATAATGAAATGCATCAGTTTTTCATTACTTTGATGTGCTGTTTTTTCTGGGTTTGTGGGTTTTTTTGTTTGTTTTGGTTTTGGTGGGGTTTTTTTGGGTGGGTTTTTTTTTGTTTTGTGGG
>VXAD01002020.1:252109-386576 GCA_013399195.1 Dicrurus megarhynchus | reverse complement strand
TTTTTTTTTTTTTTTTGTGACAGGCAGCAGCTCCAGCTGGAGTACAACAGAGGATAGAACCGGACTAGCCAAAAAAATGAAATTATTAGCTCACCTTGTTGGATGCCTGTGACTGATCTGAATCAGACAGAACACAAATTTAAATTCTAGACATTGCATGTACCCATAAAGTATTTACATAAACTCAGTGTAAAGTGTTCCCCTTCTCTACCACTGGAGAAGCAGTCAGTGCAGAGGAGAGGACTGCAAGCAGAGAGTGAGAGTCATGCTTCAGACTGCCTAAAAAGGGATGAAGGCTGAAGGAGGAGTTAAGGACTTGAAGTTTTAGCTTCCACCTGTCAGGGAAGAGCCCCCAGGTATTGTCCTGGGGGAAAAAATGCCATTTCTCTCCAGCTTCATGCTAGGTAACTTTTCTTTGGCTCAGAAACAGAGATAAGTAGGGGGAAAAATACATATTCCTTCCCATGATTACACCATACCTTAGCACATGAAGCCTGCTGTCTGGGGACTAGACTTCTTCCTTGCTCTCCTACTTTTCTTCTCCTTTTACACTGAAACACTTATTGTTCATGCCTTATTTAAGTTTCAGATTCCATTAAGAATGAGTAACACTGCAGGACTTTTTTTTCCTGGTAGCTTCATCCAGAAAGACTTGGCAAATAGAGAAATGTCGGTTAATGTGTTGTAAAAAGGAAAGATTGTTGAGACCACAAAGTGCTATAGGATATAACATTACCTTTGGGTGCACAGACCACCCAAGCCTCTTAAATCTATTCTGTTTGTCTCTGCAAATCTATTTGCACATGGCTGTAGTTCACTCATGGCTTGCACCTCATGCTCTGCTCAGTGCTCCCCATTCCTGTCTCACAGAATCATTTCATTTGAGCTGTCTGGCTTAAAGGTCCCCCTGCCCTTTGGTTTAGTACCTTGGAGTAGATAGCACTTGGGTGATAATGGCAAATGACAAAGTTGTTGTACACACAAAAGTATACCAGATGCAATCCTGTTTAATTATATTTAAAGATTTTATGAGATTTAATACATAATTTAAAAAGTTCAGAGGGAAGCGATTAACTTACAACATCAGTACATTTCCAGAGGGCTGAGTTAAGTTATAATTGTCTGGAATTCATGGAGGCAAATGTCATTTTTCTCTTCCTGCTTTTAGTTGAGATGGAAGCAGTTTTGTTTTATTTCCACTTTGTTCTAGGCTTCGGGTGGTGATTGAGGCTCGTATCACTGTAGGTCCATCTTCCTTAAAATCTCTGGAAAATTCTGCAGACTCTCTCTCTGGTTTGATTTTGAAGGAAGGTGTTCTCCTACCAACAAAATGCATCATCAGACAATCAGGTATCATCTAGAGGAGTTTAAGTCACTCTATGTGTGTGTACATCTATCTATCTATCTAATCTATCTATCTATATATCTATATCTATCTGTAAGGACTTGTTAAGCCTCTAGCTCAGCAGCAGAAGTCTGCCCAGCTGTGGGACTAGGATTTCACATCATAGCCTGTAAGATTTGTACAGACTACAAAAGCAAGAAAAATGGATTTAAACAGGCCAAATTTCTGAATTTGGCTGTGGCTGTGTTTTCCATGCCTGTGTCTCCCATCAACCTCCTTTTCTCCAGTCTAAACAACCCCAGCTCCCTCAGCCTCTCCTGGTAGGACTCGTTCTCCAGACCCTTCTCCAACTTCATTGCTCTTCCCTGGACACACTCCAGCTTTCTTGAAGAGAGAGGTTCAGCACTGAACACAGCACTCAAGGTGTTGCCTCACCAGTGCCAAGTACAGGGGGGCAATCACTGCCTTGGTCCTGCTGGCCACATTATTTTTGTGACTTTAGTAACAGAGGAGCACAACTTTTTGACCTCAGGGCAGTCTCTTTGTAGGTGACTGCTACCTGAGCACAGACAGCACTGACATCTGTTCAGCTTTGCAGCACAGAGCCCATACCTCAGGAGTGAGCTTTTGCTGGTTAGTCTTTCAGCAGAGTCCCTGTCTGGAAAGTCCCACGCTCTTTTCTGGGAGGTCTCTGTGTTTGAAATGAAAGTTTGCACCATCACTGCAGAATGAGGTCTGTTACTGTGTCCTACAGAGTCAAAAACACCAACAAATAAAAAGTAGCATTAGAGGCAGAGTTTTCCCCTTCTGGGTCCATAACAATTTTCTCTGACCATCATAGTGATAATTATGCTATGGCTTCCTTCCCAGTAAGCCACTGCCTAGAGAGATATCCAGAAAGATCTCTAGATCCAGAAGAAAAGCTGTTGATCAAGATCCAAAGCAGCTCCTTAATAAAAGGATGGATACAGCCCTATGACCCTCCCAGGGAATAACCTGATGTTGGCCACAGTACAACAGAAAGACTGCTTTTCAAGTCACCCTGGACATTCTTCTGCCAGGTCACTACATCACAAGGCAGCAGGTGACTTGTGTATTGCTTTCTAACAGAGGCAAAAAGGATGGCTCAAAATGCCCCATGCTAAGGACACCTTGTCATTCTCTTCTCTTTCTCTCACCATCACTTGCTAAAAGCACAGCTCATTCTTGGAGGAAGTGAGAACATACCTATATTATTCTGTAGCGACTGCAGCCAGTCCTCCATCAGTGTCTGAGAAGGTGCTGCAAAGTAATACTCTGCCCCATCTCTCAGCCTGTAAATAAGGATAGGAAAAGGTGAGTTCTAGTCAGTTTTGCCTTATACCTTCTGTGCTTGTGAGTGTAAGACACTTCAGTTATGCCTCCTAACAACACACAGCCTTAGGTGATGTGGGCAGGGAGCTACAAGGGCTTTTATTTGTGCCCTTCTCTGTAAGACTCACCGCAGCATGAAGGAGTTCTCTTTCCTGGTGTAATTCACCAGCCTCTCACATCTGGCACCAGAAATGCCGAGGGACAGGACTGTGGATATGTTCTGAAGGGGGATAAAATTAAAACAAACTGTCTTCTGTGTCCTTTCTGCTAGGATTCAATTCCATACCAACCTGCAGGCAGACTACACAGCCATCTCTTTATGCTTCTAACTTTATAACCAGGATCACTGAATAGGACCAACCACAGAGGAACCATGGACAATTGCATTATGTCTTGAAGGTAACTCTTGAATAACATACTTCTTTTAAGGTATATCTTTGAAAATTTCTGGAAGCTTATTATTCTGTTTTTTAGTTGTATCAGTTGAATAATTGCTGAATTTTCAGTCAGCTGAAATTTGAAAGGGACCAGATCACCCCAGCCCCAAACCAAAGGTGACATTTTAAAATTCATTTTTACACATGTAGACAAAGTTTGCTAGAAAGATTAAAAAACCAAATTACCTTAGATGCTTCTTTGTCATCATTGTAGAAATCAAGCTTTAATCCATCAAGTTTTACATAGAAGGATTTCCAAGACCTTGAGTGTGGCTACATGAATAGAAATGGTAATAAAATTCAGTTATGAAGTATATATTTTATAGGAGTAGTAAAATCTTTCATATACAACTTCCACAGGAAGCCAGGACCTGTCGATATTATGATCCCAGAAGTTCTCACAATCGTTGTTATCTCTTAGAAAAACAGAACCTACTATAGTTTCTGTGTGAGTGATTCAAGGAAGGGTCTCTGTGAGTCAGGACTGAACAAATGACATAACCTGGTTCAAGCAAGCTCTACACCGTGTGGTCAGCAACATCTCTGAAGGTGGAAAATCAAAGTTCTGTCTAATTTTTGGCCACCAAAACTCCACCTTTTTCCCTAGCTGGAACACCAGCCCCTGCCTGCTGGTCACAGGCTACTTTTATCAAGTGTCTGGTTACAATCTAATGTGGTGCCGAATTCTTCATTTGCTAAACGAACCACAGTGGAATGCTACTGAACAATGTACAAAAGTAGCAGCTATTTCCAACCCTAACTATGTACCACTGAAAGCTTAGCCTAGTGCCATGAGACCCTTCTTGATGAAGGACCCTGTAACTTATATTCATATTTTGTTATGCCAGTGAATCAAGTTGACAATTTGGTCATTCAGAGAAAAGGGAGGAAACAGTTCTGAGGAAGGTAAGTCACAGCTTTTATTGTTTGGTAATATGGAAGTTCAGTATCCCTGAAGACTAAATTCTGCTTGTCCAGAAGTGAAGAAAAACTATATTTCTCTTCCAGAAGATGGAGTCCATACCAGAGTCACTTTTTGAAAGAAGTCTTTCAAGTTAAAAATTTCAGAGGAAATATTCTACGGGACAAATAATCCAAGACAACTTGTTTATGTGCAAACACTCAGCAAACACTGATGTCTGCTGATTGGTGGTGAATATTAGAAAATTTCCTGGCCTTTTGTGATCATTAGGCTACTGACCTGAAGTGGTGTTATTTCCCAGGGTAAGAATTTAGATTTCAGTTTCATTCAAATCTGTATTTAACAAACCAATTCTTCAAAGATAAATAGAACCTTAATTCTGTTCTAGCACAGTTAGAAATTACAAATATTTGGAGCATGAAACTGAGGGCTTCCACTGCTGACAAACTATCACAGGCTCTTACAGGATCATGAAGCTTTAGAGGGTTTTTTTTTTGTGGTGGTGGGTTTTTTTTTGGTTGTTGTGGGGGTTTTTTTGGTTCTTTTGTTTGTTTGTTTTTCCCAATTCAGTTGATGTATTGAAACCTGTGTTTGTAATTAGGAAAATGTAGTTAACATGTTCATAGAGCCTAGACTCTGGTTTATAAATCCATTAACTTTAGACAGAGCCTGTTCTGCATGATTCCCTTGACAGGCAAAATTCCACTGTCTCTTTCTCTTAAAGATCAGGTACTGCCAAAGCCAGTGGACACTTCCTCATGCATTTCAGTGGTAGCTGAAGCAGTCCCACAGTACTGAGCTCCTCTTCAGCAAGAGCTTATCCTGAAGAAGTCAGACTGGATCTGGACTATAAATCAAGGAAAAGTGAAATAACCCAGAATGATGGTATTTATTTCTACCTGTTGTCTTCCTGGAAGGAGCTGGTCTCGCTTCTCTAGGAAACCCTCCATGTGCTGGAGACTTGCAGAAACCTGAGACATAAAGAACATTGCTACTTAACTTGAAAATGGCCCTTAGGCCTGTGTTAAATTTCTGATGGTCTTTTTTAGATAAACTCCATGCAAAGAGACTGAGCTCTGGTTCCTCTAGCCTTTACACTGATGGCACAGCTGGAAATCCTCACGAGGTTGCAATGGTATCTTTGATAGACCCCCTAAGTGAAGAGAATTAAAATCCTTCTCGAACAATTTGCTTATGGAAATTGCTCTATCATAGTGTGTTAATTAACTAATATTATTTTTATATTATAACATACATTTTATAACTTAAATTTTATACCACCTCCACAATTACTGAGTTACACCAATGTATGGTGTTGTACTGGTACACTTGGGTATGTGACAAACATGTTCCTCTCAAGAGTAAAGGAGCAAAAGGAAATTCCAATTTTATCTGCCCATGAGTTAACAGTGAATTTCCTGCCACGGTGAGCAAACAGGAGTTTTTGGTTCTAGTCTTGTACCTGGTCAGCTCTTTGACAAGTAGTAGTGCCATGAAGTCCTGCCTCTCTCTTACTTTTAAACAGAGTGAACACTAAGCACTGCCACCTCACACAGAGGGTGTAGGTAAATCATCCTCTTTGTGAGACACATCTCCTGGCTGCTGTTAAGTGCTCTGCTGAGTATTGAGCAGCAGGAATAGCTGGAAAGAAAAGAAAAACGGAAACCAACACAGTTGTTATGACCTAGGCTACAAAGCGTAGCAAATTAAAAATGGTTTTACCCTGTACATAACTGCTTAAGTCAACTGTCTTTGTGGAAACTGTTTGAATTGCAAAGGCACATAAAATGCCTCTTGTTTGAATCCAGGAGTGTACCCACTGAAATGCCCACTGTATGGTGCTCTTTGTGACTCTCACACAGAACTTCCTGTTATTGCCTTTAACTAGCACAGGATAGTGGTTTTGTAAGGGGAGAGCCAGGAACTCCTGGGGCTTACCGAAGATGTGTTCTTTAACGTCTCCCAAGAGGAGTTAGACAGCAGTAAGCTTGGGGAGTTATCTAGTGGCCTTTGTCCAGGTGCGGGTGGTGTTGCCGTTAGTTTGGTCTGCAGGTTGGAGACAGAAGAGCCTGTAGCATCTTTTTCTTGAGGGGATATGTGGTCTGTGGCTTGTGATTCTGACAAACTGCTGCTGTGTTGCTGGCTTATAGGAGAAGGAGATAAAGGAGAGCCTAAAGAACTGTGACTTTCCAGAGATGCAGCTTGTGGGCCCACCATCTTTGGTGTAGCTGGAGTGATAGGCTCACCGAGCCTCGTCTCAGCTTTCATTTCTGTTTTGTTGCTGCTCAGCACTTCAGGGACTTCTTCGGAAGTGAATTCTTGGAACCTTGTAGGAGATTTTTCAACGGGGGAGAAAATAGTTTCAAGTGGGACCCTCCAGGATACGCTGGGTACAGGCACAGGTGGCAGTGGTGTTGTGCTCTTTATCTCTGTCACTTTTGCCTGTGCATTCCTTTTGTCAGATGGTTTTCTTTTCAGAGAAGGAACCCGTACAATTTTGCTTTTATCCTTTTGCTCACTCTCTTCTGTGTCCACTTGTTTCAGAAGATTCATTTCTCTCTGTAGAACAGCAGTATTACATTTTTAAAAATCACCTTAATTGCATTAATGAATACTTACCTAAGATTTTGTTATTTTAAGCAGGAATAGTTTTTCAAATGAACTGTCTCCTGGCATTGAGTCTTAAGGCCTGTACTTCCACTGGCATTCTTAGAGTTGGATCTGAATCTAATTGCTATGTGCTAAGCATTATTTTGTTGCCCAAATCATGAATACTCCTGGCAGTTAATGTCAAATATGGTTAATCCTGCCCTGGCTAAGTTCTCTGGAGGCTGATTTTTTTTAAAAAAAGCTCAAGAGAAACTGTGCTCCTTTTCTTGTGGCACTGCTTCTTTAAGTTTTCTGTAAGAACGCTGAGTGTCCAGGATTGTTCCCATGGAAAATTTTGGAGGGAAGGACTTTTGTTCTTTCACTTAGCCAATTTGCAAATCACTGAACAAAAGACGGATTAATTTTCAGCCTGAAGTCAAACACAACTGTTATGTTTTACTGGTTATTTCAGGAAAATAATTAAAAAAACCTCCCCCACAATGAAAGAGAATCTGAGAGGGTTATTGAATATCTTTGGTATTTAACACAATACATTGTAAAAATCTTATGCCAGAAGGAAAAAAGGCCTATCTGTGCCTTGGTCTCCCTTTCTTGTCAGCCCTTTGCTATCCTCTGTCACTTTTCACTGTCCTGGCACAAGAGAACTTCCACTTCTTCCCTACAGCTTTTTCAAGCTAGTTGATCTCTTCTGATTCTCATATAGGTCTTGCTCTGTCGGAAATATCTCAGCTTTGGTTACTCATTTATCCCATCACAGCACAGGAGTTTATTGTTACATGGAGTGCCATTCAAACAATCAATGACCCACATCATCCTGTTTCATACTCAGCTCATCAGCCCCCAACTACTCACCTTAGTTTTCCTGCTGAGCTGAGCAAATTTCTCCTCCTGAGCTGCAAGCATCTTCTCAAAATCATGGTGTTTCTTCAGTAATTCCTCTACTTCAGACACTGAATCCTGAGTGGAAGAATTACCACATACAGAAGTCCATAATCAAGTCCATCAGAAGAGATTATGCCTAAGATTTTCAGATTTATCCATTCTATTTAGCCAAGTGGGGTTTCTGAACATTTTGTAATTGAATGTCTAAACCCCTGCTAGCGTATGAAAAATCTGAATTTACATTTAAAAAAGAGGTCTGTGTCTTGCAGTCTGTCTGCTGTGCAGGAGAAAAAGAGCTCAAATACCAACCTTCCCTTTTCTGCAAGGCCATGTAGTACCACGTAGTACCAACAGCTATAACTGTTTACATGCAGATCAAGTACTTGGATTGTAGCTTGTGCTAGACACAGAGTTTGTTCTTGCCCTACAACAAATGCATCTGAGACTTCTGTCATGTCCTCTGCTTAGTTTTTGATACCCAAGTTCATGACTTTGTTTTCCAATCTTATAAACTATCAGAAGACAGTCAACAATGACAAAGAACCCAACAAAACAAACAAAAATATGGATGCTGGTGTTTAAAAAAGAATTTACATGCTAGCTATCAAGCTGTCTGTGTAAGACCTTTTCTGCTTAATGGAAAGAATGAGGTGGCAAAAACCCCTTTTTTCCTTTTGAAACAGGCTCTCAGAAAGACAGGGAAAGCTGAATCCTCTGCAAGTTATGTGAAAAAATGGTCTAGAATTCTCCCAAGTCTTCTACCACTCCCTGGAAGCCAGTGCTTCCAGGAGCCCATCACCATGTCAAATGCAGCAACTGCCCTGGGCTCACTTCTGCAAGAGACAGAGCTCCTTTCTAATCTCAAGGGTGCATTGCTATTGAAATTAGTGGTTAGTTTCAGGCCTGAGCTGATCCATGAGCCAGGCCCTCTGCATATGCTGAGAGGCACACAGTGCTCAGTAGTGCTGCACGGTTGTTACTCACCCCGTAGGAGGGATCTGAAAGAAAGCTCTCCTTGGCAGCCAGCCACGCTTCTGCTTGCTCGAGCTCTCTGCGGAGCAATTGGATCTCCCAGTTTTCTTCGTATAACACTTTCCTCATGTCCCAGCTCTCCTTTACCTTCTTCATCAGCTCTGACAGCTCTAACAGTTTTTCTTCAATCTAGAAAAGGAATATTTGTAATGATAGGAGTTGAAAAAGCCAATCAGACTTTCACATGACAGTCAACTATCATATAATCTGCCTTCAGGATTTAGAAGATGACCTACAGATAACTTTGTGGTGTTAGCATAATTTAGAAAAGATGTCCGAGTCCTCATTTTTCCTACTTGAATTAATTTAGCATGTAAATTGTGTAGCTAGATAATACAATTTTAGGCATATTCCACATACTGTATGACAAATATTCTGCCATGTGATTTCCCAAGATGAAACGTTATACCCAGGCAGTTTGTACTATAAAACTAGTGAGAACCAGAAGATTCAACAAATGCATCCACTTATGGCAAGGCAACAGTGGAGAGACTTCAACTGTGGAAAGTTTTCTTGTTCTTTCTACAACAGAAGAAATGTAATCTTGCATAAATTCTGAAGATGTTTTTGATGGTGTGATCTCTGGATCTACAGACAGTGTATTCGGCAGTCTAAAGATACACAGATAACAAGAGTCACAGAAATTTTAACATTCTTGCCCCTTTGAACATTTCTGAAGAATTACATATCTTCTAGTGAACTCAGGGGCAGCAGCAATGCAAGGTGGTTGTGATGTAGCACAAGAACTTTAAATGTGTTTTCTTTTTCTATGTGTCACATGAAGTACGTAGCTTTTAATAGTAAAGAACCTGATTTTCCTGTTCTTCTGTTCTGAGAGACAAAGCTCCACATCCTGTCTGTTTCATGTCTTTGTTCACTCTTGTTTGTAGAATATTTAACTCTTCAACACACCTCCACAGACATGAAATGTCCATTCTTCATCAGGTCACCTCCTGCCCGCTGCATTTCTTCATATTTCAGCCACTGCTTCTCTATCTCACGCTTGTATTCCTCATGGCGCTTGATGAGCAGTTCCGCTCCTAGGACATCGTTTGCCAGTTCCTCAGATATCACCAGAGCATGCATCTCATTGGCCCAGGCCCTACAGAACAGAAGGTGAAAAGGAAAGGGATCTGAGTCTGTCGGACATTTGGGAATGCACACATCCCACGGCTACGGATACATGTACACAGACTTTTATTTGCTCACAAAAGATATTAATATTGTCCTGATATTGCCTGGGATAGAGTTAATTATGTTCTTAGTAAATGGTACAGTAAGNTGGGAGGGGTTATATTCCTTTTTTTTTTAAACAGTATTAACTTCATTAGTATTAATATATTTTACTTTTTTTCAGTTATTAGAGTGTTCTTATCTCAACATATGAGTTGGTTTTTTTTGTTTGCTTATTTTTCATTTCTGATTCTCCTCCCCATCCCACCGGGAGTCGGGGGGAGTGAGTGGCTTTGGAGTACTTAGCTGCTGACTGGGGTTAAACCATAGCAATATACAAATACACTGATGAAGGTTTATTCAAACATCTAGGGGATTTATCATATTCCCAGTGCTGTTTCCATACACAGCCTATTAAAAAGACAGCTGAAGCATCTGTACGTACTGGAGCGTTTTGCATCCAAGTTCTCAGAAAGAGCTAACTGCAACTGACTAGGCTACACAGGTTAACAGTGTTTTTATACATTGTAAAGGAACTCAGAGACTTTCAGATGCCCACCAAAACCTTACCAGCACACATCAAAGTACTTCATATCCACAAAGAGCACTCATGCAAAGAAGTGTATTGATAGATATTTTTAAAGAAACATTTTCTACTCCATAACTCTCAACGGGCACAAACTAATGCATGATTTACCTGCATGATAGAGCTCAGGATCTATCCCTTAGCATAGTACATGTCCAACAGTCAGTGATAACCAATTCACTGTCTTTGTATTTCTACTCCTGTCATAGGTGAACTTTTTCATTACCTGTTCTAGGCGATTATTTTTAATGCAACTGCTTTGAGAAAAAGGGACACTGGTGTCTATGCAGGTGTACAAATTACTTCACTATCTAACCCTATCTTCCTATAGAATCAACAGTATTTTCAATTGGAACTGTGAAACTACCAAATTTATCCACTGTGACTGAATTCTTCAAGACTGTTTAGGAAACAGTCTAAAAAAGTTGCTTTGTCATGCACGTTGTGCCGAGGTGTCATGGTCACCTCTGACATCTGGTAAATTCTGTGAAGTGCTGTTGAGGAGTCGCCATGGATTATTACTCCAAGTGATTTGAAAGCAAGCTGCAGAGCACCTGGGGCAGGGATCAAATAACTAACAGGTATAATTTAGAAAATCTTATATGGGAAAGACAAGAAATAAGGCCCACTGCCAAACTCAAGGCTCAACACATACATCAGCTCCCTGCAGTCATTGAAGTAGAGCTGGACTTGTTCTGCCTGGCTCAGTCTTGCCTTCCTCTCCAGAAACTTTTTGTCCAAGCTTTCCCAGCACTCATCCACGTCTGTGAGTCTCTCCATGATGTTTTCCTTAACCTGAGGGTATGTGCGGCTGAGGTGCCAAGCCTCTCCTCGAATCCGTTCCAGCTCTTTCATGATGACTCCTAGATCTCTCTGGAACAGAGACAGAATGGATTGTAAGATCAAGTCACTACTTAGCTCTGTTAAAAGTGGATTTAGCTATGATGCACAGATTTTCTACCCTCCGGCTGCACAAGGGCTGGAAATATGAATGCCTCTCAGATTTCCTTTAATGCCTTATAACATTCATTATCAAACATAAAAGAAGCTTCTTTAGACGTGATGCACAGATTATTTTGGTAAATGTGGTGCTGAAGTTTCCTATAGTTTGGATGACACCTTTGCACTTATAATAACAGCTTGGAATAGATTTTAGAAGAGAAGTTCATCCTTAGAAGCAAAAGTATTAATAATATAACATCACGATGTTAAAAATAGGAGAAAAAGACCCTCTTCTCTGAGGCACAAAGAATATTTAAGGGTGCAATAAATCTGTCTTGCAAGCAAGGCCCTTGAGAGGCATTAGTCAAGCATCAGTCTCCTTTTTTTTGCCTTCTATGCTTTACTGCTACTGCTTCATCACAGATCCTCTTACCTCTACTCCCTCAAGATGGTTGAGAAGTGTCTGTACACCTGGAAGATCATACCCATAATCTTCTATATCCACTACTGCCTCTTTCTCCTGCATCCAGCCCTTTACTTCATCCACATCGTGGTCATACTGGTGAACTTGATGGGCTGCTCTTAGGTTCTGGAGTAAAGAAGTAATTTAATGTTGATACTCTATAGCATTTTGTGTCTACAACATGGAAAAGGGTAACCCTATTATGTCATAATGCAGTACAAAATGACCAGGAGAGGGAATGAAACACCTTTCCCATTAAGTCACCTGAAAGTGAGGTGTTAAGATAACCTAATCTTCCCAAGTTCTCTTGGGCAATGGAAAGAAACAAACATCTCCAATGAGCAATTTATCCCTATGTAAGAAGAATGACCAAAATGGAGAGCATGAATTGCCCTGTAAAGGTAGCTCTCTACACCACAGAAGGTGTCCTAAAATACTTGCTTGGAATAAAGGTCTACACTGCAAACAGTGAAAATAAAAGGAATGGAACAAAAATCATGTTCTTCTGAAATGAGAGGATCAAAAAAAATGTTCTAATACTACTTTATAGTCAAACTCTATATAAACAATTGTCATGCATTTATTTCTGCTAAAAGACATAAGTGGGCTTGAGCTACTTCATAAGCAAAATGTATATGAAACAGTAGTGAAAAAAAAGGTTGAGGACATCTGATGTTTTATGTTCTCCTTAAAACAAAAAAAATGTTGAGTTCTGTGTGTCACCTCTGCTTTTCCAAACACATCTGTGACTGCAGTTTCCCGAGAGGGAGTGAGCTGATTTAACACCTAACTGCTGCCTGAAGGTAGGGGCCTCCGTGTCCTCCATCTCATTCTCTCCCATATGCATTCTTTGATTTCAAGTAGCTAACTCAGCAAAAAACCTGGAGAATTTTGATCTTGTTTAGCAAACTATTTAATAAATAATTCCATAAAGAGACCAATAAGTGTCAGAGCCAGACTCCTGTTAGTGGTGGTGAATTGTTACATTGGCTTTGTTTTTCAGGAAACCAGAGTTAGCAGTGAATTAAGGAAAACAATCACTCGGAGCTGATAAACATCTTTCAAGTGTAAGCCTTGCCAGGAACAGTAGGGTAAGCAGTGGCTCTAAAGGGAAATGAATCTAGAAAAAACTGAACAAAAGGCACTCATTGCTCCTATAAACCCTGTGTTTCAGCATGAGCAACTAACTGGTTTGGGAAAGAAAGGAGGAAACGGGAGACTTCAGGGAAATCAATGCACCAGTTTTTCATGTGTGTCCTACCTCTGTCCTTAACTGAATGGCATTGCATAGTTTCTCCCACATTTCATTGATTTGCTTAGTTCTCATCTGGATAACATCCATCTTGCTGTGGCCTTCCTTATCCAGTTTAGATGCTAACTCATTTAAGGAGACAACTTTGGAATGTCCCAGAGGTTTCATCTCATTTACAAAATCTTTAAACTTTTTCTCCAGCACCTGCAGAATAAATGGGGACACAGATTTAAATATAAGAATTTCTGCCTACGTCTATGAGAGAGACAGAAGGAATCACTTTCTCTGCTCTGTATAACACAAAAGCTATGCACTGCAATCTACAAGTGCAAATTGCTTGATAAACCCAAATGATCTGGAGTCAGAAGAAGACATCTATTTTCTTGATCATTTAGCATCCAATGCCACAGAGAAAAATTACCCACATCCTGACAAGCAGAAGTTGCCCAGATCAAAAGCTAATGAACTTGCCTACATATGCAGCAATTACTGAGGAGGGGACGCTACTAATTGTACCTCTCTGCACTGTGTGCCCCAAGGAGAAATTTATCCTTGAAATCAGCAGCTAGAGGTATGAATGCCAAAGCCCACTGTTTTTGACTAACATTGTTATAAGGCCATTGCCCACAGTCAAATTTTTTGGTCCTGTCAAATTTATAAGCAGGGCAAGCAGTGAAGTGTGCTGACCTCACCTTATCCCAAGAAAAGCTAACTTTCTGATCCATCTAATTTTCTGTTGGAGGATGCTATCTCAGAGAGCCTGTATAAGCAGACACAAGTCAGTCTGGTTTCTTGCTGTAGAGATAACTGGTCTGCTTAGTTTTTTGTCACTGTAACATGCTTCACTGTCAGCAGCTACACAAAAATTGCAGCAAATATATCCCTGCTTTGCCACAAAATACATGCAATAACTTTTATTTTCCTTTACCTCAACATCATCTAAGTCCTGCCCATAGTCATCCGACTCTGCTACAGACAGTTTGCTGGAAAGCCAGGCATCCACCAGCTGGAATTCTCTTTCAAACTGATAGAGCTGGAATTGTTCTTGCAGGCATTTTCTCTGAGTGTCAGACTTCTGTAGGAGAGACTGATAGTCTGCTAGGATCCCCTGGAGCTTTGAAAGTATTACTGAACTGCAAAGAATAAGAAGCAGAAGGTATGTCTTTGTCTTATTGTTCTTTTTGAACACAGTTTTTTCTGATGCGTTTAATTTGCAACACCTTTAAAATACAGAATAAACCAGGTAACATCATGGAGTGAGTTGTGCTGTGACATTAAAGCCAGCTAGCTCAGGAAATTAAAGTATATCATACAAATGGCTTCTCTTTTCAATTCCTCTTCCCCAGATATAAAAATGAACTTCCAGTTCATTTTCATGTTCATGTTCAAACAGTCAGGAATGTTCATTTCCTTTCCCAAGCACAGTGGTTTTTGAACATTTGTGGTAAATTAGAACTAGATGACAGTTCCTGGGAATATACAATGGACAAGGAAGCTGATCTGTATTAACTGGTCTGTTGTTTAAAAAAAAATCTCATGGAAACATTAAAACAATCATAAAGCTTTTGGGGAGCTCAGTATGTGTGATGATGATGAAGGAGGGATGGATGTCCCCTGAAGTCTTATTTCTGAATGAGCCATCAAACATAGTCGAACTTTTCTGTATTTGCCTTCTCTGGGCATTTCTGTTAGACCTGGAGGAGAGACCTGTTTTTGCTTTCCTACCTCTCTGGACTGTCTTTGTTTATCAAGCTGGCACCTGTCTCCTGTACTTTCTCGATCCGAGACCCGAAACTATCCATGTCCAGTTTGGTAGCTTCAAGTTTACGAAGTAAAACTTGTGTGGATTCTTCATTCTTCCCATAATCAGAGGTCTCCAGAATGAAACTCCTCTCTGCCAGCCATGCCTCCAACTCCAGCAGCTGTATAAAATACAGGGATGAGCTTTAATGCAGCTTCATTTAGGTCAAGATAAAGAAAACTGTCAGCAGTGGTGCACTGGCACATCAGTGAAAGCAGAGAGCACCTTAGGTGTCTTCCTGTAGTGCAATCTAGCAGACACTGTTCCAAATACTGTGTACCCAGAATCCAGTAATTGCAGTTACTCACTGCAATTAGCTGGGCAGAAAACTGTCATTTCTCACTGTATCCATATTTATCAGATATGAAAAAACAGGGCAGTGTGAATTCTGCTCCTTTCTCAGCACTTACAGCCGTTCAACAATGTAAGTGTCAGATGTTTCAAGAAGAGAAAGGCCAAAATAAATCCCTCAGGAACCCTCTTTACCTCATTTAGGAACAGATGGGCCTCATAGGACTGCATAAGCCTCTGTCTCCTCTCTCGAGCCTCTGCCTTCAAGGTCTCTACAGAAGTCTCAAGCTCCTTCAGATGCTCCATAATCTTGCGAGAGGCTGGGTGGCCTCCCCTTACCAGTTTCTGTCCCGTACTGAGCACTGCTCTGGTCAAAGCATCCCGACTGTTTATCTCATTCTCCAGGTTCTGGAAAGAGTAAAGAGTAAAATAATAGACCAAAAATTAAAGTGATGCAATTTTTACTCCAGAAAATGTAGTCATGTAATTCCATTATAAATTTGCTTTCTATTCACAGAGGTGTGTCAGAGGTACAAAGTCTGACTGCATGCTTGAAGTGGAGTGGAGGAATTTTTTGGGGTGAAGGAGTGATCATAGAAATCAAACTTAGCCATGAAGTTTGAACTTTGATGTATATCTACCTCAGTGTCTCGACAGAAGAGGTTCTAATCACAAACCTCTTATTTGTAGATTCCACTGAAATATACCTACTTCCATTCCATTAGATGGCATTTCTTGAATTAAAACATGTATAGAGAAGAATGACCAATTTGCCTGCACATTAATATTTATCATTTGCTGTCAGGTTCTGTGCCTCAATTATTATTCCCCTGATGAGGGAATTTTAATAACTTTTGCTAGGCGCCGTAAAGAATAAGACCTTCTGTCTTTTTAGCTTGCAGATCATTGTTTATTAAGTCTAATCAGAGAAATTTAGCCCATAGCCAGGCATTAGACATAGCACAGAGCAGGGAATGCCAAGAATGGCCGCTTTATCTTGATAACACACTCTTTTAAAGGTAAATTATCCAATTAGAACTTAAAACGAAAGATATTTTCTTTTTTCTACCAATGTTCAATAATTCACCTTGTCATGTCAAAAGGAATTTCAGAACTTTCCATCCAATCATTCCAAACTACCTCTACCGCAGAATATGGGATATTAGAAGAAGAAGAAGAAGGTCTAAAAGACAACTATTATCCTCCATTTTGAAGTTTTTTGCTTTTATCTATTTACTATATTAACTAACCTAAAAAGTTTTCACCCTGTGACAACCTTACATAATATCCCATCACCTAACTCACACCAGTGTAAATTTTAATTCTTCCCTGAGAGTATATAGATTTCTCCACAGACAAAGGTCAGAAATGCTGATGTACAGGGGGGTTTTTATATTTAAAAACAGGCAGAGCGATATTCTCTGCATTCTGGACTCCAACAATTTGCCAATGACTTTGTAGAAGATGCAGCTTCGCACAGCAGCCACTGTAAACACTGTACACGAGTATGAGGCAGCCAACAGGATAAGGAGAGAAGAAAACCACCTGAACCAATTCTCAAAGACGTTACTTGAAATTAGTTTTTGAACACTTTTGAGTAGTTTTAAAAACTATATACATCCCTTCATATACCCTCCCCTATGATATCTGCCTGGGTAGGCAAGGCCCGCGCTGTGATTTTTCTGTGAGCATACATGCATTCTTTGGCTGACTGTGCCTGAGCACCTTGAGCACAAACAAGCTCCACAATTCTATAATCGTTCTGTTTAGTTTCATAGCTATGAATAAGAAGTTAGACTGCAGTGCTGTGTTAATGTAGAAGAGATGCCCTCTATGAGGAGAGGAGCTGCCTTTTCAATTCAAGTGTCAAACTTGGCTGGAAAAGAGCTCTGATTCTAATCTTGCCTTTAACTTCCCCCTATTAATTTCAAGATGTTGTTGAAAAGTGACACCATATCAGTTCCAAGCCAAGCAGCTGTTTGCAGGCATAATATATTTGTGTGTAAATTCTGTTTTGCATGAGAAGTTTTTTTTTTTTTTCCCTTAGGTTAATACAGTTCACACACAATCTCTTTTGTGGTAACAAACCAAGGACTGAATTTTGCAAATCTCATTAGGACAAATGATAAGAGGGTAGAACTAATAGCATATTCAGTTCTTGATTGTTATGTTAACTCTGACATTTGCTTGCTTATAAACCAACATTAAAAAGAAGGTGCAGAGGCTCTAGCTAATAACACGTTGAGAGTTACAAGCTTATATTTTAATCCTGTTTCCAGAAGAATAGTAAGTAAAATGTCAGAGAATTTTATTATGCACTGATTTTATAATATATATCTCCCATTCTCACAGTTAGTTGAAAAATTTTGAGACTTAGACAACTGACAAAAAATAATTGTAGCCTAAAGCAGTATCTCCTCTCTTCCTTCAGTTATTTGAAATGTTTTCTCGGATTAATTCAGCTCAAGCATTCTCTCTTCAGTGAACTTAATTACTTTCTTACCATGTCAACGAGTTTGTAAGTTTTAGGAGTAATTGCTCACATAACAACATTTATACTTTTAATCATGATGAAACAAGTTTTCATTCTTACTGTTTCACAACGATTGCACCAGATGCTTGGGCTTTCTCTCTCTTTGATTGTATATATCACACACATCGGCAATTTATATGATCTTCTGTCTCTCTCAATCCTAATGCAGGTTGCACAGATTTCTCCTAAAGGCACTTGACATGGCATTTAAATGGGATGTCATATGCTAATATTAATATTAAATACCAATAGCTGCTGGAAACTTTTAGCAGGAACATTTTTTCTTCCACCTTGTGCTTGCAAAGAGACAGTGCTCTTTATTGAAGAACTAACAGGAAGATGTTTATTGGTATTTGAGATGACAGTATTCCAAGCACTGCTTTCTCTGATGGCCTATGTGAACCTTGTGAAATAATTCAGCAGCTGTCTTGAAAGGTACCACTGGAATGAAGGTCAGCTAGCATAATAATTCCCTGTTAACTCCCTCCCATCAGAGCAGAAAAAACTTTGGAGAAAAATGTTTTCCTGGGAGCTCATCCTGAGACATCTGAGGAATGAGCTTTCTTGGATGTACTTACTGAGTTTGAAAGCATTTTGTTATGACCAAAGAACCTATAAAAATATGCACATATTGTATTGAAAAGGCCTGGGTTTGAACTCAGTTCACAGAAAGAGCCAACATGTCCACAGAAAAGCCTGTGGTGTGGTACTTGCACCACTGCAATGATAAGCAGGATGGCATCTCACATATTGCCAAGTCATGGACATACTCTTGAAAAAGAAAAGGATAAAAATCATCTCTGGCATCATGACTCCTGTTAGCCAAGGCACAGCAGATGAAGTTTGTTAGAGACAAATTGAGTTTGGTGTTCTCTATTTGATTCTAAAGACTGTGAATTGCTGTCACATGACACTACCTGGTGCTTTTCTTGTAGACTCTGAACAGTTGCCAGGGATTTGCCATAATCCTTGGAGGAAGCCATGGGGAGCTTCTCATGAACCCAAGCCAACTCCTCATCAATGTCTCGGAAGAACTGGTACTGAAGTCTGCTTGCCTCCAGACTTCCACGTCTCTCCTGCAGAGGATCACGTAGCCTTTTGTATCTGTAGGTTTTAAAGATAATCCAATGAGGACTACAGATTGATAAGGAATGAATGCAAAACACTCATTTCAGAATAGTGTAGAGAAGGAAAGAAAAAAGAATATTCAGGGAAGAAAAAAACTGATAAAAGTAGAAAAAAGATGGCAGAAGACAGGCCAGGCCTGCACTAGTTAGTCCACTTTCTCTTCTAGTTCATCACACACCTCTGCACCAGTTCATCCACTTTCTCTTCTAGTTCATCAGCAAGGAAATGTTTGTCCTTCTGGAACTGCTGAGCTGTGACCACAAGCTTTTGCAGCCGGTCCCTGTGGGCAGCAATGTCTTCCTCCAGTTCCTCTTGTTTCTTCAGATGACTGTTCAAAACCACCAGATCATTGTCACTATATGGTGCTTTCAGGTCATTTTCCACACCTTCCAACCATTTCTCCATATCCTCTACATTTCGCTGAAAATGAAGACCCTGAGAACAAGCAAGAAGAAAAAATCTTTTAAACCTTTAGGACAGACAATGTGATGTAAAAATCTCAGTCACTTTCAGTAAAGATTGCACACAAATATGGAACAACTTCCCAGTGAAGTGAACTCTTCCCATAAATAATGGTGGTGCAAACGAAGAAGAGAATTCAGTCATGGTGAAGACAAGAACAGATGCATAAAACATCAAGAGCTTATCTTACTGGTGTTGCACAAATGCAGATCATGGACACAGCACCTTAAAAAAACCAAACCCATTTAAAGTAAGAGCTCTCTTTTGTAACCACGTATTTGTCTGATAGCCCAAGCATAACTCACAGTCATGAGAATTCATGTGCCTGGAGCTAGAAGAATGAAAAGCAGCTGTAGGTTTCTTTCTCAATGTGCTGGAGAAAAGATGCCCTTGAGACAGATGCAGAGAGTTGACACATGTGAGTAAACACATTTTTCCTCAGTATCTCTCTCTGGAATCTGGATCTAAACCAGCAGCAGAAAGCAGAATGCAGCCCAGCCTACACATCCTTTCCCCTCCATAGGGATCTCCAATTCTCCTGCCAATTCCATTCCACATAGTTGTTGCTTTGCACTACTGGTCTTGAGGAATCAGGTTGGACTGTATCAAGTGACACACTTGTAGGCAAGACATAGAGCAAGGCAGCTGTGCTATCTCTGGAAACGACACCAAGATCCAACCACTGGCATCTCTGTATTACCTTGTAAGCATCCTGCAGTTTGGTCCATTTATCCTGGCAACTTGCTAGCAGTTCCTCCCATAGCTCTTCCATTTCTTGTAGTCTGGACTGAATGGCTTCTGGGGCATAGTGCCTTTCATGGAGCATCTTCTCCCCTTCCTATATCAGAAGGAACAGGCAAAGTATTCTTCCTTTGCTGAATGCACCAGAATATATCACTTTTGCCTTCATAATCAAAGTCTACTGGCACTGTTATGTAAAGGGCCAGCTGCAACCTTCACCTCCTGAAATAACAGATGGAGGTTGCAGAGACAGAGAAAAATCTAATAAAGACAAAAGGCTTACTGCAATTAGGGCAAAAACTGCACAGCAAGGCAAGCAAGAGGTACAGCAAGAGAAAGTTGCTATACCAGGTCAGTAGGCATTCTAAAGAGCAACTATTAGGACTATTCCCAACAAAGAAGGCAGGACATAATAAAATAATGTGAAAGAGATTGTGCAAACAAGTCTTTAAAAACAGATAATTTTACCGAGGATTGTAACTCCACCCTTTAACCCCCCTCTTTTTGTGTCTGCACACAGGGGGGAGAAGAGAAAAGGGAAGGTGCGGGAAGAGAGGAGAGGGGAGAGGAGAAGAGAGNAAGAGAAGAGAAGAGAAGAGAAGAGAAGAGAAGAGAAGAGAAGAGAAGAGAAGAGAAGAGAAGAGAAGAGAAGAGAAGAGAAGAGAAGAGAAGAGAAGAGAAGAGAAGAGAAGAGAAGAGAAGAAGAGAAGAAGACTGGATGCAGGTGAATCTGGAGGGGGAATCTACCTTTAATGTAGTAATCTATTGCAAAATACATCTAGTAAGCACTGTGCTGAAAATAAAATTTATAAACATGTAACAGTCTGTCCTTCCAAACTTATCATCTGATCACAGCTTCTGCCAAATATCTGAAAAATCTTGTCAGGCTTCCTTCATATCTTGCCTACTAGCATGTCTCTGCAAAGGAAGCCCTTGAAAACTCTTCTTTATCCTTTTTGTTGGATACATCTTATATGACTTGTTAAAGTTGTACATCCAATCAGGAATGTTCTCCGCTGGAGAGAAACAAGGATATCTCTAAAGTGGCGTTCACCCAGAGAGATGTCCCTAAAGCCAGCGGATTCAATCTTTTATTGCAAGCACCCATCTGTTTCCATTGCATGCACAGTGAGTATGCATAGCAAGCTCACACGAGATAGTAAGAGAGTGAAGAAACAGATGGACACAGAAAATTCTCGATGGACTAAAAGAATAAGCTTCCCAGTATACTCAGAGACAACATAGACAATGCCAGTGAGGGTACAGTGACTCCCCCTCCCTTGTTTGAGATCACTGTGACTCACACTGTCTGCAGAGTCTTTCATCCCAGTTGCCCACCCCTGCCAAAAACCCCGTTTCTCTCACAGATTTGATGGAGTCCAGACGATTTCTATTGGCCATGATCTCTGCTTGGAAACTCTGGTGCTTCTGCAATTTAGTCTGCAGATTGCTTGGATCCTTCCAGCTATCATCCTGGGCAATGCTATTCTTCTCATTAATCCAGGCAGCCACCTTTGGGGAGGGAAGAACAGAAGTAAAATAAAATTGTCAGCTCCAGCTTGCCAGGCTCTTATAGGTATAAAACAGGGAACTAGTGAGTGGGGACCTAAATGAACTGTCTTTCTGAGGTTCTGCTTCCCTAAGCTCCTCCTGTCCTTCATGAAGTCACCCCTGTACCTCTGTTTACCAGCACTGTTGCCTGGAAAGGGAGCTGTCTCCATTAGACAGGCCCCATGTAGTGAGAAAATTCATGGGCACATGTGTGCATGGAGGAGCACAGACAATGATCTCCTTTTTTTTAACCCATTGTCAGTATCTCACAAAAAAACCCTAATTTACCTCTTCCTATGTTTTTGTTTAATGGTGGCACTTTTCCCTTTTAATTCCCTTTTAATTCCCTTTTAATACATTTATTTCTTCTGCATTCTGCTGTAACTGAATGTACAGTAGAGTTTTCATTGACTAGACTAGACTAGAGGGAAGATGAAAAAATATCTCTTCATTCTTATCCTCATCTTTCCCGATATTATCTCATTCCAGACTCAGTTCCTTAATTTTTCTCACCGTAAATCTGTCTGGAGATTCAGATCTATGCAGCACAGTATGTTTTAAGAAACCAGAATATTATGAATCCTATGTAATTGTACCTCAAAAGAATTCTTCAGGAACTTCTGCAGAAGCCTTGATTCCTCCAGCAAATGTCTGCGAGCAGCAGCATTCTCCAGTAGTCTCTCTTTTCTGAGACGAAGACAGATGTGTGATGTAAAAGTCACAGAGTGAATTAGATAGATAAGGGTTTTCAAATTTCACCTCTAAAACACATGTGATCTTATTCTCCATTCCCTAGGAGGGAAATGTCCATAACATGAAGACCCCCCTGATCTGGGCTGTCAGAGAAGATGCCAAGGACACTATAGGAAAGATTGCTAGCAGATAGGTATATTTAAACTACACACAAATTTTGTATATATGGTGTCTGCCTCTAGAAATCACTATTATTGCCTTTTGGTGTTTAAGAGAATGTAAACTCAGCATGCTTCTTATATGGAAATCCTGCAAGTACGATGGTGTTCACCATGGATAAACAAAAGCGACACCATCCTTCATTTTTTTTTCCGATTTTGGACCAGCAGTACTTTATTCGTATTAATGCAGATGTGAGATATTAATAAATTGTATCAAACTCGATATCAATAAATCAGTATGTTCACTTACATCATAAGGGATCCAGTCTCTTTTCATAACTTTTATGTAGCTCTTTTCATCTACCACAGCAGTGAATACAACTGCTTTTACTGTCAGTGCTTGTTTAAGATGAACAATATGCAAATTGCTAGTAGGAATAAAGTAATTCACATGAAAGGGCAAGATCTGATCAGAAAATTTGCAAATGCCCTAATGGATAATTTGAGTGGGGCTTAAAGATCAGCCCCATTAGAGCAGAGAAAAGCGGTTGTCTAGCCAATGACCTTTCTTGATGGTATTTAATGATAATGAAGTATTTAATGGCATGGTAGGCCTTCTGTTTGCAGCACTGTCCCTAAGGCCTGGCCAGAATACAGAATTACAGAGAAATTGCCTTTTTCTGAATCCTGCTCCCCCTCCACTTAATTGCATTTTGGAAGCCTCCTAATGAAATATGGCCAATTTGGGAAGACCACTGTGCAAAGCACGAAGTCGAGCAAATGCAAACCAGCTTACAGTTCTCTTAAACCATTTAAAGATAATGATCACATGAGAAGAGTCTCACTGCAGAAGAGATTGGTGGCTGACATGGGAAGGGTTTGACTTCACCTCCTCAGAACAGCCTGGCATCTGTTGCTGATATTTTCTGAGTCATAATGCTTGTTCTGCGTTAGCTGCTGAGCAAATGAAGCCATCTCATTGATTTTCTCCATCTGAGCTTCCAGGGCTTTTTCAAACTGTGCGTGTTTCCGCTGCAGGCTCTCCACACTAGACACTGAGTCCTGGATAGAATTCAACAAAGGGAAGCTGCTTTCAGTCAGAGTTTTTCCATCCAAAACACTGATAATCCAGAAGGTAAATGGCATTTACCCCACATTTGCAAACTAGCTGTCAAGAAAATTCATTGTTCTTTGGAATTGATTGGCATTGATCTGACACTTGGCACCTAAATAATGTTCCATGCAAGGTCTGAGGCCATTATTTCAGTGCTGGACGCTTAGCTGCTCGTGCATATTGTTGTGCCGCATAGAACACATAACTTCCCAAGAATTAAAACATCAGCACCTAATTTTAAATCAGTCTTAAGACAGATGCCATGTTGAAAGCGAAGGTGGGATGCCAAACTGAAATCAGAGTTAAGAGAACAAATATGTCACAGACAGAGGTTAAAATTAGAGTCTCAGTTTCAACTCATGGAATTTGGAAGAGCTCAGATCCAGATTTGAATCTGAGGACTGAAGTCTGACATTACAGCTAATCTGGAGAGAAACATTTCTTGTAGTGTTTGTGAATCCCAAGCTTAATGACTCAGAGTTCTCTTTTCAGCACCCCTCTGCACTTTAATTATAGAATCAGCAGTGTCAAAATGTTGTTACTGCAGTAAACTCTGCTTCTCCACTATTCTAAAGGAAGCAATAAAGCTCACATCAAAGGTGTAAAAAAAAAAAATCTAAACTTCTGGGTGCTTACATGAGTCATCAGATGGGAAATTACTCACAGAGCATTTTCTGCATATTGCTGAGCTAAATATGATTGGGTGAGTCCTCCTAAGTCTCATATACTGTAATGAGGGGGCTGTAAATACACTGAACTCTGAGATGTCATTGTAGCTCCTGCAGAAACTAATTTAGTAGCACTACCTACACAAGGTGTAGGGTGAGCTAAGTGTCAGAACGTATATCCAGCATCCTGCACAGCTTTTGCAACCCATGCATCAGTCTGCAGCCTCAGTTACTGCAGCGTTACTGATACTTGTGGCAGGCAATTTAAGCTACACTGGCTGTGCCAGCAATGAGAGCAGTGATGACTTGCACACTGCTGGCAAAGGTATTCGGGTCAGGTAAGACAAGTCAGGCTGAACAGGGCATTGAGCAACCTGGGCTAGTGGGAGGTGTCTCCACGCATGGCAGGGGGGTTGGAACTGGATGATCTTTCAGGTTCCTTCCAACCCAAACCATTCTAGGGTTCTATGTGTCTATGCAGTCTCATTTTCCGCTATAATCAGAGTAGTTGGGTTGTTTCATTACTCTTAGGACTGAGATTCCCATCCTGTGTAAAGTATCAAGGAAAGAAATATTATCCTAAACCACCAACACGGCAGAGCAGTAACTTCAGAAGGAGAAAAAGCACAGGAAGATCCAGAGCACATCATTGTACTTCACAGTCCCCTCTCCTGCAGGCTGATTGCAGAGAAAATTGTAATTTCTCAGAGCACATACCCCTAAGTCCTCATTAGCTAGGAAAGCCTCTTTGCTGCTGAGCCAGCTCTCAATCTGTTCCACGTAGCCATAGAATTTCTGTAGAGGGGAAAAAACCCAACAGTCACAAACATGAAAATAATGTTGAAATGCTGTAAAATAGAAGCTAACCTGACTTCAGCAGACTACACTAAAAAAACCAAACTTTCACAGCTATTTCAAAAATTAATGTAATACATAAAGAAGTGTTGAAACTGCCCATACCATAAGATTTAAATTGTCATGTATAAGATGATTTTAGATGGGATTAGTAGCCCAGCTCTCATTTAAAGTATTTGACGTTCTCCATTGCAGAATCTCTGAGCAGAAATCTTTAAAGTGAGATGACTGTTACAGGGAAGTATTTCTGGAAAACTACAGCCAAAACAGTTCTTTTATTAGGAAAAAAAAAAAAGCCAGGAAAAAATACATTATTCTGTCCATGCTAAATGTTTCTTCAGCTTTTAAAAAAAATACTTGTCTGGTTCCATGTTTTTTTGGGAAGGTTATAGAATTTGGAAGAGTAGTGATGTTGCGTTACAAGTATGTGTCTTTTTCCAGATGTATGGGAGTTTGACCAAATTTTGTTAAGTTTTACAGTCTTTGAAAAACAAATGAGCACATATTCCACAGAAATTTCTATGATTTGTAGAGGTAAAATTTCTCAAAGTCCTGTCACCACTGAATGTGCTTGGCCCTCAGCATGCCTTCCAGAAACCAGCGAAATGTAGATTAAACACCGGGTATTATTAGCACATCTTTCATCCTACCATCTCATAAATTTGCTATTTATATCAAGAAAAACTGTCAGTGGCATGTGTGCTCTCTCTTGAATGTCTTTTTACTCACCTGTAAATCTTGTGCCTGAAACAATTTTATATATTGCTCTTTCCATGCTTGGATCAGTTCAGACCAGGCTTGCTGTAGTCTGGAGAGGGACTGGTGAATCTCAGGGGTTGCATAGTGACCAGAATTGGCAAGTTCTTTACCATAGTCACTGAGAGCATTGAATCTTTCCACTCGGGCTTCAATCTCCTCCTAAAATACATGACTAAGGTTGATGTTAAGGGTTTATGAAAAGCCAGTTATTCAGAATACAAGCCTTAAGGGGAAGAGTTCGGGCTGTAACTTTCCAGCACTAGTATTTGTATGGAAAATCATTTGTCTTTGAGCTATGTTACTGGAAGAGCATAGAATTGCCCAAGAGAAAATAAGCGTAAACAAAAAATTACTTTATTGGTCTACGAACAATTGTTTTCCTACAAATGAAAATTGGGATTTAGCTAGAAACAGATTAAAAAATGCTAAGGTATAAATGAACACAATTTCAAACATCCATAATATCACACCCCCACCCGCAGTCTTCCTACATAAAAGTGGTTCTTTTAAGAAACAGTGCCTAGAATTTTTCCTCACCCGACAAATAAGTTGGCATCAGATTTTTGCATTAAAGACATGACTTTATTACTTTATTTTGTGGTGTTAAAAGGACACACATTTAACTTTTGCACCGGGTCTGAGGAATGAGTTATACCCCTATACTGCATCCTGAAGGTGAAAGCATAACAAGCAATTATGACCCCTCCAAACTGAATGTGGAATTTCTAATGCATGCAATTTGAAAATGAAAATAACTCTGTACTGAAATAATACCATGTGTTAACTCACAGACTACATTGAGCACTAGGGCATATATTATTCCATTTCTGAAATTAGAGCTGCTGCTTTTAGGGATTTTTGGGGTGGTGTTTTTGCCCAATCATAGATAACACAGCTATAAAATAGGAATTCAAAATTTTTTAAAACTCACATTAACATGTTTTGTTCAGCTCTAGTCTCTCCTAAGGACTTTGGTTTGAGCCACGAACCTGAACAAAAAAAACCCTCCTTCTTGTCTTGTCTTTAATTTTAGTTTAGTCAACATAAGAATATAATGCCTGAATTCCTTCTTTTCTCTGTGGCTGTCTCCTTAGAGCCATTTGGGCTCCTTGACTGACAGATATTAAAGACTTAGATCTTGCTACCATTTAAATTTGGAGCACACTACATCAGTGGTTTGCGATATTTCTAGTATGACAAAGAATTATTAGCAAAAACATTGTTAAGTCTCTGGTACGAGAAATCATTGTTAAAATGGATGACTCTAAAGAAGGAGGGGATTTCAGGTACTTCATACTAAATTCATGTTTAGAAAATTAATCAGAATCTACAAACTGTTTGTCCTAGTAATGGGACCCACAAAGCACTGGATATTAGCAATGATCCATGGTTTTTAGAAGTAAACAATTGCAAGGAGAATGTAGTGCAACACCTGAAAGATAGCTATGATTCTTGGGAAAAAGTAAAATACTGACTTTTGTCCTAATGTTAATTAAAATATCACTCCTTTTAGAAAAGAAAACAAACGTATTAGCCAAATTAGCCACCAAGACATTAGTAAAGTAATTATTACTGGGATATGAAGTGTTTCAGAACTGAATGTGTAGCACCATTCAGTGGTAATTTACTTTGCTGTGGGAAACAAACTGCTGTTTTTATTTTCTTCTCAGGTAAAGTAAGTTCTCATGAAAAGATCTAGCTCAAAGCAAGGATTAACTGGCATTAGCTTCTTTGGCAATCTGAATAAAGAGATAAGCAGTGAGCATGGCATGAGACTGAACCTGTTTTTCACCATCTGGCTTGGACAGCAGTACAGGTGAGAGCTCATGGGGCTTCTGAGCCTTTTTGCAAAGACACAAGCTGTCAAACAGCCCATGAGACTGTTTTGTCAGTATGTATGACTTCTATCCCCAGCCTGGTACCGAAAACAGTTTTCTCACTATGTTATTGACAGTTGCATGCAGCAAAATTCTGCTGTGTGTGCAGGAATTAATTCCCATGGGAAAGATTCCCAGTATGTTCAATTGGAACCATGGAAGATACTTGCCTTTCTCTCCTGATGCTCCTCAATCATACTTTCAGCTTCATTTGCGCTTTTAGGCAGCCCCCCTGCTTCCATTAAAGCTCTGGTGTTTTGGGCCCAGTCTAGGATCTCCTTCATCTCCAAGTTAAACTTCTGCAACTGATACGAGGCTGCCAGCTTCTCCTTCCTGCCACACAAGGTGCAGTTCAGCATCATCTGACACAGAATTATCTCGTTGCCTCTCCCTCCCCATTTGCAGAGGAAAGTATCTTAACAGAAGCCAAATGAAATTAATTCAAGCTTTCCCCTCCAGTTCCTAAGAGTCCTCATGTTAACCAAAACCACAGGAGATGCACACTGCCTTGGAGACAACGTGCTTACTAATTTTTCTACATCAGTTCATTAGCACAAGAGAGGTAAAAAAGCCTTCATAGCTGTTGCTTACAGCAAGGATTACAGATCAGGATTAAGCCTTTCATGTTTTGGAAAGATTTGAGAAAAAAAAAATCTTCTAGAACCATCCAAAAATAAGTCTTTTGCAAAGGCTTTATAATAGATTTAATTTGATAGTCTGAAGGCATTTTAGTAATGTTATTTAAATGAGATAAACCACAAAAACTTTGTATTAGTTTTCCCAAAGTCACATCAGTGGAACATTTTGTGTATGGAGTCACACTTTTTCCAATGCAGGTGTCTTAGCTGCCTGTGTAAACTTGGTAAAAAATCCTTAAAAACCTTTAAAAGACCTCTGGCAAGTAGGGTCTAGACCCCAGGGAGCAGCTTTGCTCCTGCTGAGAGATATTCAAACCACTCTAAGTCTTCACCTTTGTTTGGCCTGTCCCTGGAGTCGTAGCCAGTTGTTTTTCATCTCCTGTTGCTTCATAGTCAGTTTGTCATTTATGGATGGATTCCTTGTGGAAAGGCGGAAAGATTCCCGTTCCAATGGCTGGGAAGAGATTTATAGTGGGGTTTATATTAATTCCTGAGTTTGCCTCTCAGGAAAAATAGTTCATTTTAAGACCCTGGCTCTCAAAGACAGGTAATTAAATTACAATAACACACAAAGGTACATTTAATATGGAAAAAATAACACACATGCATTTGTGAGCAAACATCCATGTGAAGAAAGATCTGTGTGCATTGCTTTGCATGCACAAATGTTAATTTACAATGAAGAAAACAGCTTTGCAGAATATGGACAAACAGATAGGAAAATGAAGTGCTGATTCTAACTTCTATGAGCAGTGTGGTGAACAGTAATAAACACTCTACAACCCAGGCTTAAACTTGAAAACTTTCTTGCAAAATTCCATCAAGCAGATGAAAATTAAGAATTTTAATTATGCAGAAAGGAAAATATGCCAGGCTGGTTTTAATCCTTATAAAAAGTGCAGTTATTATACTAAAAAACCCAGCCCCAAACCTTGCCCATCTCCCCCACACAGCCTTGCTTACACCTTCTAGTAATCACCCATGTTTCATATGAGAATTAGCTAACGAAGTAGCAGTGTTGAAGGTATCACACATATTGTCACTATTTGTGTACTATTGTGAAGAAAAAGTTTTTCATATTTTCTACATGAAAGGGCTTAACACTGGTAAACAGTGCAAAAATGTGACAGGTTGTCATAGGATTTATACTACTGCGATTCAACAGAATATATTTCTTTTTACTAAAAATAAACAAGTATAAAGGGGCTCAGACCCATATTTAATGCTCAAGTTTAGTCCTAAATGATGCAAAAAAAAGCCAGAGTGGATCAGGCAGGCTATTATAACCTAAAATTTCTGTGTTTGATGTCTGTGTCAGGAACCTACTGAATTGTGGGGTTTGCATTTAAATTCTGAACAGAAATAGAGTTTTGATTTTGGTTCAACTCAGGACAGGAACTGGGGGAAAAGATGGAGTCCACACTTTCCAAAATGTACAGGACAGTCTGGTCTGGCTTGTAGGTGAGGGCCAGAGAATCAGATAACATTAAAAAGGGACTTTTCTTCTTAGATTTGGTGCATCAGGAAGAATAATATTCGATAAGATAAAGCAGGATTAAGCAGTATGGTATTGTCATGAGAAGAAATTTATGCTGCTCTTGAATTGCTGAAAATTCCTGCCAATCAATCTGAAGAGTAACAGTGATTTTTGCACCATATTTTCAAGACGAAAAAGTGAAATTTTTTCAGTATCCTCTGTACTTCCCTACATCTTACCTCCATTTTGGACTTAATAACACTGATTTCTCTCTCCATTTCTTCATGTCTTCGAATCAGGTTTTCCACACTTTCCACATCTTTTCCATAATCCAGTGCTTGTATCAATACACTCTGGAGAGGGCAGTAGGATGTGCAAATGGTGAAGATGACACCAAACAAAAGGATCTGTATATTAATTATTTCAAAGGGTCTTCTCCTTCACCTCTTCGCATTGCCATTTGAATGTTCTTACTGTCTTTTTAAATGTCAATAGAGCACATTGTCTGCTCTCATTACAGAGACAGAAGCAAGAATCCACATCTCTTTGAACAGTCATAATCCTGCTTAAGGTGCCTCTGGCCATTCACATGTAAAACAAAGACAGGCATGCCTCCCTGCATTTCTCAATCTTTCTTTTCATTTTTGTTTTTCATATCCCAAACCAGAAAAATATTTCCCAATAAATTGTGGCACAGAAATTGTCAGATGTGTGTTATTAAAATATAAAAAATAAAACTGACCCTCAGGATCCTAAGAAATTTAATCCCATAAAATGAAGAAATATATTTTAAAAGTTGTTATAAAAATTTCAAGCCAACAGTCTTGTAACCTTAAGTAGTACCACTTGCCTACTGACTTATAATTAAATAAATATAATTACTTGCATTGATGAAATAATTAGTTTTTATATAGCTTTTTTTTTTCTGTTGACATCAAAATTATAATTCAGGATAGGCATTTTTACATCAATTTTCTGAATGAATAAGATTGCTAGAACATTTTTCCATTTCAATTAATCAAAATTAGAAAACTCACCTTCTCAGTAATTCTTTCTGTGATGTCATCTATTTCTCTGATTAAGGCATGAATCTCTAGGGCTCCCTCTAACTTCTTCCTGTATGCATTCAGGTTACCATGAAAACTGTTCCACCTTTAATTGGAAATAATATTTTAGAGATGTATTTCAGAGATAAGGGTTTCCACAACTGAGTTTCATGATGCTCATATTTAAACAAAAACACAGGTTTTCTGCACTACCTCATGTATTGATCCCCGATTCCCCATAATAGGGGGCTCGTCACAGGGATAAAGCATTAGACTGAGAAGACTATCTGGTTGTGTTTATTCCATGTTTTCAGGATGGCATGAGGGTTAAAAGCTAAAAAGTACTTATCCGCTTTCCTTAAACTCTCAATAACCTCACAATTGATACCTTTGTGCTTTTGTTTCTTAGCTAGTGGGCTGTGGAGCAGCAAAGCACTAGGCAATTCACCAGGACAGCTGTGTGAATAGATGGACGTGTCTAAGCTTCATGAATCTTGTGTGCCAAGTGATGTGAAGCAGAGTATTTGCTTCCAAGGCTAGAAACACGACTTTGGCACTTCTGGATTAAAAATCCTTCTAAGCTACCTGCTCTGGGAGTCTTGAAAGACAACTGCAGTGTCTGATATTTGGTAGTCATGATATTAAAGTAGAAAACAAATATTCCAATTCCTCCATTTATCTCAGCCAAAGACACCTAATTTTCCAGTCCTGTTTTTGCTTTACACAGAACATTTGAAAGCATACTCACTTCTCATTGAGCTGCTTTCGGCGCTCATAGATTGTCTTTGTTTCTTCCTTGTTCTGTCTCTCCAGTTTCATGGCCAGGGCATTGATAGTCCTGATGTGAGCATCGTCCACTGTCGACTCCTGTAAAGTGAGAAAGGGAACAAAGGTACATGTTCAAATTGCTTGTGACTGAGTTTTCCACTGAGATGTGAAAAACAACACAAGCACAACAAGAAAGGGTTTTACCTCACTAACATTTCAGACACAAGGAGTCTGCTCTACTACAACTGCTGGTGTTACAATGTCCCTGATGAGAAGACAGTAAAGGCAAGAAAGAACATTAATAGCTCTAGATGCAACAATGATCTTGGTCTAGGTGAGGGCCCTCAGACCCCCAGACACTCATTTCTAAACCAGATATTCCAGCAGGAGTTCATTTGGAGAAGAAACACAGGTGCAGTTGCTGGTTATACAGGTGGCTGCTGTGGAATAGCTGATGTGTGGCAGATTGTTCCTCTGGCAAACAGGCAGTGACTTGTGGCTCCTGGGCTCCTGGGTCTACTTGCTGATTTATCTAGATGAGCTTCTGTCCAGGAGTGCTCTCTATACTGTAGACGACAGGCTCAAAATCCATACAGCCTTGAGAATCCCAGACAGCCTATGCCACTGTGTTTGCTTCTAAGGCAACATCCATGCATTTTAAAACATGTGCTAAGTCTTCAAGGCGACTTGCTTCCCATGCACACCCCATGGAATGGATAACATCTGCACATTGCCCATATTATCTGGACTACACTGGAATAATTTTTCTTTTGGAGCACTACGGATGGCCAACACTGAACACTGCTCCAAGATTCAAAAACATTCTTTATTTTTCTGGGACAAATAAATCACAAGTTTAGCAGGGAGACAATCACTGGTGTAAAGAAGCACAGCTGCAAGATGCCAGCACACTGTTAATGTAAGTATTCACTCCATTGTGTATTTTGTTTATGCTGCATCCATACCAATATGTGTGCTTCCATATGTGCCTTCCCACTATACACAGCCATAAAGTAAACAAGAGAAACCAGTAGACAGCCAGATATTCTTCAGAAACCCTGCAGTCTCCTCTCCTGGGAAATAATAGCAGCACAATGAATAGTAAGTCTGGCAGCCATCAATGCTGGATGATTACTCCTGACCCTGATCTCAGATTTTTCTGGTGGGAAAACCCAGACTGGATGGATGCACACACTGTGCCAGAAGCAGCCTCCTTCTGTTTGTATCGCCCTAGAAAGCACTGCATAACTGAGCATCAGCTATCAGGGCATAACTGCATAACTGTCCCAGCTTTTTGTCTGCAGGAGTCATGTTCAGAGTGTTACAGGAGCCATGGCTACCAGCCGATAGTTGTCTAAGGCCAAGAGTTTCCTGTGGCACGTAAGATATGCCTTAGTTTATGGAAAAACTTTCCTATTCAGAGGCTTATGCTGCCTGGAACACTGGGTGGTTTCTGCCCTATTAATCATCCTTCTTTTGGCTGGTACAAGCTGTAGAAGAGCCCCTGCTCAATCCCTTAGCTCACCAGTCAGCTAGTAAGCACAATGAATGCCTCTTCAATTTACTAATTCCCTGGTGCTGTAGCCAAGTAATTTGGCTCGCTATCCAAATCCAGTGTGAATGCACTGTCACAAAATTCTGCTGGGCTCTGGAATAGGGAGCTCGGGGTTTTCTCCCCGGTGTCAGGCATATCTACACTGCTACTTTGCACAGAAGAATATTTTCTCCTTCTGCTATTAGGCAACAAAAGTAGATGGGAGCTGCCCTAACAGGAATCAACAACAACATAACAGGCAAACAAAGGATAAAGAATACTAGGAGACTACATTAGAGTAAGCATCACTCACAGATTCCTAACACATCTCTTTCCAGACCTTTCTCACAATTTCCAGGCTAGCAAATCAGCACAGTAATCTTTCCTGTGTGACACACAGACCTCTTAGTCCTCATCTGTAGCAGTTCACACAAACGGAGAGAACAAGAGGCTGCTGCAAATGCATCCCCTCAATATATGGCCTCACAGCCCTTATGGTGGGAGCTGAACCCATGCCAAGGAGGACCCTGTTTCCCAGGTTTGGTGCCTAAGTTAGCACATCTCACTGGGGGCAGGAGGGGCAGCTGGCATGACTCAGCACCATGAAAGAGGGTCAGAGATCTCAGCATTCAAAGGTGAAGTGTGCAGCTGTCTTGTCATGTGGCTGTTATCCAGAGTGTAAACCATTGCCCTATTTTACTAAATGTCTGGTTATTCATGTTATGATCCATGAGTAACCACGTGTGCTGTATAAACAAAGGCCCCCCAGATTCATGTGCTTAATTTGGATGAAGGAGTATGAGAATGAGACTGTTCCTCAGGAGGAGGGAAATGGAGAAATAAAGGATGGAAATAGAGAAAACAGTATTTTTTTTTTTTTACAGGCTTGTTCATGGGACGTCTAGATCAGTTCTCAGATTCAAACAAGCATGGCTGAAACAGCCATTTTTAAACCACTTTTGGGTGGAAATCACTGGGACTTTGCAGACCGCGTGAACCAAACAGTATTTGCTCAAATTCAGGCTCACACAGCAAGTTTTCCAGCCATTTAATGCAGTCTGAAATGTTAGGTTTTGTCATGAGTGTCTGACAGCTCTGCTTAGACGTCTTCAAAGCAGAAGGCATAATAAGGGAAAATTCTGTATTTTTAAATGACTTTTGAGGTCGTGATGCTTCCTATCACTTTGATCTTACACCTCCTCAAGAGTACTGGAACTGTATTTGCTAACTGAACTGAAAATTAACTGCTGCTTGCAGCCACGCAAGGCATGGGCATGGAAAACACTTCTTACCCCTGATGTTGCTCCACGGAACTCATTCAGCTTTTTCTTGAGCTGCAGGCAGTGTTCGTAGTCATTTCCCACATCACCTACATTAATCATGACCTCCTGGGGAAATAAGCAGCAAACAGACAAATATTTATGTGAAGAGTACAAGAACACAGCAACTCCCAATGCTTATCCTGATGCAGTAAGTTCTGTGATGTGTCTATAAATCATTGACCTACAGCTTCTGAAATAGTCTCTTCTGATCTTTAAATATTTATGAGACTTGGTCCTAACTCCATTTTTGATTTACTGCTGGCAACCTCTGAATGAAAGTGATTCTTCCTTCACTCCTACAAAGAGAAACTTTCAGATTTGATACACAATGACAGTGAAATTCAGTTGCCAAATTCATCAAGTCTCCTCCTTTCTAAGCTGCTTTCATTTCTCTGTCTCAGTAGAGACGTGTGAGATGGCCACAAATAATCACAAACTCTTCATGTGCACAGTTTACATGAGAAGCTGGGCTAATACTGCCCAACTGACACTCCACAGAATTTGTTGAATCATTCCTTTCCTATTGTTTGTAGAACATGTCATGATTCTTCCAGGCAAAAATCACTAAGCAAATATCCTGGAAGACGACACATTTATCAGAATGTCACTGCTGAATAGCAAGTCTTTAGTGTGCTGCTTGGGTTAAATACTAAAATCCGCTTGCCTTCTCCCTGATCCAGGCTTCCACCTGGTCCACCTTCTGGAGAAATTCTAGGAAGTCCCGGCTGTCCTCCAGCATCTTTCCACGAGCAGCAACAGCTCTCTTCAACTTCTCCCAGTGCTCCTGAAGCATGCGGACTTGGCGACGGATCTCTCCTGATTTTGGGTGGCCTTTTGATACCAGGGCTTCTCCTTTCTTCACATTCAGAAGAAGAAATTAGAAATTAAAGTTGCCACTAATTTTTAATGGGATTACCATGTTGCATGACCTACCTAGGAGGACTCTTTCACCTTCCTAACCTGGATTGAACAATAGATTACTAATATAAATTCTTATCGCCCAAGTGATGAAGTCAGCTGGAAAGCTTTTACATCTGGAGGGAATTTAGAATCATAGAACACTGGGATTTGAATATTTCCCTGCCAAGAAAGATATTAATGGAATGGGAGCAACAAGTATTACAGATGACTGTCCCCTTTAGCTATATGATTCACCAAGTTCCAACAAGAATGTTCACAAATTGGGCATGAAATCCTATTTGCCTTTTGTAGGAGTAATCATGTCAGGCAAGGAATAAGTCAGTGTATATTTTCCTATTTAGGCTATAAGGAAAGATGGAAGCTCCCTGGATGGAGCAACTAAAGTATCTGCCTGTTGTAAATTAACAGTGTTACATTTCCATGGCAAAGCAACTGTGTTCTTGTCACACAAGTAGGAAAATTGATGCAAAAGTGATGATGAAGCTACTCTTCCTTTACATTTCATCAATCTGTCCTTCTTTGGATGAGCAGTAATAATCTCTAAAAACACTAACAGAGTGAGAGGGTTACCTTATTAACAGCTGTGATGATTTCTTCATTTGCTAGAATCTCTGCCTCAAAGACCTGATGTTTCTGCAGCAGCTTCATCTTGTCCTGCAGATTGCTGGGGTCTTGTATGGAAGGATCCTCCAGCTTCTGCATGCGCTCACTGATCCAATCTTCTGCCTGCAGCAGTGAGAGGCACTCGAGTTAGCACAACAACTACCTGGGATCCTGGGGCCTCCTCCCAGGATATGTCACTGCTCTGTGCAAGTTCTATATGGATATGTTCTATTCTGTGCCTGGGCTGGATAGATTGAGTGGGAGTTGACAGCTGAGGCGGCTCTCCAGTTTCTGAACTTACTCTGCTTTGTTAAAAGCAGGTAGGGGAGAAACTAATTTTTATCTGACCACAGGAGTAATGAAAAATCCCTTAAATTCCTCCGATTTTTTCACAAGGCATAAACAGATTATACAAACTTCTAGATTATATACAGAGAATCCTTGAGCCTTAGCATGGTATACATTTAAAATGAGATTATGACCACTGACTCTGAGGGTTCAGGGCTCTGAGTTTCATCTGATGTCGCTGACCTACCTGCACATTGGTATTCTTTAGTTTCTTTAAGAGATTCTTTAGAACTCAGTGACTCACCTATAGAACAGCACTAACATTTCCTCATGTCAGTGGTGTTGTGAGGTGTAAATGGAAAATGCAAAGCAAATAAAGATTTACTGAGGGGGCCCAAGCACTAGTCAGATTATTTGAAAGGAAATACAACTGTATTTGCTTTTATACTTGGAAAAATTCAAAATGGTCTGGTCAGGAACATCAGATTCAGAAAAGCAGGTGATTTATGAGCGCTAACAAAGAAAAAGTTATGTGTTTCTCTTAGGAAATTATTTTTTTAGGGGATTTAAAATTATGCAGAATAAAATGAAGACTAGGATAGCAAGTTTTCCACAATTTTCTTTAAGTTCTGCTGAACTTTAGCCCTTAGCACTGAAGGAAATATTTTCTATCCATCAAAACACTGGGAATTGAACACTTGACATAATGTTGTAACTGATCCTGTTGTCCTCAGAGCACTGAAGTAATGTAATGTTTTGACAACACAAGAGCTACAAATTGAAGGGCAGCTTTATTAGTTTCAAAATATCTTGGCTGTCCTTGTGGAACTGTGCACTACATGCACACAAGACTTGTCAGCTGGAGGATTTTCTCAGTTAATTAATGATTTGAAATGTTGTTTCAGCTGCTGAGATTCTATAAACAATAACAGAAATAGCTTTCACTAGCAGCATACTCTCCAGAAACTGTTTCCCTCCAAAGCACAGTTAGAGACTCAAACAGGCCATGTCAAACTTGCCCAGGACTACACACTGTCACCTGCTGCTTTCATTTCCCCTCCTCGATGGCCTTCTCCCGTTCCCAGCCACACATCAGTGCTTCAATGTCACTTAAGTGACTCTTTATTTGAATGGGAGGCTCATCCTTACAGTCATGATGAGGAACAAACCAATCCCCAGGATAAAGCCACTTTAAGGCCGATTTCTCTCCTACTTTTTAATTAGAAGCAGTGGCTTTAATGACAGACTGAACATCTGCACTCTTAGTGGCTTGGTTTATTTTAAGGCTTGTCTAAGATGGCTACAGAGATGAGGGATCCTTCTCCTGGCCTCATGCCCACATTCAGATGTGAAGCAAAGCTGATCTGTTTTCCCAAGATCTTTCTATGGAAAGATTTAATGGTTGTCTGGACAGGCATTTTCACTTCATTGAAGACAACAGTAAGACTAGTGTTATGCTCAGTATAGGCACAAGACCAGACTTATTTCTATGGGAATCATAAAAAATGTGGGCACTACCAATTTAGAAACTTACATTTTCAAACTATGACTTACTGTAACCTCGTGAGCACAAACTGTTTGTAAATTACACTGATTTTTAATGACAGAAGTATGTAAAGCATATAAAGGGATGTGTCTGCTCCAGACATCTAGAGATAACAACTAATTCTCTCTCTCACTCCCCTAAGATAAAGCTGTAAATGGTTTTTTAGTCTTATGGACAGGGTGAAAGGGAAAGGAAGTACTACTACTATGATGAGCAAGTTTCAGAGTCAGAGTTAAAACTCAGAGCCAGCTTTAGAAGTCAAAACTTTTAACTTCATAATATTCTCTCTGCAATAGTTTAATTACACATATTTCTAAGTAGCAACTTGCACATTTGCCTTCCACATGAACACTGAGCTACAGACTTCTTGGCAATAGCGTAGTCTCACTACTTCTGTGAGTCAGACAAAAGCACCATATTTCTACTGTAGAAGGGTGAGTCTTATTTTGTAAACTGTGTGTGATCTCCTGAGTTAATCATTGTGGGTCATTGTACTAATGTGTGTAGTTTTCTATGTAATTGCTTCTAGAGAGTAACAGGGAGAATTTTAATGATGACAGTGATCACTAATTTCTGCTGACACAAAAACTTCTGCTTGATCAACAGAAATTAATTAACATGCTTGCAGGATAGGGAGTTTTCAGGGGAGTGGGACCTGAGCTATGGGTCTTGTTCTCTTAATAAGTAAGAATAAGCAATGACCTAATTCATTTCACAACTAAACTCAAAACTCATCTCTGAATTTAACATTCCTGTGGGAACCATTCTCACACATGAACTTGTACACACCCAGAATATAATTAAAATCAAATTAAACATTCCAGTCTATGCAACAAAGAGAAAGATATTACTGTAAGATTTTTGGTTTTTAATTCCTTGGTGACATTCACATTCTACAGCAGTAGGCAATGACTCTAGATTGGTGAGGTAAATGAGCACATGACTTGAGAGCAAAAACTCCTCAAAGAACTCTTGGCTGAATTTATGTGGAGAAAGTGGATGAGAATAGGGAAATATTCGTCACTATGCAGGGCCAAATCTTCTGCTCTAAGTGTGTGATTCAAGAATGAAGGGGGACACCAATCCAAGCACCAATTTGACAGTTACAGAGAGATGGAAAGAAATGCATAAATATTGCTCCCTAATGGGTTAATTGTATTTCTAGAAGGACAATGACAATTTCTATACCAAGAGGATTTTAGCAGTCCTGTGAATTTTCTGTCAGAGGTGCATTGCTCTTTTGAAATTATAAGCCCTGTGCAATGCGCCATCCAGTCCATCCACTCCCCTCTGCTAGTACAAAAGGTGGACAGGCCATTAATGGTGGATTTTCATTACTTTCCTGTCATGTGATAGTAAAAGGATAACCAAATAATACAAGTTAATATTTGTGTGTATAAATAATTTCTGATAAAGAAAAATAAAAAGGAAAAAGAAAAGGAAAAGGAAAAAGAAAAAGAAAAAGAAAAAGAAAAAGAAAAAAAGTATAGCTCTGGCTTTGTAATGTAGCCAAAGAAGAGGGTATTTAAATGTCTGACTATTTGGGAGCGGTGAGGAGTTCCAAATATTGAAATAAAAAGGAAAATAATAAGAAATATGTGGCTGTCAGCAGCAGTTGCATCACAGGCATTCATTCTCCTTTGGTGACAATCATAATTTGACCAGTGTCAGGACACGTATCTTATCCATGGGCTGGGAGGTGACCAACACCTGTGGATTTTTCTTAAACCATTGAGGAGATTCCATGGGACGCAGCAGCAGAAGGGGTGGATACCACACCAGCAAGAGTGCTTGAAAATGTGCCCCTGGGTCTGTGTGCCCTTGTTTATGCCAGCACAGTTCTCAGTCACACATGTGGTGCTGCCCTTTGAAAGGCTGACCTAGTTTGTCTGTCCAACAGTAGTGACAGAGCACAGCTACTCAGTTACAGGACTAAGGCCAGAACAGCAGACAAACAGAGACCAGCATGTTCTGCAGAGGCCAGGCCACAGTAGCTCAAGAGCTATGCTAAGCCACAGCAGTGTTTTGAAGGCCTTCAGAGAACATCCACTAATAATGTTTGGTGCCCAGGCCATAATGCTTTCTGCTTTGTGTTCGCCCTGATTTGAAATATATTTTCTTTCCCACCAAAGGAAAAATATGTAGTAGCTTGCAGTTCTCCTTTCAACTGTTTTATTTTGATAGAGCTCTTGATGAGTAAAGTGGCTGTAATGGGCACAATGCCACAACAACAGTACAGTAACGGGAATGGCACTGGAACATCCTTTTGCATGAGTGTGGCAGGAGCTGCCATACCAGAGTAGATCATCCATCCACCTAATAATGTCTGCAAGAGTGAGCCCTTCATCCAAGAGAGGTGGGCAGTTCCTCTGCTTTACATCCCCATCCCAGTCTAAAACCCTCTTACCTCTTCCAAGTTTTGGTAGAAAAGTGCCAGAAGAAGGGCAGTCTGCAGCTTCTCTCTCCTGCTCTGGGACAGATCCTTGATCTGACGCTTCCTCTCATAAATGACATTCAGTTTGCGCTGAATCTTTTGCCCTTCCAGTCCATCAGCCTTTTCCAACCTGCTTGCCTGTTCTTGAAGAGATATCATCTGAGGAGGCAACAGATCTGAAATTACTTTTATGCTTTCAAGTGGTGTGAAAGAAACAAAATCAAGCTCCTTTCCATAGATAAAAGATTCTCCTTTTTTCTGTAATGAACCAAGAACAGCAGGGATAAGTTAACCAGCGTTCCCCCTCACCCTGTTCTATGTTACATCTATGACATTACTGTTGTTGGACTCCATGGTGCATCCTGGCTACATAAATGAATCAAAGTTCTTGCTCCAGGAGTCCCTATGCCATTGATTACCCACTGCAAGGAGTCATGGAGCAAGCATGACATCCACGAGTGCTCAGGTTTTATTGCTTTCTGGAAAGCAAGTGTTGGAATGTAGCTCTCAAAATGAGCAATCAGTCTGGCAGGGAGCTGGCAAGAGTTCTGGGAGTTGATTCCTTCTGGGGAACCCAGGCACAGTCCCAGGTTTGTTTAGCCCTAGCCTGGGTGAGTTAGAGCAGTGGCCACCTGCCAGGCAGATTCCTTTACATGCAGGTGAGCAATTCAGTCTCTATTCCAAAGGTGCAGAGAGGCTGCCCATTTGGTGCAGCCATTGTATTCCAAGTGCATATTTAAGTACTTTGACAAATTTTTCTAATGTCAAAATACCTACTCTATTTTGCAAAATACCTACTCTATTTTACTTGCTTTAAAAGTCGCTATTTTTTAAATTAATAAAGCAGAAATTTCTGATATCCATAACACAATATGGCCTGCTTTAAATATTTCTTCTTGTAAGTCCCACTATTCTGCTTGCTGAGTGGTTTTCCTATCTCTTGCAGGACAACACAGACAGGACTTGGGCATGGAGTGTTTTGACAGTTCTCCAATGCTCTGCATCTTATTTCCCTGAGCTTCCCCATTTTATCTTTGGTTCAAGCATATCAGGCATTTCATGCCAGTCACCAAGTCAATGTGCTACCATATTAAAAAAGAAAAAAGTATATATATAATTTTATCTCACAGAATTCTAGCTGGCAGAGTATTAGTTGTTGATGTTTTTACCTTCTCATCCTGTGATGCCAGAAGCTTCTCAAAAGCCTCATGTTTCCTTATCAGTTGTTCTACTTCATCTACAGACATTCCGATGTCACTGCTTTTCAAATAAACCTACAAAAAAATTATTATTTTTCTCAGTGAATCAATTATCCCATAATCTTGCTTCAGAAACAGGAGAAGAGGTATTGACTCTGCTGCTGAGAGTACACCTGAGAGGGAAAAAAAAGGAAGAGGAGGCGACTGAAACTGGAAATTAATTAGTAAAAGCCCATGGTCTTGAGCAAGAAAGATAAGCACTAACAGCTCTAGCTAAGGAAAGTGACCTGTCAGTCCTTATCACAATCATTAAGTCACAAGGCAGTGAATGCCAGAGGTCTAAGCTATCCTTGTAATTCCAAGCAAGATCACTGTCATGTCTGACACATGTCCATACAATTCCTTCCTAGAAGAGTTCCCGTAACAGACACTTTGCAGCCTGCCTGAGCAACTTATTCCACTGCTTTATTACCTCAACCATTAGTAGGATTTTCTAAATATCTAGCCTGAAAATGCATGGCTATCAGTACACCTTGTTACATACTGCCTTCTTCATCACACTCAGGAGATCATTCCTTTTACATTTGCTTCAGCCTTGTACATGTTTGTAGATTTTTGCATACTGGGATTTCTGTCTTCTCTAGGATAAAATGACTGTGATCTGATCAATCACTCCACAACAGCTGTGCCTTTTTGATTCTGATTATTCTTATTGCTCTCCTCTGGGTTTTCTCCATTTCCACTTACTTTGAGACTTGACGTAACGAGTGGCAATAAGCAATAAGGTTGCCAGAGTGAAGGTTGTGAAGACAGCAGAATGCCTTCCAAGCTGCAATCTTCAGCATGTGCCTGTATATAGTGCTTATTGTTTATACAATACCATGAGCTCGAGTTCACCTTGCAATCTACTATGAGCTTCCAGAAACTTTTAAGAAGAACTGCTATCAGACCAGCTTGTCCCCATCTTGTATTTATGCAGCTGATTGTTCCTGAAAAAATGTCATAGCTTGCACCTGTACCAAGTGCATTACATCTGTTATTTTTTCAGACCATCATTACAACTTGTCTGCATTAATTTTATTTACCCTCTGTTCTGCCAGTCTCTGATGCAGAAAGATTTTAGTCTAAAATAACAAAGGCACTTTTAAGGAATCTGACCTCTGTACCTTTTAACACCGTGCAAGTGTGCACATTTTCCAACTAATTCACACGCGTCTCAAAGGCATTGCAGTGATCCCTTACTCTGTTCTGGTGTTCAGAAAAATGACTGCCCAATTACTTGTCCCATACATTCTGTTATACTCAGTTTTACCAAAGGCAAAAGAATACAGTTATCTATTAACAAGAAAAAACTATGCTTTTCTGCAGGTTGGCAGGAATTTATTCTTTTTCATTGGATGTAATTGCCCACAGGCTTTTTTCTTGTTCAGCAATGGGACAACAGAAGGATGAAATCCCCAATTACAAGCTCTGATGGGGCATGAGCAAAGATTACCCATGGATAAGGTTCACACTGAAGTGACTGTGGCTGGACAGACTTTGGGAAATCAGACTGTGAGGGATTGCATTTATCAGCAGTGTGTAATGTGTAATCCATTTTGTGAGCTCATGGAATCGCAAGTATTTGGACAAGGATGAGAAATTCCAATCAGTAACTTTTCCTGGGTAAAGTACAATTAACAGAGATGGAAGAAGAATTTGAGATCAATGATATAGTGTGAAAGAATTAAGAGGCAGGAAAGAAACACAATAGAATCAGTGAAAAAACACAACTGCTAAATGTTTTGGAAAAGAGCTAATAAAGGACATGGATAAATCTCTGCCTTTAAGCCATAGACGTGCACAGGAAAAAAAACATCGGTAGAGATCACTCTTGCTTTGCAAAACATCACAGTCCTGTAGCAGTCTTACAGAGTGTTTTTTATAAGAGGGAAAAGATATTCTTTGGCAACTACTTCAGAAAACCAGTCATGATGGTCATTCTCTGCACAGAAGTATTGGACAACCGTTTAACCCCACAGGGCATCTTCTGCAGGAGAGGCTTCCCAAGTGTGAGCCCATGTCCAGGGTAATCCACACCCACTTGTCAGGATCTGACTGCCTAACAGATCCTGGATGGACCCCTGCTCCCATCTGGGAATCTCTCTGAGGCTCAGCCCTGAACATCAGCCCCTCCTGAGCTGCATTGAGATGTACTGATCCTGCCCTGATCACCTTGGACAGACCCTCATTTCAGCCACGACCTTGCTTTGATGCTTTGATCTTCAGCTGCTTGATGGACTTTTTTACTGCTGCCACCTCTCAACCCTCCTTGGTGGCTGTGGATAAAAGGACTGACAGCCAGACTTCATCTGATGTTCTAGCCCGTTCTTGGGGAGCGAATATTTTGCATATACAGAAAAATGCACAGATAAATGTCATGCCCAGGCCAGATTTTCAAACTGCTCTATGCTAATCCATTCCCATCACAGTAATTACTGTCAAGAAGAGAGAAAGGCCACTGTGCAACAGGCCTAAGTTTATAGTAAGTCTGACCCATAAATCACCAGAATGTCTAAAGAAATAGATTAATGCTTCTGCTATGCCTCTGTGTTATACACAACCCCCACCAGAAGGCAGATACTCTGTCATTCAAACTTTAATCCTTTGATCTATCCTACTCATCAAGTGTATGCAATTATGAGAGATATATTTTTTAGAGTGTTATTGGATTTAGTTTGCTCTTCTGAAGAAAAATGTGTGGGCTCCAGGTCTGTCTGCTGTAATGCTTTATTAAAACACTTATAATTACCATCTATATTTAAACCACTGCTGTTAACACAGAAATACAGTTATCAGCTGAATTTAGCCCACTGCTGTTTGGGGTACAGAGACATACAGCCACATGCTGCACCTCTTTCAAACACTGCTTTAAAAATACTGTAGCTTCTTGATATATTTTTGTGGTTTATCTACCATTTCTGGTCAAAAAAGAATTACCTCCAGGACTTTTATTTAGTAACTGTTAGCAGTGAAACCGATACTTGAAGAAAGGGTCAGCTATTAGTTTTCCTGCTCATATATCTCTGATGGAAGAAAAAGGAAAGACATCTACTGGTAAAGATGGTTATTTTCCTTAGAGAAAGAGAACAGAGACATCTGAGAGCAGGGGCGTGGGGTGGTGACTCATAGGCAGCTGCCACTGGAGAGCTCAGTGCCTTGCTCCCGCTGAAATCCACTAAACACCAATGACACTGGGCATTCAAAGCTCAATTCCTTTGGATTTTACAGCAGTGGGAAAAAGTCCTCCTGACTACTGAAAGCTTTGGACCAAGTCGTCCAAGTAGAAGTCAGTGCAAATGCTCTTGGCAACCAAAGTTTCGACCCTGAGTAGGAAAACTGGTGCTCAGAAAGCAAATTGCTGCAAAAGGGCAGCGGCAAAAGGGAGGCAATGGCAACATGCTCAGAGCAGCCCCTGTAGCACCAACAGTGCTGCTGCCTGGAGAGCTGCTGAGGTTAAAATTTTCCATTTGTCTTTTACACAGAAATCCTGTGACAGCCATTGCTATAACCAGAACCACAAGAATTTTTTCATCTAAGCATTTGTTATATCAGTCTGAAAGCAGAATAAAAATTGGCTCCCATGCCACAATGCTGGCCTGTCACCAATTACATCACTTTTTGGCATATTTTTAGACAGGTCTCCTAACTCCTGCTTTGAATGAGACACATTGATTTCAAATACAAAACACTGCATAGCTCTCCTCAGGTAACCACCAGGGTCTTCCACAGCATACAGCAGGTGTAAGATTTCTTTCAAGATTGTTTCTATTAGGAATCATGGCCCATCACTGGAAATTTAATATTCAGCCACAAAAAGCACAAAAGACTTGGCCGCTCACTACAAAACAGATTCATTTTTAAGTGAAGACTTCCAAAGATGCTTGAAACCACAAAATGGTTTTTGAGATTTCTGAGATTTTCTGGAATAAATTTTCAAGTTATTAACAATGTAAAGCATGGAAACAGAAGTTTTAACTCTACTGAACTGGAGTTTTTCCCTATTTCTGAGTTCATTGCATAGTTTTAGCCAGAAAGACCTCTTTCATACAAGTTAATGCAGAATTAAAAGCAAAGTCCAATTAAAGAAAAATCGTTTAAAATAAACCAATACTATATACACAGTTACGTGACAGCATCTGCCAACTCTAGCTTTTGGAGAAATACTGAATGAAACATTTCAGTCATTATCATAACTATGCTCTCTGGATGCCACAACCTCGCATTTATACTCACTGGAAAATGACACAGCCCCAAAAGAAATTTGTATTCCAAGAAGAGCAGTTTTTACTTCTCTAGAATAAAATATATTTTAGGTGCTTGTGCAAATCCATTTCCTTCTTCCACTTTTGCTCCTCCCAGTATAACAAGCTCCACAGATTTTGCCCCTCACTGCCTGCCATGGGCTTGCTGCTGAGATTGCTGGAACGCCACAAAAAATTTTTCTGCTCTAACTGTGTACTAAAAGCCTGCATTATCCCCAGTTTTAAAAACCTTCACTTAAAGCATGTAATCAACTCCAAACTATCTGCCAAGACAGAGAAGAATAAGGTTTGATTTTACTTAATTCTGATAAAAGTAAATGCTAAAAAGTATTAATGAAAATAATCCAAAATTTGCTTTAGCAAAGTAAGTAAATGTTCTTGACACCGTGACTATATAAGGTTCACAAAAATGTTTTACTATGCTTAATTTCAGTAAAAGTTATAAGAAGGTATCATACTACAACCACAAGAGGAATAAAACACACTGAAGTTGTTTATAAAAAGAAAACATACATTTTTTTCTATCATACTGACATGTATTATTGGCATCTGTCCTCACCATCTATATGCAAAATTCTAATGTTGAATGTATTTACAATTTCCTTCCCTCTCCCCACTGCATGCTTCTCCTTGGCATAAGAATACAGTTATCTGATATTGGAAATGTATATGGGAAAAACACAGAGATAAAACTGGTGTTTTTCCAATAACTGCTATGGTTCCTTCCTCACACCTATTTCCTTCTTCTTCAAAATTCGCAGTCTTGATCCCTACCCTGTAAGTATTAGGTGTTAGACCAGAATCTTACACCCATACAACATCATAATTTAAACATTTACTTTTGAAACATTTGTCTGAAAGCAGACTAAATTCCTCTGAAACTCCCCATAGTTTCACTGCTAGAAACTTTGCTGCGATATCCAAATTTGATGTGCTGTGGACATTAAATTCCCTTTGTTTCCCTCAGGAAAGGGTGGTACCTCTCCTTTTCTAAGAGGGGAAAAAAGTGATTTCTTCCTACACACTTAAATACTTTGGCTTTTGAAAACAAGCCTTCCTTTAAAGTTACAAAACCATTTAGAATATAGCATAAATTGACAAGTAGGAAAATGAAAACAGTGAAACAGAAAAGAACTAAGAAAAACTACACTGAAGATTTTTTCCAGGTCCCAGACTGACTACAGAATCACAGAATCACAGAATTGACTAGGTTGGAAAAGACCTTTGAGATCATCAAGTCCAACCTAACAGAGAAGAAAACCAGTTTTTGGCTCTGAAGTCTTGAATCTTCAAAGTGCTGAGTACTATGGCCCAATCATGCCAAGTCTGCAAGCACTCGCATGCTGTGTTAACAACAGCATTCTAATGGTTAAAATGAAACTCTTGTTAAGTGCTTGATCAAGCAGAGTCCTTATCTTCACTCAGGATGGATCAAGCTGCAGCCGCAGCCTTGGACACAGCAGAACACAAGTAGTTTTCTCATTGTCTCCTAATCATCTCCAGGGAGTTGGAACATGGCAAGATGCACACAAAAAGAAATCCACATGACTTGATTAAACACAACTCAGATCTTCTGTTTGCAAATGTTCCTAGAACGGAATGAAAATCTTCACCACTCTTCTCCCAGATCCAAAGGATGCAATGTTGACAGCGATAGATGGACACCTTGGACCCTCTGTGTCTCTGTGAGTTGGAGCTGTGGTGTGAGCTGGTATGTTTGTCACAAGGTTGTCAGGGCAAACACTTTTCATAGTGCATGCTTCCTGGGAAGGTCTCAAACCAGATCTTGTCCAATGGCTAGAAACCAATCCTGAGCAGCAAACTGGGTTCACTGATAGAGAGAGGCCAGCCCCAATCTCCACAGGGTGAAAGGGTGGACCAGCTCTATCTGAATCACATGTTTTGATAAAGACTGTTGAATTTGGGCTTCTTCTAAATTCTCTTACCACCTGGATAGGCACAGCAGTCCAAGGGGTGGCAAGTATCAGGGTGATTTTGGAAACCTTGTGGTGAGCAGGTGTTAGATCATCACATGGAGTCTTCCTAAACTCTGGCCTAGATGAGGGATAGTTCTGAAAGACAATCAGCTCTGGACTTAAATCCTTGCTCACGACCTCATTCCCACTAACTGAATTTTCTCTTCCAGTCAGCACAGCTGGGGACAGCCATATGTCTCTGGATAAAGTCTGCTGGGGAAGGCCAGGATACTTCGAGGAAGTCACATGAAATCTTGTGATTTGAAGGGCTGGAGACCCACGTGAAGGGAAACCTTGTTTTGGTTTCTGGGATCGTGTTGGAAGACCAGAGGGAGTTCCAGGCACCTTGTCTAATTGTGGCATGAGCAGACTTGAATGAGCATGACTGCTTCCATGGGAACCTGCTTGAAAAGGCTTTATCGTCAAGCTGCACGTTGAAATGTAAAGCTTCATTGAAGTGTGGAGGTCTGACATTTGGACATTGCACTGGCTAGAGCCTTGTTGGGATGGCAGTGAATCACAGGGTTCCAGGGATGCATGCAGATTTTTCCTGTGGAGCATAGAAGCAGCTGGAAGAGCAGACAGATCAACGTCTAGGCGTGACGTCCAGCTTGATGGAGCTTTGCAGGAAAGAACATCTGAGGGCAAAGATAGAGCAAGCTTCAAGGGATCACTTTTTCCGGGGGAAATACGATGAACACTTTTTTCTCGTCTTGAGTATTGCTTGTAAGATGCAGATGTTGACTGAGTGCCAGACCTCTCATATCCATGGCCCCAAGGATCCTTGCAAGCACTGGAACACGTGGATGTCTCATCAGGACTGACACAGTGACTAGCGCTCCCAAAACCTTTCCTCTGGTCTGTGTGTGCCAGGATGACATCTAGCCTTGAACAGTAAGACACACTGCTGGGTGGTGAGATGGCATTTCCAGGAGCAAGCTCTGCAACTGATTGACCAGTGGGAGGATGCCAAGCTGGTGCTGGCATCTTTTGAGAAGGACTGTCCCGCACAGCAGATTCAAAAGGAGGAGGTGGGCTCGTTCTACAGGAAGAAAGCAGCACTTCCGCAGTGGAGACATAGGTTGCAGATGAAGGTTTGCAGCGATGGTCCCTGTATGACATTCTGAAGCTTAGTCCTAAATGATGCAAAATTCAAAGCCACAGAAGCTTGCCTTTCCCCCTGTGCTTAAAACCAAGTCCTAATCCTTTTTCCTTTGGCACTGGAAATTTCCATTCTTCCTCTGAAGCAAAGGAATGAGAGATGAATAAACATTCTCCAGGAAAAAAAATGAACTAAAAAAATCCACATTCAAAATAAAAAATCTCAGCTCTTCTAAAACTGCTACCACCTCTTGTCATGTCTGCAAAGCGATATGAGTGTGGGATGGGCTGAAAGATAAATTATGGAGCATACGGCTCTGCTCCCTGAGCATTCTGACAGTGAGACTGCAGACAGAGTAGGAGGGAGCCAAAAGTGCCTGCCAGAGACAGCCTGCGAACTTGCTGTTATTTCATCTGTGAAAAAAAGAAAAGCAGCTAACCTGAGCAATGGATCTGCTGCTGTGAAAAGATCAGAACAGAGCAGAGAGTACTGGACACAGTTTCTGCTCAAAGCAAAAATGATTTTTTTCCTTCTTTCCCTTTTTCAGCTGTTAATTGTCTGCACTCTGAATGATGAGATCTCAGTTTGCAGGTCTTAGAAGAGATTGCTACAGAAGTTCCATTTGATGGCACAACTGAATTCATTAAAAAAATTAAAAAGATAGACATAAGCCTAATTTTCTTCACATCTGCTCTATTTTCTTTAGCACAGAACAATGGTAGACGATATTCTGCAGAAATCCTTTGAAGGCTTAAGTAACTTGGATGTAATATAAGATGCTGGATTACAGTCAAACCTGTCACAGTGGCACAGACAGCGAATGAAAGAGCAATTCTCAGTAGTAGTTCTTAGTTTAAAGTACTCCTCTGTTACCTTCTTCCTTTCCCTGTTTCTTGCTTCTGGTCTGTGGCATATGAAGTACTGGCAAAATAGGATCAAAAAATTATGACATGCTTTCTTACACAGACATTTTGCAGACATAAGAAGTGAAATGTGCCTTGATTCAAACACAAAAGTCAGAAAAAACTCAAAGGGTGGAGACATTGCTTCTATTTGTTTGCCTGACAGGAATGCTTTTTGAATGTGTGTTTCCTTTTGTCCTTTCTGAAAGCAGAAAATGAGGAAATTCCCATTGGGAAAATGGTCTGAGAGTCTTCAGTTGATGCCTTGGCTGAGTTTTTTGGAAAACATTTGAAAGAACTGCTTTCCTATCGTCCTGCCTGTCCGCATCACTATATAGGCACATTTAACTCCATATAGTAGTAACAGAGTTCAATCCAAAAGGAATAGATTTCTCTTCCAAGTATTCTTCAACTGCAGAGAAGTGAAATACAAGTAGTGACTAAGGAACCTCACTCCACTGTCAATTTGTTTATACGGATCTACACAGCAGATGGTGGCAGCTGCAGAAGACAGCTTGACTGGACAGTGTTGTCTGTGTGAAGGGCTGTTGGAAGGGACGGCCGAGCATCCATGCTTTACTGGACAGTAAAACTTCCACCTTCTGGATGCTTAGTGTCAGTGAGGAAAACTGAGTACCAGACTCCTTGGAAGTTCATTGAGAGGATACTATGGGAAAAAGATTCTGATAACAGAAGTGCGCTTCATGGTCCTTGAATCTTCATTCTCAGGCTTTGCTTTGGCTGAAGAAACTTGTGGTTTCTGATCCCACCAGGAGAATTTACCTAGCCTCTGAAGACCACCCACCCCTTTTTGTGGCAGTCTACATCACAGCCTATGGCAATGGCAAATTCATCTGAACGAAGAAGTAATATGAAGTGCCATTTACCTGTAGGGAATGTGCTGGGGCCATACCAGGAATTTCAGGTGCATTACCATTTCATGTATGAGTAATACAGACTTTTGCAACCAGGACTCACAACTGAGGGGCAAAAATATCACTTACCCACAGCAGCTTCCTACACATTTACCTCTGCATTACACAGAGCAAACAGATGCTGTAGTGATAGTGCCTCTGTGTGTTGGCTGGTATCAATTAAATTAAAAGAGAAAAAATACAGTGGCCAAACTTCTGTAGAGTTTATACTTTCCCTGATAAGCTCCTATGCAGGAGCTTAACAATGATGTACCACTGCTTGGTAGGGAATTGAGATAGATATAATGCAAATCATGTCATTTGCCATATAAGCAACAAATAGTGGGCAGAACTGTGTAATATTTTACTCCAGAAACCTGAAACTCTCTGTTTCATGTCACAAACTCCAGAATGCAGGTCACACTTGCCTAAAGCAATTACGAGGAATTATGCAGACATGCATTTCCTTCAAGGAAGGCGTAGCAGAAAGTTCCTTTGTGCTACAAAGGGTTAAGTATCACTGCATGGCACAGCTCAGAGTCAGTTTCCAAAAGGATTTAGTGCCAGTGGCAAAGTGGTGGTGGAAAACAGAGCTCAGCACAAAATGAGAGCCATTATATTTTGCTGTCAGTGGTCTTTGAGAATTAAGGATTATTTTCCTTCAAGAAAAATGACCCCGAGGTGCAACCTCCTCCAGCGTTGTGTCAATCCTTCAGTCTGGCAGCCTGCAACCCACTGATGTGGTTTGCATGCCAAGTCTCAGCACAATTGCAGCAATCTATCAATTAATGAACTTGCAGAGTGACTGCACTCTGTTCTGTAATAGCAAATGCCAGACCTTGAACGGGAATCTTTTGAAATAGTTACATGAATCAAAGAAAGTGCAAGAAAGAGAAAATATAATTCAATAATGGTGAAAAAACCAATCTATTTCAAGAGCTGCAAAATGATGATAATAAGAACATCCTTCTGTCTCTTTGCATTAATTATATCAGCCCTCTTTTCTCATGAGAGAGCCTTTTTCACTAGCTTGTTTTTCTCAACTGCATCAAACAGAAGTTAATACTCCTTACAAACTCTTCATTGTTGTTCTACACACTCCTATCAATGCCCTTGCAGAACTGAGAAGTCAATTCACTTTCCTGTACTAACTCACACTGCCAACATCCATTTTCCACTAGTTGCATTTTCCCAGCATAACTCTCAGCCTGAGGTGAGAATTCCAGCAACACCTGCAAAGTAAACTCCCTTCAAACCCTCTTTACAATTTCCTTCCTCTTCGAAGCCTACAAAATTTGCCAGTGGTTAAGCAGCTGGCGTGCTGAGATCTGTTTATAAAATGAACTAATATTGGACTCTTGTCTCCCTCTTCTGTTGTGACTCTTGTATGTTCCCTCTTATGTTTATTTGCAGTGAATTATCTTTCAGGTAAGGTTCACCTATTTGTTTCTTTTCTGCACCTAAGCCCCATGAGAATGGAGAGCATCTTGTACATTGCTAGAGTCTCCAAGTGATCCCACAGCACAAACAATACCAATAAAAGAGACTGTCTTGTCTGTACACAGACACAAGGATTTCAAGCTGTAGGTGAACAGTAATGTCCTTTTTAGTCTGAAAGAGTTTACATGCTTGAAGAGTTTAACTGCTTATTTCAAGTTTCTAATTTGCTCACCTCCTGTGAGTTCAGGAGCATGTCAAGGTGATCCCAGTCCTTGTAGAACATTTGTTCTTGGTGTATTTTCTCCAACCACTCCTTCTTCTCTCTCCATGCATTGTATACATTTTTCTTCTCTTCCAACAAAGCCTGTAGCTTCTGCTGAATCTGAACAAAATTTCCAGTTAAAAACTCATGTTGGTCTTTATATCCCACGGATACGGGTAAATTGAGAGGAGAAAGGATTAAGTGGAGTGGTGGATAATCCCTTTAAATTGCAACAAAATTATTAAACAGAAAAAAAGTAGAACAAGTTCTAGCACTACTGTTTGGGCAGAGGGATAATCAGAGGTGCCTCATTTCAGCAATGGAGAAGTGCTTCTTACAGCATATAAAGCAGTGCGAACCAAGAGCAAAGAAAGGTAACTGTTTCTCAAGTGTGAGTTCTAGAATCGGATCCTAATTCTTCATTATCATTAAACACTGTGTGCTATTATAGCACTTCAAATTTTTATGTGACAGATAATGAAATAAAAATTATCAACATAGCATATTCTTCTAATCAGTGAATACATGCCACAAGATTAGACTTCATATAATTTCAGCTTTCAAACATTGTATATCACAGGCCTTCTATAAATGACTTTTCCTACCTTTTTCTACAGGCAAAGGACTTTACAGTCAGCAAGATTTCTAGTTACCATAGTCATACAGTGCAATATTCAGCAGATTTTCAGGAAATAGCTTGGTGAGATGGGGGAGTAACTTGCACAAACTCTGCATTTTTCTGAAGATATTCAAGAGGTATGTTAATGAATTGTCAGGGGAGAAATGAACTGGTAGGTACTGGAAAAGAAATAAATGCTGTGAGGATCTTAGAAGCTATTTGTCTTGAGTAAACTGACATTTTGACTTAAATCTTTCATTTCCAGGGAGTATATTTTACTAGTGTAATTCTTGACTACAGAAAATGTTTCAACCAATCTTTAAACTCTCTCATATGTTTGAGTGTTTTCATTCTTTGATTGACGGGTTTTTGTCCAGACTGTTCTGGTGTGGATACACCACTGCAGTATGAAGCGTAGCATTTGTGTGAAAATCCAGTTTGGGAAGTTGGTAGAATTGACTTCATTGCTCAGAACACTGCAAACTTCTTGAATAACTCCAGGTCTGCTGCAGGGGACCTTCAGGAGATGCCTCCACACATCTACTGCTGAAGCAGGAAATGGAACAGATGTTTTTGTGCCCAAGCTAGGTAATACACTGAGGCAGATCATGCATACGGACAAGTGAGTGCACACGTTTTGTTATGTCACAGTGTGATACAATATAGAATCATAGTTACATTGGGGTCCAGTAGCGGAATATGTATGATTGCACTCAGAGGAGTTTCAATTACCTCTTTCGATGGCATTTCCTCATCTTGCAAGAGGGACTGTCCTAGCTGTACAACATGACTGTACTTCTCCTCTCGTGCTTCGATCTCTGCCAGTAGCTGCTGATGCTGGGTGAGTCTCAGGCTGCTAGTAGATATGTCCCGAATAGTCTCCTTGGCTCTCATTTCCCTTACTATTTCTGCTGTCCATAAGAAATAGTCCCACACCTGGAACCCAAAAAAACATGAAAATTGAGGTTAGGGCTCAAGCTTAGGTTAGCAGGCAGGAAAATCATAGGCTGACTCTTCAACTTTAAGTGAATAATAGGTAATAAAATCATAGATAAGAAACAAAGTATTTCATTAGTGCTTAGAGTACTTTTATGAATTTTATAAGGGTGCAGGAATTTCTATATACTGTGTTACTTGGTTTGTAATATCATAATCATAATCAAACTGTCATATCACATCAGTGACAGCATGATTTAATTTATTGCCCTTCAGTCCACCTTAAGTATTTTCTGATGTTATTCTTTCATAAAGGATAAACCAGTATCATTCTACTTTTCTGAGAAAGCTTTGTCTAATACAAGTCTATTTGAAAATTAGGTTATGCACGTTTTGTAAAATGAGAGTGAGAATTTTCAGGTGAAAAAAATGCACTCTAATAGAAGTGGGAAAAGGGTAAATCACAGGTCAGGAAAAATTGCATAAGCATATCAGGTATACATATTCAGCTCTTGGTTTGTGGAACTATAGGACTGAGATTGGGAGGAACAAGTATGTCATGCTAGTTGACTTTCAAGACCTGATGAACCAATAAATATATCTGCAATAACTCAAAATGTCTGAAGCATTCTGCTGAAGCAATTATGAGCAAGAAAATTCTAAAACAAATCCCTGAGGATTATTTTCTAACTGTGATTGAAGAAAATTGTGCAAGTAAAAATAATTTTATGTTCTCTGTATGTCTTTTCCTCCATTTGATTCTACACCTTCATCAGCCGCTTACTTTAGCCATGTTATTTGAATCTGCAGTAGGAGTTTTGCTCTTGGTCAAAACTAGGACTGCAAGGGATAGACAAGGGATTATATATGATGCTTAAGTATTGTTATAGTTTAACTATGTTTGGATTAGTTGATTCAGTTTTGAGGTAGCTAATGGTCTTTCAAGTTTTTAAAATGTATTTAAAAAGACTATTATTTATAGTAAGCATTCTCTTTTACTGCAGAAAACTAAAAATTTTCTCTTTTAAATGGTTGCTGGCTTTTCCACTGAAGGAAACTATGTAATAGAAATAGATTCTTGGCTGCTCCATTTTACCCATAGATTTTTGTTCATAGCATCAAAACCTTGTAAAGACAGCCAGGAAAAAAAATTCAGAAAAGCACCACACAAAATTGAAACCAGCCAGTTTGGGGTCCTGAGTTTAGGCTTTAAAGCCAAGATACTGCTTTTTTAAAGCCAGTGAACACAGATACTAAATGACTCTTTAAAAAGACTGTGGTCCTTTTCAAGGGGCCCATGTAATGCACACGTGTTGGCACCATTTTGATTTGTGGAACTAATTCACTCACACAGATGGGTGTCACTGTAGATACTGACATTGCACTTGGCACTGCAAATGTCTAAAACTCCCTGAGATTTTAAGCTAAGTATTAGGAAAAATTCCATAAACCTCAGGATATATAATGCAATGGAACAAGTCAAGAGCCAATAAGAGGTTACTAGACTGCCACTGCCAGCAATATTTAAGGATAGAGTAGGCATCAGTCTGCAGGAAACTCCTAAGCAGAACCTGACTGAGATCACGCAGATCCTAGCACAAACTTCAGAATAAGAGCCTCATTCAGATCATTCAGAAATACTTCGAGTCTGTGTCTACACTCATCTTCCTTGACAAAGTTCCATGGAAGATTTGAAGTCCTCTGCTGTGCTGTGTATTGTCAGTTCGGCCCAGCTCTGCTATTTGGTCACATTAAAATTGCACTTGATGGGGTGTAAGGAGATTCACTAGATGATTGTGCAGAACTCCCATTTTATGGAAATTTGATTTTTTTGTTTGTTTCACTTAATCTGTGCATAATTTTTAACGAAGAAGCCCTGTGGACTGCATATGAACAATATAATGAAAAAAAATCCTCTGAACAGCTGTGACTAACATTAAGCTTGTGTAGCTCTTGGCACAGCTGAAAGAGGAAAGGTAGCAAAGTTGCCTCTTTGCATTCAGCAGTTTGGGTGATACTCTGCAGCAAAGTTGCTCTAACCTACCCTAGAGTTACTGAAATTCTTACAGTTACTAGCCATGGCTGCATGATCCTGCCTTGTCCCATCTGGGCAGAAAGACAGGCTTAAAATATTGCAGAATCAGCTCTTCACTTCTTCAGCAATTATTGTTGGGAAATTGAGAGGATTGGGAATACTTTTTGCCATCAGACTGACATCAAAGAGACAGGGAGTTGCCTGAGGCATAGTCCCATCTAGACACATCACTGAGAATATGGGCACCTGGCTTTGTCGTTTTGTTTTATGATGTTAAGAGTCATGAAGATCAAAGGACACACTGGCAGAGTGAGAAATGAGCAACAGATTTGTCATTCAGGTCACAGGATGCATCACACGTTCCAGACAAAATTCAAACTAAAGGTGTTTTATATCATTCTATCAATACAAATTAGAATAACACTCCCACAGGATGGGAACAACTTGACATTTTCTATCTGAAGTCAAAAATTAAAGTTATGATGTAAGTTATGAAGTAAATCAATAAAGAAGTGAACTCTGAGTGAGTACATTTTAATGGCTAAATCCACCAAGATCCAGCTCCTGATGAAGATGCCTCCAAGTTGAAGACTTCAAGAATCTATGATAGGAGAAAACATTCTAAAAGTTTGCCTTATTCTTCCTATCAGTCCTAGAGACTGTTAGAAAGACAGTGGGCAAATGAACTTTTCACCTGCATCAGTAGAATCACACTAATTTTCCCAAACAACAGTTCTGCACAAGATAATGAAATTTGTAACAGTTAAAAAACAAACCAAGCAAATCCTCAAAAACCCCAAACTGCCAAAAACATCCTTTTTCTATAACTATATAATATTTCTTTTTATAAAATATGACAGGTAATGCTGATTTAAACACTTAAAAGAGACTTTAAGTGGATTAATCGAACGTGCAGATGCCCCTCATGCTAAAAAAGAGAACCACTTTGTTATGGTCTTGATCCCAGATCACAACCCTAACACAAACTTGCAGCAAGTTTTTTTCAGGTGAACATACTCTAGACACTCTCTGCTTCCCACTAGAAATGGAAACAAAATGTGAACCACCAGAGGTATCTGGGAATAACACAGTAGTTACACCTGGAACAGCTCAAGAATAAAAGAATGTAAATGTTTTCTAGAAATCTACATTAGCAACTCCCTTCATGATATAAGGGGACACTCTTGTTGGTTTAGCACCTGCAGTGCTTGCAGCAATATCTACTGATTTGCAGTGGTGCAGCTCAAGTACCTTCAGTGAGACTACTGACATTTGCAGAGTATTCCATGGCAAATCATAGGTCAGTGACCTGCTAAGTTCTTTGGAGACAAAGCTACTGTGCATTGCTGATTATGATGTTATGCTGATATACCCATGTCACTGCTTGAGCAACTTGAGAGGTTAGTGCAAAAACCAGTGAGTTGCATTTGATACATTCCGTAAGTTAGCCAAGGGTGATTGCACGCCCTGAGAGAGAGAGAGAAAAAACTTTTATGCATTATAAATGGCAGAGTAACATCTCTTTTTGTCACTCTTACTCAGCGGAAATGGAAAAGTCCTTGAAAAGATAACTGCTACTCCTGCAAAGCAGTGACCACTTCTGAAAACCGACAATTATTTCTTACACATCTAGATGTAAGCTTCCATTCTTACAGAAGGTAAAAAATCCTTATCCTATAAAAAAGATCCTTATCCTATAAGACCTTTCTAAACATCTACAAGCACTAAATGCTTGACTGATAACACAGAGAGCACCTGCAGCCTTTTTCAGCTTGGAAGTGCACCTCTGATTCACAGCCACTGCAGGCAACCTTCCCCCGAGTAGTGAGGGGCAGAGGGCAGAGGTGCTTACATGTGCCTGAAACTCGTAGAGCTGGTAGGCTTGTTCCAGGAGTTTCCTGCGCAGCTCCACTTTGGACTTCAGGGCCTTCCAGTTGGTCACTATTGCCTGCTGCTTTGCCTTCAGGTCTTCCACCTGCTTCTTGGAGCAATGGGGCAGCACGTCATCTGCAGAGTGGATCAGCTCCTGCAGCTGTACACAGGGGTGAAAGAAGAGGGTAAAAGAAGGAGAGTGTCACGGAGATCCTGCTAAGATTAAAAAAGTTCTGATAAGGGCTATTTTTCTGTACATGAAAATACAATTCAAGCAACATTTTCTTACTTAATTTTTCTCATATTAAACAAAAACTTCTATAATTTCTGTTCTATGAAGTAACAGTGACATCCAGTGTTTGCCAAGGCTCATCACAACAGCAATTTTTCAGAGGCAGACAGATTTTGTTTTCCATTTTTACTATACCATTTATTATATGTATAATACAAGTAGTATTATAATTACTATTATAATGTAAGCAATAGCCAACCATTCCTTTTTTTTCTCATTGACCATATAGCTTAACTGTGACAACATTCTCTTCATGCATGTCTCATGCTTTTTTCCCTTTAAACTAATAAGCAGATGATAGGACCAATTCTAATGCTACTGCCCCAAGGCCAAATTATATGAGGCCACTAATAAGTAATACTGGGATAACTACTTCAGTAATCTCAATATAAGCCATGCCATGCTTTATACTGTATGTACTACTGTATACTCTTACATGTACTAAACAAAGCAGTGAAGAGAAAACTCAGACTAGGTTTATTGCTCTTGTTGAAGACAATCAAGTCTCCCATATACAAGATAGCTGTTCTCATGAGCTAAAATTTTTACATATTTGTGTTGTGATGCCTATCCTTCTTTCTCACAGTCCAATTTGTATCAATATTAATTTTCTCTGCTTCTGGATTTTTCCTTGTAATCCCTTGGAACACTTTGAAGAAGATGATAAGCTTATCACAAAACCTGGCATAATCCTGCATTTCAAACCATGATCAAAAATATCCCTGTGAATCACTTCAATAGTCAGTAGTTATTACAGTATGTGCTTATTTCAAAAGTTTTAATTACCTACTTTATCTGCTTTATCTACTGCCATCAGACCTTTAATATATGAAAACCCCCAAGAAAACCAAGGAAAACCCCTAGAGATTTCCAGCCTTCCTGTGAGAGACAGTAATAATTTGGTTTACAATACCAAATTATTATTATGCTCATCTTGGAAACTTGAACTTTGGCTACACATTGAAGACCACAAGTGACTGTCATTACCTGCTGCTCATTCCCAGAGAGCTCATGCTCCAAGGCCACATGGTTCCGGAGCTGGGTTTGAACACCTCTCATGTCCTTAGCAACATCATCTGGAATACTTTTGGACTTCTCCTAGAAGGAAGTAATTAGAGAAAGCTTTGATTTTTTCCTACTTCAAAGCAAAACTCACTACAAGCCTACAATAATAATTTTGGGTACTGTAACTCATACCACACACTTGAGGACATTATGAGTTACTGAACTATGATAGGTGAAAGGAAGGCAGAAAAATCTCTCCTAGTAACTCACTTCTTAATGGTTAAACTATTTAAATGGACGGTTAGAAATGAAGGTTCGTGTCTTTCCTTTATCAGACAACACAAGAAAATGTCTTAGAGGTTTTTTGTTGGGAATCAATCTTGAACAGCTACTGCAGTGACACTGAATTCTTAAAAGCAACATTAACAAGCAACAATTTCAGCCCATTCTTTGAGATACAGGTGGTCTTCCTGTGAACCATCTTTAGATAAAATTTTAGTTATAGATGCACAAGAAAGATTACTGTAAAGATGAGAGAAGTGGAGGGACCGTTACATAAATGGAAGCTTAAACATTTTTTTAATTCAGCAAAGGTTCTGAAGGGATTTAGTTGCTACCCAGACATGCACTGGAAATGCATGCAAAAACAAAAGGCATTTCAGCTGGAGAACAGCGCTGTTGTTAGAATAAAATTATTAGAAACTTGTTCCAGGTCAGTTTAGGGGGAATTAGCAGAACATTTCTAACCATTGGAGAAGAGCATTTCTGCAACAGAATCACAGGCTAGTTTGGGATACCACCACATCTTGGTAAGGTGCTATGAAAGGAGATGCATGCTGTAGTTGCCTATATTATGATGGCACTGGAGTTGGTGACTTAAACAAGATCTTCTAGTAATATGTTCCTATGGGAATGGGCTTTCCCTGATACACTTCTGACCAGCATACACAGGAAGGGGTGGATGAGATGACTGCTCTCCCTCCCTGGTGTGAAGATATTAACAACATGCAATGCAAGAACGGTGTAGTGGGTGGACCAAACGCAGCATGGGGATAAACCAACAGCCAGTCCGTGAAGTGTTTCTGAACCCGTACTTGTCACTGTCTCAGCATTAACTACTTCATCATTGAAGTCAAATAGGCACCAGGTTCTGAAAATCCCAGCTGGTATGTGGTGAAATATTATGTTTGATATTGGATTCATGGCAGGGGAAGAAAACAGGAATGACATGGTTGAATAGGGCAGCCTCTGCCAGCACAAACAAGTAGAAAATCCATCACATATAACCAAACAAAGCCCTGTTGCCTTGCAAACAGTGGAATCCCCTTGGATCACTGCCTCCTGTAAACATCTGCATTAGGGAAACCACACCTCTCATTACAGCAAGGATGTGGTTTCTCTGTGAAATTCTTCAGGATGTTCAGATAAAACAGAAGGCTGAAGATTTTTTTTGGGAGACTTCTCCCCCTAGTTTTCACACTGGGACTGTTTGAAATTATTGCCAGTACTGGGCACTGGCATGAGAGGAAAAGATTTTTGGCCCACTTTTCACATCAGGTCACATGATTGCCTGACAGCCTTCCAGGCTAATGGTCACTGTAATCCAAACAAATGCCTTTTTCACAGGGCAGTTCTTCAGCACACATAAAGCTACAACAGTGTACAAAGAACCACCTTGGTAAGGCAGTAATTTCTTAGGCCTGATGACTGCAAACAACATTACTGTATGCACTGCACTGTGAGGCAGCTTAGTTCAAGCCCTGATCTTCTCACCTTTTCCCACAGATCAGCAACTCCAGCTCCACCTGGTTTCACCAATGGTTCTCCTAAAGTAACCAGTCAAGCGACTAAGGATTATCCAGGATTTTTTTTTAATGCTATGAGTAACCACACCAGCTTCTCACTGAGAATTTTTTTGAAGTCAGCAGTAAGAATGACGAGAATCATAAGAATATTCCATAAAAAAAGCTGAAATAAATTTAGCATTATATGATATTTTCCCATTAATTTTTACCTCAATATGGGCCAGAGCATCTGTCAGATCTTGGTAGCTCTTGTGAATCGCCTCAGCATCTCTCAGCCGCTCACCTCGTAATCTGGTCATTTCTAATAGCTCCTCCCAAGAGTTCCTTCAAGGTAGGATGGGGAAAAGAACCATGTAAAACATTAAACTAGGAATAAAGGAGACCAACAGTCTGAAGAAAGACTGAAAACAAAACATCTTATTGCTTTGTTTTTCATTCCTGACATTAAATTCTGTTGGAGTGATTCTCTGAACGGCAGCATGGCTCTCACTCTACTCTGTCCTCCTGTCTGCTCCAGGAACTTAAAGAAATGGTCCTATTTAAGAGTTCCCCTCTCAGTTGTACTTTTCAGGTTTTATATGCAGTACTTGGAGGACTGAGTTACAGAATCATAGAATATCCTGAGTTGGAAAGACCCACAAGAATCATTGAAGTCCAACTCCTGGCCCTGCACAGGACACCCCAAGAATCACACCATGCATCTGAGAGCCTTGTCCAAACACTTCTTGACCTCTGTCAGGCTGGTGCTGTGACCACTTCCCTGGGGAGATGTTCCAGTGCCCAATCACACTCTGGGTGAAAAACTGTTTCCTAATATCCAACTTAAACCTCCCCTGACACAGCTTCAGGCCATTCCCTTGGTCCTGTCACTGGTCACCACAGAGAAGAGATCAGTGCCTGCCCCTCCTTTTCCCCTCATGAGGAAGCTGCAGACTGCAATGAGGTCTCCCCTCAGTCTCCTCTTCTCCAGGTTGAACAGACCAAGTGACCTCAGCCACTCCTCATATGGCTTCCCCTCCAGGCCCTTCACCATCCTTGTAGCTCTCCTTTGGACACTCTCTAATAGCTTAATAACTGTCCTACATTGTGGTGACCACAACTGCCTGCAGACACACTTCTCCCCTGCAGACATACTTCTCCTTTGGGCCAGTTTGGACTGATGCCAGAACTAAGGAGCTCAGAGCATTTTAATGTTATTCTGCAGAACAGTCATGGCATTCAAACTCAAAAATAAGAAGCAATAAAAAGCATCTTAACGCCGAGTCTTTCAGATGGTGATCCTGTTTCAAAGGGCAGAGGAAGTTCACTCATCCTTACTTGTAAAGCACCTCCAAAGCAATTTACAAGAAGCCGAAACAGCAAGTAGATGATGTTTATTTTTAAATGAGGCTGGCAGCAACTCTGTATCAGTGAGCAAACCACACAGTTTGCAATTAGAGAATTAAGAGGACAAGACTTATCCTTTTCTAGCTTCTTGTTGCTTCCTCCTCCTCAAGAGCAAATGGAAAGAACAAAGCATTTTAGAGCTAACACAAGGCTCCTACCTTAGTTGTTTCTGCATCTGCCGAATTTCCCAGGACTCAGAATACCCTTGGTTCAGCAAGTTGTCTGCCAGCTGCTGGAAAGCCACAACTCTTTTCCCAGCTGCTTCCAACTGGTGTTGGAATGTGTCATACTTGCCACAAAGTTGCTTTTGAAGGGAAAACAAGGATAACAAAAAAAACCCCTTTTGAGTGCTCTCTTTTTCCAAACACACCTGCTCATCTATCAGAGCACAGCCAAAAAACAGGTAATAAGCTGATAATACTTAGAGATGGAGAAACAGCAGAGAATGATTGGATTCTACCTTCAAAGACGATGAGGAGCTTCAAACTCTTAATAAAACATGAGGTTTGTGATGCAGATGGGAGGCAGAAACATTATTACTAGGAATAGAAACAAACATTCTATGTACAATGAATTTCAATTACTAAATTATGTGTTTTCACTTAATGAATGCAAATGTGTATTCAGTACTGTAAATGGATAATGTAGTCTGATTTTAAGGTTTAGGACGCAAGATATTTTGAAATAAATTATAAGAATGAAGAATCTGAATGGCTATTGATTTGTAACAGGCTGACATTAGATTGGTTTCTGTGCCATGTGAAAAGGTAGACCTAGGGATGTCTGTACATCAGCAATCACAATTAAAACCATAAAATCCTAAACGGATACCATACTGAAATATCTGCTTATTAAAAATAGAAAAGATTTGCTCTCTGAAGGTGTAGACATTTTAGCATGCAGCTGTTTCAGACACCTCAGCCCTTATGATAACAGGATGCAGTGCTGCTTGTTCTTCAATCCTTCCCACCCACTCTTCATTCTTTTCTCTTCCCATCCTTCAGTTATTTATACTTATTCCTTACTCTGCTTTTTAAGTTTTCAAGGACAACCTTGGTATCTGTTTACAGTCTCACTACATGCAATTCATTTGATTTTTCATCTGTTATTCAAAAAACTCACCAAGACATGTTCATAATCATTTCCATAGTCTTCAGAGCTGGCTGTTTGTTTCTGCTGAGTGATCCAGTCCTCCAGATCTTCATATTCTCGTAGAAACTCATGCAAGACAAGAGTTTCATCGAGCTTCTTCCCTCTGTTGGGGGAAGGAGACAAGATAATTAGACCAAAGCAATATAAGAGAAGGGCAATCAGTAACTTTCTTCCAACGAATCCCCGAAACCTCTCACCATCAAGACTCGTTCTCTTTAATGAAAGAGCTGACTATTTCTCAAAATTATGATTGTAGGATGACAGCTGTCAGCCAGGTCATGCTCATCTCATTAGCTGGGTTTCCCAGAAGAGCACTGTGCCTATCTAAGCTCTTTCCCTGTTCTGTTTTTGATTTCAGTTGGGGTTTGTTGTTGTTGCTTTTGCTGGCTTTTTTTCTTCCCATGAAAAAGAATACCCTTTATTTTTTTTTTTCCAGATCTGTCCTGATCTTTCTTCTTAGGATAATTAAATTGCTTATGAAAATGAGAAGGAAATCTTTCTGAGGGTGGTGCATCAGGAAAGCAGGTGCTCTGAAAGCCTTTTGCTCTAATTCTGCTCATATTGCCTGTTTGGCAGAATTGCTGAGACCTGTTATATATTTCCAATGGTCTAGATTGTTTTATAATTCAGTCAGACATGTTACAGGGCTTCCACAACAAATAATATATCAATTTTCCATCTGCTAGCACTGCCTGGCCATTGTGCAAATATTCCAGGAAAGAAGAACCTGACTTCCCAGTTTGAATCCCAAATGTTCATCACAAGAGATGCAACCTGTCAAGAGTCCAGCCCAAGGAGAACGCAGACCAGAGGTACAAACCAGAGCACCAATAAGGCACCACAAGACCCAGGTTAACATTTAGAAAGAATGAAAACAAAACATTTCTGTGTTCAACATGCACAAATGTTCTGATATTTCTAGATTATTTCTCTTTCTGAACTTTTCATTCACAGGACTTTCTATTGATGCTTTTACTTTTTCAACTGTAAACAAGAATAAAAATGAAAGGTGAAACACCAGCATTTCCTTTAAGCTTAATTATTCTAGTATTCAGATTAATTTATTTGTTACTCTGCTTGCAGAGCCCCCTTCCTTTTCTGAGTGAAATTCTTGTGGGGAAAAAATCTAAGTTGTTCAGACATTTTTTCCTTTCTGACAACAAACTAGACGTGTTAAAACCCTCTGTACAAACCAACTGTCCTGTTGTAAACATCTTGCTGTAATAATAACTGAAAGAAAGCGAAATGAAAAGTTCATTCATTCAATAATATTTATTCATTCAAGAATTATTCATTCAAGAATAAAAGCCTTCCTCTACTAGCACAGTCACTGGGCATATAAATAAGTGTAGCCATTATTGTCTCCCTTACGATATGTAAAAATTAAGTAATTTTCAAATAGCATCAAGGGAACCTTCTAAAATATTTTTTCCCATTGATAGCAGATTCCAAATACCACAAATACAAGTCAGAATCTGGCATCTCAAGTCACTTTACAGGAGGATGATTAAAGGTAAAGAAGAAATTTGTGGGTATCAAATTCTTAATATGTAGCAAAACTCCTTGAATAAAATGTAGAGGTCTTTCTTAGTAAAATGAAAAGCTCATAAATGCACAGAATTGTAATACAGAAACAAGCAATTTCCTAAATAAAATTGAAAAAAGAGGATATGATTAATATAATTTAATTATAAAATTATAATTATTAATAACAACAATGAATAACATTATAATTATAATTAGTAAATTATTTATAATATAATGAATATAAATTCCAGAGAAGTAACTGGAGATATCCTTTATTGATTTCAGTGGGGTTTGAATATAATCTAGGATCCAAGGGGCAGTTCTAGTTTATACCTTGCTGCTGCTAGCTCCTGTAACTCCTGGAGTCTTGAATGAACTTGTTCCTTTGGTGCATCAACCTCAATATACTGGATGGAGCCCACAAGAGGAAGAGTTTGGGCACTTTCACTCAGTTCTTTCAACAAATCTTGGTAAATTGCAATCTCATGCTCCAGTGCCTGACAAAGAAAACCAGAGAATTGAGAGCCAGTTGCCCAAGATATCCACTATTTGTGAACAGTCTGGGGTTTAGTGATTGAGCCATTGAAAGAGAAATACTTTTGGGAAGGATGTGACATCTCCAAGACTTGATCAATTTTAGACTATTTTCCAGCAACATTTAAAAAAAAATTGTACAGAAATTCAAACAAATTAGATGACTTAAGACAATTAGAACTTCCTGATGGAATATTAGGTAAGGTATTCCTGGATTAATACTTTATCTGTATCTTTGATTTTAGGAAAACATTATAAGGCTTCTGCATGCATCTGTTGAAACTGAAAAGCAGATAGTCAGTTTTGGTCTCAGAAAAATGTTAAGAATATTCACCATCCTCCTTTTTCCTCAAACTACATTTTTCTGAACATGTTAGTAAACTGCATTGATCTCTTCTATCAGTCTATCCATATGTAGACATAAATCAATGCAAAATATCTTGTGGATGGCTGGGCACTCAACTACCAATGACACAAAAAATTTTATGACCGCAGAGAGACCAAAAGATCATGCTAGCCTACAGAATTTAAGCAGAGAAATACCTTATGTTTCTTGATGAGTTTCAGTGTTCCGTCTTCATCTTTACCGTAGTCCTTGCTTGTCACAAGTGGATATTTTTCTGCTATCCAAGCCTCCAGGTCTGAAGTGTTCATTAAAAACTACGAGTTAAAGAGAAAATGAGTGAGCTTTTACTTCAACTTTCAAAACACTCATGTAATTTTTTTTTACCTAATAAATTCTAAATAGATGGTGCACTGTAAGGTTAACTGCAACGTTTTATTAAATATTTAGTTCACTGTTCTCTGTGAAATCATAAAACGATGAAGGGGTCACAGATAAAAGACTTCAGTGCAGGATAACTAAGTGTATAATATCAGTGCTCCATTTCTCCTTCCCCTGCCTGAGAGGTTCAATTCACTACAAGAACCAGGCTTCATAAAGTCCAGAGTACTGAAAAGTGTTTTTACAGATAGAGGAAATAAGGGCCAGATGATCAAATACCCCAGAGAACATACTTTAGTTGGGCCTGTGAACTCTGTGCAAATGTTGTTCATGTCTACATGTGCTATCTGAATAACTGCACTCCCACATGATCCATTGATGAAAAAAAATTTGGATTATCAACATAAATACTTGAATGCAAGTTTATTTTTTTTTTTAAACAGGCTAAGCATGAAGGTCCAGAAACCCATAGAAAAGAATAGAGCCAATATCCCTAACTTGCTCTGAGAGTGAATGAATGTTATCTGTTCCTCAGTATCATTTTATTGCCTGGAACATTGTTGCCTGAAACAGGTAAAGAACGGCTAGCACAAGAAATCCCCTCTTTTTTGATTTCCATGTCATAATTCTCCAGTATGAAGGGCCAGTTCAGGATCCATTACATTAATTAAGTCAAAGCCTGAGACTGTATAAAGACACAGAGAAAGGAGCTACTACTAGGAGAAATGTGTGCTCTGTGCACAGCCAGAGGGGATGGGTACAGAACCCAAGGGAAGCCTGCAGGGCAGCAGGTCTGGAGTGGGGGCTGCATTCAACTATGCAATCCAGCCCTTCATTCCCATGAGTCTGGACTCAAGCAACTGAAGAGAATACCAAGCCCAGCAAAGCTGGTTTTTTTATTCACTTTAACACTTTGGTCCTCTTGTTTGCTGAAGAAGCTACTGTGTAAGCTCTTTGCTTTAATTTGTACCTCCTGGAAGCCAACTGAGTGCTGCAGCTGCTTCATCCTTTCCTCACAGGACTTCTCCAAGCCCTGCCAGGCAGTAACAAGCTCCTGGCATTTCTCACTTATTTTCTGAGCTGATGGGTGCTGGCCTACAATCATTGTCTTTCCTTTATCCAGGACCCGCTGCACTTGTTGTTTGTGAGCATTCACTTCTGCCTGCAATTCCTGGGAATGAGACAAAAGAGAAAATAGGAATAAAGGAAGGAAATGTGAGGACAAGTAAATTCTGTGTGCTCCTAATCCTAAGCAAAACTGGCAGCTGGTGACAGTGAGCAGAGTACAGCAAGTGGACACCAGGACTGTCTTATTTTTACCACACTTGCAATCTCGGTCACTGGTGCCAGCCCCACTCACATAATGCTCTGCTCTTGGTACTGCCATCGAGACAGGAGGGAAGGGTATCTAAGGCAGCAGCACAAATCCCTTAACCTCCCTACACCAAAGTTCTCCTCGTTTCCTCTCTTTACCATGCTTCTGATCCTTCCCCTGTCCAGCAGCCAGGGAGGTTTGGGAGATGGAGCAGGTCACAGGGTGAGACACAAAGCTGGGGGAATCGGAAAAGAGTGTTGAGCTGCTGATGGAAAAATAAAATATCCAAGAAGATGAAGAGTCTTGAGGATGATGCAGAGAGAGACACTGTCATCAGTACCATGAAAATTATTGAACTACTGCTCCATGAATCCTCCCCACTGGTCTTATAACCTTTCTCGTGAAACTTGCAATTAAGCTGCTGCAAAATCCAGCACTGCTTGTGGTGCAGGACAGCTGAGGTGCCCCTCTGGCCGGGAGGAACTGCTACAAAGAATCAAACTCCCCAGAAATCAGTATTAACCTATATTTATAAATATAGTCACTATAGCTTGTTCAAAGCATTTTAAAGGCAGTACAGATTTAAAATAATTTTAAAATGTCTGTTATATGCTCTCCTAGAAAATCCATAATGGACAAACTTCAAGATTGCATGTATAATGAAGCAGTAAGCAAAAAACTACAATAGGATGAGTAGGTTACAGTCAAAATATTCAGCCCAGAACAACCCACATAGGGAAAACCCCTCTTTTTTTTCTATTTAGTGTCAGATACACTAGCTTTTTATCCTCTTTTAATGGGAAGAGTTATGAAATTTCTCAGATTAATAATACTCCATAATATGACAGATTTTGCAGCTCTCACAGGAATGTTGTATTTGTTCTGAAAACCATCACCACACTGCTGATTTGTGTCGACCCGCCGAACCATTTTATCTGGGCTAGAGCTGGAATCAGTGAATGTACTCATTGGAAGTGCTGACTGTGCAGGTGCAGGTTTGCAGGCTGAGGTGAAGTGCAGTGTGCCACTATGCTATAATGCACTTGATTAAAGGAGTTACCTTGTGCTTTTGCAGCAGGTTTTGAGCCACATCCAAGGACTTCCCACAGTTGGTGGAATGGGCAATAGGCAAGCGCTCATTGATCCAGTTCAGTTCCATGTCATGATAATGGTAGAACTCATAAAAATCCACAGCAGCTTCCAGCAACTTACGCCTCTCATAAAGAGGTGCTTGCAAAGACTCAAACCTAGGGGTCATCCATTAAATATATGTTAAAACAAAGCTTTATCCTCAATCTGCCAAGGGAATTAGGCTATGATACCATTGTGAAGATTTCAAAACACTGGACACTTCTTCACAATTAAATTTCAATGATTAGTATTGGCTGCACATAAAAGGAGCCCTTCTATGGAAGGCTACCTTTGGCAAGCAGACCTATACAATAACATTAAATTGAAGCAGAGAAAAAATTATTTGCACTTTTAAAGTCCTAGGCTTGTCCTGTGATATACTGAATGCTGGATCACTGCACCTCTTCCAAAGCAGTGGATGACCTGTGGATAAGATGGGGACTAGAGGAGGAATGCAGCTAGCAAGGAGCAATATTCAGTCATTGAGGTTCAGGTCGGTCAGCAGGCAGCTGTGAAGGTGCAGATCAATGCATAGTTATGCTCCAGCTGGGAGGAGAAATCATTCCTGAGTATGGGTTAAACTTAATCAACCAAGAGAAGTTTTTAGAAGGTAGAATAAAAAATGTTATTTGTCACTAGAGGTGGGTGGAGACAAAAAACAGAGGGACACTGTACCTTTTCAGATATTTCTGTGTTTCATCCAGAATCCTCTGGGAGTCAAAGTGATTGGTGGCCATTTTCCTTGCATGAGATACTATGGCATTCATTTTCTCTGCCAGCTCACGTGTCTCATTTTCCAGCTGTCTGTGCTGCTTGAGTAGATCACGGCTGGAGCGCAAATCATGGCCTGTCTCAGATTCCTGAAGAACTTTCTCAATTTTTTCTATCTTCTTTTTGGCATCCTGCCAGGAAAAGATTACAGCACACTCATAGTGTCCTTTCAACAACACTTTCTTTCACTCACTCCCTCCTATGACAGCTTCCTGGACACAATTTTTATATCCAATTGTCCTCTCTTGGTAATGTGATGGCTGGATGTCTCTAAGAGACATCTTCCAGGAATATTTTGTTTTGCAAACTATTTTGGAGTATTCTTCTCTCTGAGACACTAAAGCACATCACTGAGAACAGTCTCCTTGAAATATCTTCAGCAACATAATATAAAGGAGTCAAACAATCTTCAAAGACTCCAGATTGTAGCTATAACACAACAGCAGTTCCATTCATAATGGCCTCAAAACAGCTTCAAAGCACACTGTTCTTGTTATAAAACCTGACCAGACAACCATGTGCTTAATACAGTGCCACTCCTGTGGGCCCCAGACTGCCTCCAGGCAAGCAGTCATGTTTGCACAGCATTGACCCCTACAGAGTCTGGGTTGCTTTCCCAGTACTGGATGGCCACACAAGATACAGTGTTGAGCCCGAGTTCAACAGCCTGATGCTTTGCTGGCACTGTTACCATGATCACAACTTTGAAGTGAGCTTGGACGGCATAATATTGGGGTTTCTTTCCTGGGACTGCAGACAAAATGGAGACCTTAAAAACCACTTTTATCAGGATAATATTCTCCTCTTTTATGTGGTGTCCACACAATAGAGAAACCAGGCTCCTAGACCATTCCTCCCCCTCTGTTCCTCATGACTTCCTGACCTGCAGCAGTTCCATGAGCTGTTCCTGCTGTCCAGCTTGTCTCAGCTTGTCACCTCGCTCTATCATCTTGCCATACAATTCCTTCCAGTTTCTTTGAAGCTCTGACATCTTCCTCTGGACAGAAACTGCAGCGTAGTGGTTGTCTTGAATCAATTGATTTCCTTTCTGGAGAAACACAGTGCATCACTTTATTAGCAGATCAGCATCTATGAATTCTGGTACAAGATGGAAAACTTAGCTCCAAAGCTGCCTTCACCTTTATCAGTGTTGTAAAGTGCTCCTCGTTAGCCAACATTTCCTTCTCAGCAGCCTCATGCCACTTCAGTTTGCGTAGAACATTGGTTGGATCACGATAGGATTCATCTGACGCAATCTTGTACTTCTCCTCCATCCATATCAAAAGCTCAGCAGCATCACGATTAAACTCCTAACAGAAAACAAACAGGATTAAATTGATTTAACTAATGAAGAAGTATGATCTTGAACAATAGATGAGGTTTTAAGACATCGTAATATTTCTTGGTCCCTTTCTTATCACATTTACTAATCTGTTGCCTATAATTGTCAGTGAAGTTTTGCATCATTGATAGAATATTTTAACCAGAAGAGGACCAATCCTCCAGTATAACTTTGTATCTCACCACTGAAAGCTAAGTTTGCTGCCAAAATTTAGAGTAACTGTACAAAGTTATTAAGGCCCAGAACAGTAGTAAGTAATGAACAGAATAAACTTATCCAGTAGACAAAACATTCTGTTGATATTTTTCATTTAAAATTTCCATTTTTGTTTTGGAATTTTGCTATGGTTATACCTTTGTAAGTTTTATCACCAGCACATCACCTGCTCTCTGGAGAACGAAACTCTGTCCCACAGCCAAAAAGAAAGTGAGCTGCAGTAGGAACGCTCAGCAGTTTTTGTCTCATATTAAGACAAAGAGTAAAATTCAACATTCACAGATGGCCGACCAAATCTGCTGTATCAGTTACCTGTAGCTGTAGGGAATCCAACAACCTCTGTTTTCTCTTGGCATTGCTTTGTATCAGCTGCTCCCACCTTCTCTGGAGAGTGACCATTCTCTCTTCAATACTACCAAGAAAAACAGGAGGTCCAATGCTGTACTAATATTGATTCCCCTTGCTTATGCTGCAGTCATGACCATGATATAAATGTAATCTAGTTTCAACAACTTTGCTGACGGGAAGAAGGGATATATGGCCCTGTCCCATCACCATGTTGGGTTTACCTGGAGAGCAGGTATTGCTTGCCAGCTGCTCTGGATTTTCCTCTTGTATGGTTGTGTCACATTAGTGAATACACTGAAACACTGAGTCCTCCCTCTGCCCCGAATATTCCATAATATTGTTATATCAGTTATAATTAACTACTGACTTCTTCTTTGCTGTTAAGTGCAATGAGGCTTTGGAATGGCTTTCTGATGGTAGTAATGCTGGCAAGAAATCAGATCTTAAGGGCACTTTTATGAATTTGTGGAGGGAGTGTTCAAGACATTATCACTTACAATCACAAGAACATGGTCTTCTGATACTCTGTTTCTAATTCTTGTTTGCAAAGGGGTCCACTTACTAGATCCTAGTGGCTCTAGCCAGAAAAAGGAATTACAGGTAACAATTCAGCTTTGACAAAAACACAAAGGAGCTGCTCCTGAAGAGTTTTGTTTGTGAAGTCTTCAGTAACTTTTTAAAAGCAAACAATATTTCTAATATACGATACTGATGAAAGAAGGAATTCTTTTTCTGTAGGCATCTAATGAGCTCAATTTAAGAAAGTTCTATCACTGTAATTTATGACACAAGACAAATTATTCTAGTGGTCTGCCAAATGCCACTTTTAACCTAAAGCATTTCACCTATTTGTCCTGAAAGCACAGGAAGTCTATTTTTTTAAAAATAATTCCCTTTGCCCCCTCATCCATCAGACTGTGGATTGGAAGTCAACTAATTTCTCCTCAGAGAAAGTTTTTCCTTTCACCCTGAACACACTGGATCATTTATTAAAGCTAAATAAAAAAGGATTGGGTTTGGACTCACACATGAGATGCAAAGTGCCTGCTCTCTAGTAGGTTCACCCTGTTTTCATTGAGTGCTTCCACTCGTCTCTTCAGTGCCATCAGCAGTTGTTCAAATTCCTGATGTTGCTTCAGCAGGTTTCGAACAGCATCTACATGGTCCTGCATTTGAGAAAGAAAATTTGATCAAGACTTTTCTTGCTCATATTGTTTCTGTAGCAGTGAAAAAAAAATTCAGACCTTACTTTCCCCCTTCTCTTTCAGGCAGGAGATACAGTGTACATTTTGCATGAGCCCAAGGATGTTCAGGGCTACACAAGCAGCAGGTTTGTAACATATCTGGTTTCTCTGCTCTAGGTTTCCATTATGGTTCAATTTTCACCTTTTAAGAAAATCTGCATTCTAAATTTATGCCAGCACTGTGGCCCACCTAGGATGAGCAATACAAAAGACTAACCAGTAAAACTTTATTCCACTCAGTTGATTCCAAAGTATCAATGTTTTGGGTTCAGCTGAAAACATAAGAGGCAGTGAGAGACCACAACCGCCTTCTTCAATGATTTTGCAAATACTGTCTGCATTTGGTTTTTCGCTTTGTATGCTTTAATGTTCTTAAATTAATGAAAGAAAAAGCTTTTATTTAAAAAAAGGTTATGTTTCTACTTGAAAAAAAAAATTACAATGTTCGGGCTGAAACCTTGTTTTTCAATGGATGAATCAATTTTATATAAACCATATGACATGTACAAACAGCAACGAATCACAACTCTAGCTGTTTTTTATTTTTTTTTGAGGGAGAATGAGCTTTGTTCTCGTTAAGATGAGTAAGAACATAAGAATGTTAATAAGATCCTGAAAATCTGGCTCCCAAGCATGGAAATGCTGTGATCAGAAGAATGAAGAAGCCAATCAAATAAAGAAGATTGTTGCTACTCCCTGGATGGGGAGAAGGGGGAGAAAACAAGGTCAGCTGCTGTACATACCCCAAGGTCATCCCCCCGGAGAAAGGCCTCATGGCCAGAGAGGGCTGCATTGATACGGTCTCCCTCCCTATTGAACTTCTGCAGTTCCAGGCCATCCTGCAGCTTTTTCCATCGCTTTTCCCACATTTCCTCCAGCTCCTTGTTCTCCTTGGCAAGCCTCTCCATGGTCTGGTGGACATCTCTGGTCCTACTGTTAGTGGGTTGTTGGTGGATTACTTTGCGCCCAAGCTCTTCCAGCTGCAGAAATCTTCCCAGAGTAAAAAAGAAAAATGAGACCTCACTGCGTGAGGGAATATGAATTCTCTTTCATCACAGCTCTTTGCTCTCTTGGCAGTGCCCATGCACCAAGTATCCCTCCTTCCCTTCTATTTTTTTCCTGCTGGTTATGCATGACAAAGTGCAGCTGTTTTATTGCTCAGGGATACATGCTGGAGGCAGTAAGTGAGATATCCCCATCTGGACTGAAAGCCCAAGTAAGCAGGTTTTCATGCTAAAAGGGAAAAGAGGGTCAACAGTATCTGGAAATTCATAACAGCACAGAAGAAGAACTGAAAATGATGGCAAATGGAAGTGTAAGGCCTGAGAAGAAACGGGGGAACTGGAATAAAGTACAGATAGCACTCACTGAGAGTGTCAGGAGAGTTTGTGGAATTCTACCACTGCAAACATACAGCTCCTCCTTCCCCCTACATCAGCCGTCAGGATAAATATGCAAAAGCTGACCGGATTTTGTGTTTTGCAGTCTCCTTTTGTCACTAAAGTTCAAGTGCATGTGAATAAAATTTCGGTATCATTTTCACGCACAATTTATATACATGATTTATATGTTTCATTTTCAGAGTATTGTTGTCATATCACCCCACTCTGCCCACCCTGACAGAATCTCTCTACCTTTCATTCTGAGAGCCAATTTCTATCAGCAGGTCTTGATGTTCCTTCAGCAGTTGCTCTGCAGATCCCACGTCCAGACCCATTTCTTCACTGCTCAGTTTCTCCCGAATGCCCTCTGCCCAAAGTAGGAGCCTACGGCTGTCTTGCAGGAAGGACTGTTGGTTTTGGGCCCACTGCAGAATGTCCCACTTCTTTTGGATCTCCAGCTTGAGCTTTGCCAGAAGCCTCTCCATGTTTTCTACCTGCTCAGTGATGGTCCTGCTCTCTGCAGGGTTGGTGTCCTTGATCCTTCAATAAAATACATTCAACTGTATTAACACTTATTGAACACTTATTCAACCAGAGCTTGAACCAGTACTCTTGAAAAGGAATGGATTTGGATATTAACAGTTCCATTGAAAAGAAAGTCAACTAAGGCAACACATTCCCATTGTGAATATACAGATAACTTGAAGAAGTAAAAAACTTTAATATTTCAAACTTGAACTCCTGTGCACAGTTATCTGCTATTTTCCTACCATCATCCTTACTTCCCCTGATTACCCTCTTTCAGGACTTAAGTGATACCTCCACATTTTGAGCTAGGTAACTCACATTGGTGAAGATAATTTTTTAGAGCCACAAACAACCCTGTGGTATTCATCTTCCTACAACTGTGAAGTCTGGAAACAAACACCTCCCCAGCCACCCAGCCACACTCAGGAGAAATCAGCTCAATCCAGCGGGCAAGCGAGTTCTTTGGGTTTCTAGAAAGAGAAACTTTAAAAGCTACTCATCCTCTTTATAGCCATAATTTACAGCATGATTTTAGAGAACTAGCAAAGAAAGTGGAAACACAGAAAATGTTCCTTACGATTTTGCAACACTCCTCAAGTATTCAATTTTCCTCTCTATCACCAAGACCTCTCTCTCAATTGTGTACAGTTTGCGCTTGTCTGACTCCAGTCCAGCAGGAAAGTTCCCTGGTTCCAGATCCCTGAGTTGGACCATCTTGTCTTGCAGTAGCACTCCTATGCTCTGACAGTCCTGAAGAAATGTCCTCACATCGGCCACTCCAATCAGCTCAGAGCCTTTCTCCTCCTTCAGAGTTTCCATGCATTGCCATCTTGAAGACAGATAAAAAATTATAGTCATTGTTATACGTGAACTATATCTGTTTTCTGTTCAGAAAAAGTCTTGTATAAAGATTTCATCAGGACCTAAGTGGGCTGGGCAGGAGTGAACACTAGCACTCCCTCACAACATCAAAGTTCATATCAGCACCATCTCAAACAGGGGACCTGCTCAGGTGACCAGGACACTCTGAACATGACACAAATAAACAACCATGGTCAAAATCAGGACCCGGCTATGCCCACTGAGTGACAGGGTGCTAGGAACACATTTGCAACAGGTACTAAATACTCTTGGTGAAGTCAAACGTGGTTTGATGTTCCTTTCCAGATTTGTGAAGTGTGTCCTCACCCAGACGCTTAAGTAACCAAATCAGCTGCAGTGCTGCCGTGTCGGAACCCACTACATGCCTCTATCTAATTTAGGGGATCGGACACCCAGAAATGGGGGTCCAGGAGTCGGGCTGAGTGCCCCGGAGGGCACTGCCTTTGATCTTTGTCCTTGGAGAACTTTGCCAACTCTGAGAGATGAATTACAGGCCACAAGAGTTTAATATAAGCATTAATAGTTAATTTGCACAGGGTGAAATATAGTATACAGAATGTTAGATGATATGTACATGGGGTAAAACATGTACAGGGAGGTTAAGATGGAGTCTAAAGGGTGTGGTCGCCTTCTCCTTCTTCTTCTCCACTGTCCACCATATTCTTGGTGACGGGAGCACAGATTCATTGGTAGAATAGAGATAAGACAGGAAATTGCATGTCTAGAACAGGTTAGGATTAATTGGTATAAAGTTATAAATAAAGACACGTACCGTCCTCTGGTTGGGTTTGTAACAGGGTATATAAATTACGGGACGCCCATCCAGGGGGCAGAACCAGGGTATTTCGGCTGCTAGGTGGACCTGTGGCTGTTCAGGACACTGCAGCCATAGATAACGTTAGAATAAACAACCTCTGCACAGCAGCTTGTGGCCTCTGACTGAGTTTCTGGGCAAATGTGCTGAACCTGGGGTTTTAACAGCCGTTCCTCTTACAATGTGCAAAGACCAGGATAAGGGTCGGCACACTGCGGAACTACTCTGAATAGACCACTGTCATCCGTGGACAAATTCACATTGTGCTTTAACACACACACACACACACAAATTTCTACAGTTTAAGTGACTTGGTCTCAGGGTCGTAGGAGCACCCCTCTGTCCCGGAGACATGGCGCTGGGCTCAGGGCCAGACTACAGCCAGCTGAGGGCTGCCCCTTTCCTGCTGGTGACACTGTCGTCTAGAAGGGATATGAATGGGCAGCTCTCCCATTGTCCCCAAGAGACAATCCTCTGCTTATCAGTAGCACTTTTACCTGATGTTGATCTCTTCCATCCAAGTCTGGATCTCAAAATATTTGCTGGGACTGATCTTTCTGTATTTAGCAGCTAAGTTTTCAATGTCTTCCAGCTGGCCTTTGCCTGCAGCCAGTTCCATTAAAAATCTCTTAAATGGAAAAATACAAGAATGAAGAACTTGGGGGTTTTCCATTTCTGTGGACACAATTCTCAATAATCTCTTATATCCACTCATGTCCCACTTCCACAGTTGGCTTCTCCATTTGCCTGCCTGCTGACTCCATGCACACCTGTGCACACAAGTCCCCTGCAGCCCCCTAATGTGTGCACATTACGTCTGTGAACATATGTCCCACTCCACTGGGATGCAAGTGCACTGATGGATTTTTTCATAATTGGGTACTTTTTTAAAGTGATGTAAGATAAACCACAGAAAGAATCCTTTTGTACCATGATATTTGTACAGGATAACATGTTCACAGGAAGATAAAGGGACAGAGTCACATCAGCTTCAGTAATTTGGCATAAGTCTGGACAAAAGAAATATCTGATCTATGCACAACTCTCTAAGTTGAAATTAATGAAAAGGCTCTCAAAACATAATTTCTCAACTTCATCTTTTCTTTTAAAGGCCAATTTAATTTAAAAGGTGTCATCTGTGAAGAGGAAAAAGGGGTACCTGATATTTCTGCTGCATGACCTCTACATTGTCTGCTTGAGGTTGAAGAGCCCGGAAAATGTTCTCTTTATCTCTCATCCATGACTGAAATTCTTCACAAGAGCTGCAGAAGCGATAATATCCAATCATCTCCTCCAGAGCCTTTTTTCTGTTCTGTAAAACAGATGAAGACTTAACTATTGTTGTAATAACTCCCTACCATTTGGAGCAAGAGAAAAAACATCCTTGCATTTAAGCTACAGCACAGGTGATAGCTTAGTAGTTTTCCCAGACACTGCTGGAAGAGAACAGAACATGAAATTTTAAGATAACAGTACTTCTTCCCAGAGCAACAGAGGTTTAAAAGAGTAAGAGAATCATTTGGAGAGTGCTCAGCCCCTGGACAGGCAGGGAGGCTGCTGTGCTACTTGGTGCTGCTGGCTGAAGACTTAAAGCAGTAGTCTCTAGAATATGTAAAAGTCACATACAGCATGTTTGTGTTAGTCTTTAGGGCATGATTAGAGCAGGTGGGAATGAAAAGTAGCATATTGAAAATGCAGGTTATAATTTATTTTTTCTGGTGTCAGGCAAGACAGCCCGGTGATTTAGGAGCTACAGCAAGCAAACATTAAGGGGTGAGGAGGGGGGGAAAGATTACACAAAAGAATCTGCTCTTCATGGACTACAAGTACTGGAATGTAAATGGGAAATTTTCCAACATAAACTGTGTTTTGATATAAAATTTCAAAGATAATCTCAAGCCTTGAAGCCCTACAGGAATTAACAGGATGAGGCACATTATTAAACTGAAAAGCAAAAGCCAGAACAGCACTTAATTTCAATTTGCATTGGTTTGGACTTGACTTTTTCATGAACTGCAAAGCAGAAGGGGATATTATACCTCAGCCATGCTCTGTAGATGTTCGTAAAGTGAATCTATTTCCTCTTGGGTCTTCCAGATGTTCTCTGGAAGAAAATGATCATCTGGACTTGAGGTTCCAGTGGATGCAGTTTCAGATGTTGCCCAAGTTCGACTGAACAGTAGTTTAGTTGTCTTTTGATTTAAGTCACGTGGGGCTTCCCTCTTTGTCATCTGTTAAGAAAATGTAAACAAAATCGATGTAAATTTCTGATTTGGATAAAAATTTCACATGGAAGGAAAATTTGGACTTGATAGTTCAAATCACAGCATTCTGACCCTTGAAACCAAAAATCTCCAGTATTTTTTGGAATCTGTTTCCACTGTTCTACTCTGAAAAAATTAATCAAAAAAATGGAAAACATATTGGTTTGTTTAAAGAAGAAGTTTAATTTAACTCATTTTAAAATATATTGATTGAGTAAAAATTCTCATTTTCTGCCCAAATCAAATTTGTTTGGTTGTAAGGGCTTTTTTTATTTTTAGAAGTGACAACAAAGCAAGACAATTGACTATGCTCACAGTTCTCTTTGTGGTGATGTTTTAGTACCTGAACACTTCCAGTTTCAAAACCTGTGAATCAATAATTCTATTTGTGTATCAACACCACCTTGTCATGTGCTTTTCCACATTTCATAGCAAAGTAATAAAATTTTTTTCTAATAAAAATTAATGTTGGATTTATGAGGTAAAGGAAAGACCCCAAGTGATGCCCATTGCTCTCAAATTTATTGGGCTAAACATTGAGTGAATACAGGCATTTAAAAGAAGCAAGCTATGAAATATGTCATTCATTCATTGTCTCCCCTGAATTCGGTTATTAAATGAGCTGGTCTCAAGTCAAAAGTTCCCTTTTTAGTCAGTGAAAAATAGGGGCATCTGAAGAGGTTGACTTCATCTCATTTGCCTTAAAAATAAGGGATGGTATGAGTTGCTCCTGGAGTTGTGGGATAGCTCTTCACTACATTAGGGTACCAAAAGAATTTGTAAGGATATTTTGGTTAAATGTCTGCTTTTTAAAGATTGTTGAAATTAATAATTTTATGAGAATAAAGATTGAGAATGTATTTATGAGAACCAGTAGAGGGAACTAATATAGATGAGAATATTTCTAGCGCTTCAAAGAATACTAACTAGGTGTGTTATGAGCAGACAAGGACATTCTTTGTCACCTAAAAATTTGCCTAAATTCTAATAAAAAACGTAACTTGGAATATTCTATTTTGGCAAAATAAAAAAAATAAAAAAAAGTAAACCCATTTTGTTTACATTCTTCAACACAACGTGACACAATCCCTCATCTACTTACTGCAGCTGGAGCTTGCTGTGCTGCGATGTCAGCCTGCTCTTTGAGGCGCCTCATCTCGGAGGCATAGGCTGCAATCTCCTTCTCCAGGCGCAAGTGACGGTGCAACAGTGCTTCAGCACTTGATTCATCTTTGCCATAGTCCTTGCTGGCGAGAAGGGGCTGCCTTTCTCTCAACCAAGAATTTGCTTCGTCGATGTCAGCAAAGTACTGGAGGAACACAGGGAAGAAAACACTTGGATTCATCCTGAAAGCATCATATCCAGCTCCTTCCTCTTTGTAAAATTATGAATAAGGAGAAATGTCATTAGGTCTGTATCTGTAAAGTTACTTCCAGGTGTTGTGAAAGCTATGGATAAGGTAGCTCTAAACCCGTGATGTATTTCATGCTCACAACACAGATAATTCACAGAACCACAGTGAGTAAAGAGAGATTCAAGCATTGCCTATACAGCTCTTTAAAAACTCCTAACTAGCTAAAACTTCATGGTGCATAACAGCAGCAACAAAAGGAACCCACAATGTGTGATGTTGGTAGGCACTATGTAATACCAACAGATATTTTCTAAATGCTTAAGGAACAAGTAATGAACTTGGTCTACAACAGAAGTTTACTTTTTTCCAGAATTTGCAGTCTGCCTGGCTATGGTTGTAGAAAAGTAAAGCAAGGTTTTGAGATGTAGAATAAAGGTACAACAGAAAAAAAAGAAAACCCATAGTAATGAGGGACAAAGAAAGAACTAAAACACGATAACGGTGTTAATCTTAACAGAGAGAAGAGAGAATTTAGACTTTCTCAAGAAAAAAGCTGTTCAGTTTTGTTCAAACATTCCATGGAAACAGCAGACTGAGCAAAATCTTAAGAAGGGGAGAATAAGAATGCCTGAGATAATGTGATATGATTTGAGAATTCTGCTTTTATACAAATTCTTTATTTGCAGATGTGTGAATGCTTGTGGGAATAAAATTGTAGGTCAGAATGGAAGTGTCAAATGCTTTGCAGGATTTGTGAAGTTCATGGTCAATCTAAGTCTTACAACACGTTTCTTTTGTAGGTGGTCTTCGGAATTTTTTTTCATTTTAGAAATATGTCACACAGCTACCTGATCCCACCCTCTAAAAAGACTCTGCATTAGCACTATCATGTGAGTTGTTTCTATTAGCATTTTTACCTTTAGAGCAAATCCCAGCTGCTCAAATCTCCTGCTTGTCGGGCTTGCAAGAGGATTGAGACTTCACTGCCAGAGATCTTTTTGCAGACCAACAGCTGAAGTCTTTCCTGCCACTGTTGCCTTCCATGTGGGGGCATGGGGCAGAACTGAGCCACACCCATGTCCCCCCTACCACACACCCCAGCAGAACCCTCTTACCTGTTTGATGAGGGCTGCTGCCTGCAGGCGGCTTTTGCGATCAGCCACCTCATCTTGGAGCTGCTGCCACAGCTTCTGGAGGTTGTCTGTCTGCCTCAGAATGTCATCCTGGCGCAGGGGGTTCTTTTGGCTGAGCTCCCAGCCCCTCCGCATCACATCTGCACATATGGCCCTGTGTGAATTGCACTCTGCTTCAAGAGCCTAGCACAAGGACAGGAAACATGTCAGCACAGCTCATTCCCTACCAGCCAAGAGAAAAGAGTGGGTCCTACTCTCTGCTACTATCATGCATAAGTTTCCAGGAGCTCCATGTCTTATCTTTTCACCATCTCTCTCTTAACAATCATCTCTCTTGGCCAGGAAAAGAAGGTGAGAAACATGGAAACTAGCAACCTTTTTTTTTGCCCATCACATGTTAGCTAATATGGAGGCCAGTGTCTTCATAAGAAGCCCCACTTCCGGTCCAGTATGGAGCATATTCCCTCCCTATCCCTTCCTTCCTCTCTTTTGGAACAAAATCCCTACCCTATAAATTTTTTTAAAATTCCAAACTCTGGTCATGACACTTGAGATAAGTGTGACAGCTTTCTTGTAAGTGCTGCACTGACTGAACTGAAAGACACTGACGTCCTAAAATCTCTCTTTAATACAAAGACAAGCAGCAGCAGCAAAGTACGATACCTTGTTCTTCTGAATAGAGGCTGTGATCTGGCTGACATCTTTCCCTAATGTTGTCATCCTTGCCAGCTTCCATTTCTCAGAGACCCACGATTCTTCCTCTTTGCAGTCACGGAAGAATTCAAAAAGCTTCAAAGCCTCTTCTAGTTGAGATTTACTGAAGGAAACAAACAGTGTATGACAGTCAGAATTAGGATTCCACGAAGACAATTGTAGAATAATCAAAGAAAGATTTAAAAATCCAGAATTTGATTGCCTTTAGTTCCTCCTTGTCATATACTATGTCCCATTCATGTAATAAGACAAAAGAAACAAAATTACTTTTCCTTCTTTCTCCAGGAGCAGAGGAGATAACCATTTTCTAGTCAGACTTCTCATAAAGCAAGTTATAATAAATGCTAAGAATGAAGTTAATCTTCATCTATGAAAGTGAGTGAACCTTTCAGTCAACTGCAATCAAGACACTCGAGTTGCTTTTCTTATGTCTTCATAAATGGAGACATGAAAAAAATTCACAGCTGAGAAGCTGTGCCTTCTGATTAAAGAATTAGGATTGTGCAACCTAATCAGGAAGAACAGAGTGACAACTACAGGCCTACCGTGACTTGCTCTGAGCTGTAAGTTTCTGGTACAGCTGACGAAGCATCTGAACTTTTGCATAAAGCAATTCCGATTTAACTGTGCTGTCCTTGCTGATCTCTGCTGTCCTCTGGGTGATGTGCGTCAATCTGCCATCATAGGAAGAGATCTGCGAGTCAACCAAGTTGTGATTCTGCAGCAAGTCTACTACTTCCAAGAGTTGCTTCCCACAGTCCTGGGAATTCACTAGCACCTACAAACAAAGTGAGAAGGAAAAAAAAGGCATTTTCAGAGAGTGCATCCAGAGTCTCAGTGCAAATAAATCAGTAATAAAGGTTCCTGTTTTCTCTCATAGCTTCTAAATGTCCAAGAGTGTCAGTTAGGTAAAGCTAAAATGATGCCTATATAGAGAAAACTTTTTTTTCAATTCCACAAGCTAATGGCAACAATCCAGAGTTTCTGTCTGCTACAGTGCAAGTAATGGGCTCGTCAAATAAGCATCTGTTTTTGCACCTAAGATATTTCTTCTAATTAAGCACTCAAGGTCTCAGAATTTGTGGACACAATGAATATCCCTTTGCTATAGACCCATCTGTAGGCAGATTGATTCACAGTCCATATCTGAAGAATTCTACAGTATCCCATTCTATGGTATGTTCTAACTTCAATGTTCTTTTATTTGAGGAGCTTACTTGTCTATCTACATAATGAAAATAAGTACTTTATAGTATTTAATTGGCGACTGATGAGAACCACCTACCAGTCTGTCCTCTTTCTATTTGTATCAATGGATACAATTACTAATCCTAGGGTACTATCTTTCCTTACAGTCTTTTCCCATATTCTCAGGCTACTGCTGTTCCAACAACACTATTACCATTAGATGTTCTTTGTCTACTAACACTAGGACAGAAATATTTATAACTTAGAGATAGCTCTTATCTTTAATTTGAAATTCACAACTTCATATAGCACACTGACTCTTTCAGCTTGGGTACAAGGCAACTTGTAGTCATATGGATTTTTCGGTCTTCAAGGCAAAGGATGTATTTATACTTCCTTCCATTACAAAATCAGTATGAACCCAGTTATTTCTCATGCTAAAGGGAAGATTTTGTGCTCTGACACCCTGGTAACAGTTGGAAATTCATGCTAAAAGCAATCATTATGCATTTACAGTGGAACTTTCCTTTCTCATGAGCTTACATACCTGTAAGCCTGAGCTAATTCCCATCTGCATAATTACTGCAGGTACTTCCAGAAGCTAATTCAGAAGAATTATGTGAAATGGAAAGAGGAGGTGTTTTTATTCCACTTTTGCTTTTGCACTTGTAAATTTAGAAAAGATTATTTCCCATCTTTATTTTACCGTACAACTTAAACCTGTAGTGCATTCCATGTAGTAGGATACCTGGCTTTCTGATTAGGGAAACTACCCATGGCAAAGCCTGTTTTTTTCTTGTGTAGTTACCTGTGATGATGAACTGAAATGCTCAGTTAGGCATCTAGGTAAGAACTGTGTATTTTTTCTACAGCTGGTAGGCTAATCTGCTGTTGGCACCAGACAGTCCCTGGAACATGGGGACACACACTGGCAGCACTGCAAGTGGTGTGCTGGTGGAGAGGGCTCTGTACCTGCAGCTCTTTCAGCTCCTCTGTAATGGCATCTATGTCCCTCAGGAGGCCCAGAATTTCCTGCATTTTTCCCAGGGATTGTTCTCTTCTCTGCAGCTGATCCAGGAGATCCTGCCATTGCTTTGAAATACTCTTTTGCCTACAAAGGAAGAGAAAGAAATTACCAGATCAGACTGAAGACTTTGGGCAGCACTGGAGGATTCTCAGTGCTTGCAGCCTTAGAGGAGCTAAATGAACACACATGACTCTTGACATCAGTGTAAGAGGACAGGCCAGGAACACAAAACAGGTGAAAGCAAAGTTGTTATAGGAGGTTTGACTAGCACATCAACTGTCATTGACTTTTTAAAATTTAGACGATGTTTCTAGGATGATCATAAAACATCCTTTTCTTTGTTACAGTGCTTTTGCTTGAGACAGTGGAAAGGCTTGGAAACAAAGAAGTGGTCTTTAAATGGCTGCTTAAAGTAAAACATCAAGCTAAACCACATCGTAAGTCACAATCTGGTCTCACAATTTGATTTACTCTTTTATAACTCTTCTTCTGAGTTTTCACAGAGGGTCCTGACTTTGTCTCAATTTAGAAGAGCACTAAAATACCACAAGAGAAGTTATTTGTATGGCATTCTTAGATACTCACTTAGATATAATCAGGTTATATAATAACCTGAGATAATCAGAGAATTTATAATTTCTCAATATTTGCTCCAAAATGGAATAAATCTGAGAATACTGTGCCTTAACCAATCTGTATCTCGCCAAATTGCAGACTGAAATAGAAATGTGTTGATTCGGGGAAAAAAATAGTATCTCTCTAAGCATTTTTGATGGCAGATAGAATACTTGGTAGAAATTTTTACGTATATTTTCATATATAACAAAAATACCTTAAAATTATTTCTCACCCTAAATTGGTCTGAGGACTTGACCATTCAAGTAAAAAAAGTCAGAATTTTGAAGAAGATGAAGTGTTTGCCTTATCTGCTGAAACTGTTCACGGGTAGAAGAAATTCCTGACAGCACTACTCATGAGGAGCAGAGACAAGATTCACAGTTATAATTAATTTTCTTCCACCACACCACAGAATTTCAACTAATTTTGACCTCCACCACTACACAGTCTCACAATCATCACTCACTTTTGCAAGATTTGATCTTTGCCGTGATAGTTCTCCTGGCTGATAATGGTGGCCATTTCGTCCAAAGCTGTGAAGCGTTCCCTCCGGGGCAGGACATCTGCCACAATGGCTTCCAGCTTCTTACCGGCAGCCTCCATCCTGTCTACACTCTCTGGCCAGAAGTCCTGCTTCCCGATCACTTTCCTCATGTCTTCCAAGTAGGACTCACGCAGGGCTGCCTTCTTCAGGAACCTCTGGGCTAGCTGTTCCAGCCTTTCTAGCCTCAGCATCTCCTTTTGCAGTGCCTTTCCCCGGCTGTGCTCTGACTTTTCCAGGATGATCCAGTGCTTTTCCACATCCTGCAGCATCTTCCCCTCTGGGGGCAAGTATGGCCGTTGGTTGTTGGCTCTCTGCTTGGTCCTGATGTTGAAGAGATGAGCTTCAATCATGCCCTTCTCTTGGTATTTGGGGGGTTTCTCCACAGTGCGGAAGGTTTTAAAGCTGGCCATGAGCAGCCACATTTCCTGAAGAGAGTTGGGGAAATGACGGTCATCCAGTTCCACCACCTTCTGTTTAATCCATTTCAGGAGGTCAGAGACCATCTGCTCATACTGAAGCTTCAAGTCATCTATCTCCTTCAGGAAGAACAAAATCTGTGGTGGGAATATAAAGTTACAAGCCACGTAAGAAACAGGATGAAGCAAGGTGGGTGAACAGAAAGCAGCGTCTTCAGCAGTCATCACATTTTTATACTGATGTGGTGATAGCTGTCACATCTGAGGCCAAGTGAAATCCTAAAACAACCTTCCATAAAACACAGATAAATAAATTTTATATAATTTCTCATCTCAGTTTGTATTTAAGAAAACATTAATTTTGGAATAAACAGCATGTATGAGGAGACTGTTAGCAATTCCTGTGTGGGATGACTAGAAAGCAAGAATCCCAAACTGAAGGTTCACATTTTTTGTTTCACAACTGAAAAAAAACCCAGATATTTTTTCCCAGTCTCATTCCTCAACCCCAAACAATTCTATCCTAATATGAAATTACACCCTCTTAGCTTCACCACTTAGGATCTTAGGAGACCATCTGACAAGATCCTGGTTCTCTCACAAGCACACAGCAGACTGTGGTCAAACAGCCCCTTCTCAATCTCTTCTACTGGAACTGTTTCTCTTTATAAAAATTATTAGAAAATGTTTCATGGCCAAACAGGGCTTGGTAAGGATGTTAACTCTGATTCAATACTAACTTTTCAAGTCCAAGACATTAATCTGTTTCATTTGGGGCCTGACCTGCTTTAATTTCAAGTTCAGGTAAATACTGGAGCAAAACATCTAGAATGAAATCCCTAATGAATTAAAAGGTGTTAGAATGAAATCACCCCTTCTTTCCATTTTACATTTTTTCATCTTTGTCTTTCTTACTTCACATTATTTTTTTCCTCACCCCAACTTAGTAAAGATGCAAATCTTTACCCCTGGAAATGTCAGGTTTAGTCCTGAACAATGTTGCCTGCCTCTATCATTCTGCTGAGTTTGCCTGCCCCAGCCAGGCAGATTAGAGAGGGAGATGGCACTGAGAAAAGACCCAGACTTTCCAAGTGGTAATCTGCTTTTGCCTACCAGAGAGCGCACTTGGCAATGACTAAATGCTGCAGTCTTGTAAGAGGAGTAAAATAGCACCAACCTTTAGTGCAGGAAAAGCAGCCCATGACAGCAGGGCTCCCTTCTGTATTTTCTGCCATTGTACCCAGTTCTTGCTGAAAGATCCTAGCAAATGCATGGTCACCTCAGATGGGAGAGGGAAAGGAGATTTGCCTCCCTGAGCTGTTTCTCTCTGCCGTCCTGGTCACACACTTAGTCTGAACTCAAAGGCTTCCTTGACACATTCAGGCTTCCCTCCCAATCCTATTAGTAAATCCAGAGCTGCCTATTTGAGGGGACTGAGGACATGACGAGATTAACATCTGTTTCCTTCTCCTTCTGAATGTTTGTGTGTGTCAGAAATGCAGGAAGACAGGAACGCAATATTAGAGACAGGCTAAAAATAGGGAAGGAGTCAAAGGGAGAAAAAGAAAGAGGTAAGTGGAGAGAGAGAGAAAAGAAAGAATAAATATAACTATGAAAAAATGGAAAAAAACAGTGGAACACAAAGAGAATTGAAAAAGGACAGAGTAAGCAAACTGTTCATTAATAAAATACAAAAGTCATGGCCTACTTGCTCCTTACAGTTCCTCTAATACATGCTTGTGGGCTCAAGGGCCATTTCATCTTTATCAAAAGATAAACAATGCCTCCTGGCCAAAATCCAGTGACTCACACGTAGAGCTGTAAAGTCCTACTGCCCACTTGTGGAGGCCAGTGGGCCTCTGGTACAAGGGACAAAGAGTGTCCATTGGTGGGACAGTCCCTAGTACCAAAGATCCTCCCAAAGCTAGGGAGACAAAAAGGCTTTTCCCCAGGATGCTCGGTTCTGTTATGTTAATGTACCCCGGTTCTGCTTTCCTGGTTGGCCCCATTGGCCTCCCCGCCCTTTTTACCTTATACGTCCCTGCCCTAGAAGGTTCTCCACTCCCTGTTCCTCCATTGGCCCTTGCCCCATCGCGGCTTCCCCAGAGTTTTCCCATTGGCTCCCATATGCTAGTCCCGCCTGTGTACCGCCCCGTGCCCTCAGATCATTGGTCTCTGATGTTCTCTGCAGTCCCGTATATAAATCTGGACCCTGCTAAGTTCTTTGTCTTCGTCCCTGGAACTGGTCACAAGCGTGGCTGCATTAAACTCCTCCCGTGGAACCCCATACAAAGACCCTTCCCGTCTCTTTGTCGTTGACCCGTTTTCTGGAGCTATCCGTGTGTGTGTGCGTGTACGCATGTGTGAGTGTGTGGTGCTCCTGCCGAGCTGCTTCGCCTTGGAGACGCTTTTGGAAGGTTGCAGCACCTCACCATCCAGCACCACAAACCCCTATGACACCCACTCTCCTCACTGATGCCCAAACTTTGAATTCCAAGTCCTGCTCTCATTTAATGCATCTCTTTGGAAAGCATGCTGTTCTAATACATAGAATCCTAGAGTATCCTGAGTTGGATGGTCCCATAAGGACCATCGAGTCCCGGCTCCCTGCTCCTTGCAGGACTATCTAACATCAAGTCTTCTGACAAAGAGCATCCTCCAGACACTCACTCAACACCATCATTGGTGCTGTGGGGAGCCATGTTACAGGATCATCTAATCTTGCCGCAGATCACATTGTTAGCTCACCAAACAAAGCAGGCTTTGCAAAACCTTTTCACCTTGTCACCACCAGGGAAGCCTCATCTGGATTTTTGTGTCTCCCATTAAGCAACGTATTCCCCCTCTCAACTGCACAGGCAGATCTCTGAGTCCAGATGTTCATGTAGGACCCATCCTGGATGTGCAGGTTTTCTGCAGGCTATTTCTTTTGGGTTTTTGTCAAAACAAGAACAGATTTCTCTGGAGATAGAAGAGAAATTTTCTCAAGAGAAGTCATCATCAGAGGAACAACTACAAAATTCCTTTAGTTTTCCATCAGTGGGATGCAAGTAATTTTTAATATAGCTCATGATTTTATGTGAGCTGGAGTGTATGTGGAAACAGAAAAAAACCTAGCTTAGCTAAATTTAATAAGCATTTTATAATTTTTTTTTTTTAAATTAGCCAATTTAGCTAGCATTCTCTCAGGTTTCTTTGTTGTTGTTATTGGTGGTATTTGTATTGAGTTGTTTTGGTTTTGTTTAGCTTGCTTGTTTGTTGCTTTTTTTTGGTTTTCATTTTCTACCTAAGGAGTTAGAAAGAAAGGATGAGGATCTTCACAGGAAATCAAAATCCATAGTTCCACAGAATACGGGATCATCTTTCCTGTTAAGTGAGAAAATTGTTGACTAGGTCTGCTTTTGCCTAGTCTTAATCTTCTCCCAATATTATTGAGATCTGTATGCCTCAAGCTTCCTTGGAGCCATATCAGTTCTCAAACAGAAACTGTGAGGTCAAAAAGGGATTGATTTTCAGTGAGATAATTGCAACCCTCTTGGAGATCAGAGAGTACAGGCTACAGGTACAAGTCTCAAAGTACAAGGTCTTTCAGATGGCTGTGTCTTTTCATTCAGTTCAAATGATCCTGAAGTTGAGCTTGCACAAAACTGCCCCCACTTCCAAATTAAATTTAGCTTTATGTTTTTAACTTCTACCTTCCAAAGATAGCAACACACTTACTTTAGTAAGTCTCTTTTGTATTGTCTGGCCTTGTTTCAGTTTGGAGAAGTAGTGGTAATAGAGTGACACATAAGTCATGATGGATCTCTCATCTGGATAGGGCACTGCCACATCCTCAGCATCAAGCAGTTTGCTGATTCCAAACTCTTTCTCAGCAACATCAAAAGCATTGTTCAGGTTTTTAATGGGCTGATCCTGCCGCAGTGAGCTATAGTGGATAAGATCAGGCCTGGGCAAGGAGAAAAACAGAGAATGGAGGTGAAGATAGATTTGTATTTGTAGTCAGTTCTTTCAAATCATAAACCATAAACTATTTATGAGACTAAGTTAATAGCCACAGAACTGTTAATGTTATGTGACATTAATGCTGAAATTACTTGCACCCTGAACTTCATTCAACAGCATTGCCTCTTCCCTGCATAATGGCAGGAAGAAAATTGTCCTTTATGCAATTGAATTACTACTCCCAGAAAATCTCTGCCCTTCTCTTATTTCTCCTCTTTCCTGATGGGTGAAAACCAAAGCCCCCTAGAGAGGCACCTCCAGAAAAGGGAGGTGACTCCCAGCTGGGGAAGTTACAAAATTCCACTATGATAGCCGGCATGAGATGTAGCAGAACTGTTGAGGACAAAGTGTTCGAGGTTACCATAGGTTGTTTCTCTCTCCTGCTTTTGGCTGTTTTCATCACACTTTTTCAAAGGGACAGAGAAGGGAAAAAGAAAGAGACTGAGAAGTTGCTTACTCGATTACAATTAAACAAGAAGATATACATGCTCACAAAGTTCATACAATAAACCAGTGCCTAAAAGAATTATTTTAGAAAAAGAGCAGTGGGAACATGACTGAGGGGCTAAGACCAAATGGGCAGCATTGTTCAGATATGTGATATTCCCCTGGAAATCCAATGTTATACCCAGCTAAAAGAGTTAACAAGCAGGAACTTTTGGTCCTTCCTTCCAAGAAGGAGAATATCCATTCAAGAAAGAAGAGTCTTCAGTGAGAAAGGGCAGAGAGAATCTGACAGTTTCTTGACAAAAACTTGTAATTCAGACTTTGGAACAACTCGTGTCAGAGCTAGAAACAGCAATGAGCAACTCTGCCTGAACTGATCCATCAGATCTTACCTGTGAGCATGTATGAGTGCATTGAAGGCCAGCCCATCACTCCAACTTTTGGAGAAGTCCTTCACACTCACATTGGAATAGCTGGCAGTTTTATGCTGACACCAGAGTAGTAAGGCTTCATTGGCAAATAGAACATCAGCTCTGCCTCCAAATTCTTCCTGTGAAGAGAGCAGGGACAAGAAAAATCGGTGTCAACAATATATGAAAGTAGTATCAGTGAGTTTATGCTTATGTTCCCAAAGATCCCTTTGTATTACTTTTGTAATACAAATTCATTGTAATCAATTCACAGATCCTGAATATGATGTATTCAGGTGTAATATCAGAAACTATTGACTTTGATTTCATAATACCTTTATAGAGTCTTTATAGAATCTTGTTTTTCATGTCTTAGAGTACATGTTAATAATTTTAAAAAGCAGATGCTTCTTCAGAGAAAGAGCAAAGGAGCATCATGGGACTCAAATCTAGAGAGAACTGTTGACAGAAATTCGATATGAAGTCAAAAAGTAAAAAATTTGTAGAAGAGGGTGAAGAACATGAATGTACTTTCTATCTCCAAGTCACTGTTTTGTCTCTCAGAGATAAAAAAGTGGATTCAATTGCACAAGCAAAAAGACAAAGATGCAGTTTTACCTTATCAAGTTTGATAGATGAAATCTGAAATCGAAGTATGATGATCCAGATAAGGCCCAGGATTAAGGTTCTGTCACCATCTACAATATTCTCAGGACCAATCACTTTTACTTGTACCTGCTAATAAACCAGTATCTGTTCAGCATAAAAGCACTCGTGTCCAGCTCTCAGTGTAAAAAACTGTTACTGGAGAGGGTGTTCAGGCCGTTTTCTTAAGCAAAGAGGTTTTATGTTTACACCTTTTCATAGGTCCACAAACCTGCAAGCTCCTATATCTGCTTATGATGAGTTTCAGCAAATGCCTGGTAAAGGGGTAGTGGTCTCAAAGATTTAAAGTTCCTATATATATTCTGAAAACTGGTGGTTAGGGAGAGGAAAGAAACACATTTCAGAGCTCCTTTCCTCCAAAGGAGAGGAACATTAGCTGTTTCTAAAACATATTACTCAAATAACAAAGAAATTAAAATTTGATTAATTTTTTTTCTTTTAATAAAATCCCTGGCCTGTTTTCAGGGATATATTACTGTGTGCTAGAGAGGGAAACTACAATGAATATGATGCTATAATTAATTAGTAACATACATAAGCTGTTGTGATCTCTAATATCAGTATTAACATACCTTGGATTTCAGAAATGTGATGGCTTTGCTGTTGTTCTCTAGAAAATGCACTCTCATCTTTCCCCGGCTTGGTTTGGGCAAAGCTTCTCCAGAGAGCAGCTCCAGGAGTTTCATGAGAGAGATGCCATCCTTCAAGTCTGTGTAAATATCTTCTATCTCAATCTTTACCTGTAAAGACCAGCCAGACAATAGAGACTCCAGCTTAACATTTGGCACAGAGAACCCTCTACTTCTAAAACGAAACAAGCAACACCTTCTTGATGTTTCACTGGGTCTTCTCTGTGACAATGCATATTTACACATAGTGGTAAGTCCTAATTCAGAAAAAACGGATCTTCAGGAGGACTGACATTATTTATGAAAGTAGTCTGAAGTTAAAAAAAAACCAAGAACAAAACAAAAATACAAACCCACAATGGAGTAAAAAAAGAAAAAAGCAGATTTTGAAAAATAAAAAAAATTGAGCATTTTAAAAATCAAACCTTTTGGAAATGCTGACATTTTAAATTTCAATTCAAGTGAATCTTTTATTTTATCAGAATAATTTTATTCTGAGCAATGCATTTCATTTAAAAGTTGAGCTGATAATCCCATTCAATGACTCATCTTTTACTCCATAGTCTCAACAAAGTTTGTCACATCCTGCTTAGACCTCCAATACACCCAAAGTCTCCATACTTTTAGCAAGAGTCTCACACTAAGTGAAAGGTTAAGATCATTTACAAAAACATGTTTTATTGCTGCCAGTAATGAGGTCACCCAGCACTTAGGTGATACAACATGACACAGTCTGTACTCTGACCTAACAAGCACTTGCCTTGGGTGTTTCCTTTTGGCCTTATGCCACTTGCCATCCAGAAGTGACATTAAAACCATACCACACACCCAAGAATAATTTACTGTGATTTTGAAATTACAGTAAATAATCTTTTTTGCTTAAAAAAAAAAAAAAGAGAGAAGGAAAGAGAGAAAGAGAGCGAAAGAAGAAAGCTAAGCCATTATATTTTTAATTCAGGGAATATTTACATGGTAAGGGGAAAAAAGACAACAGGCATGCACCTTCTAATTTCTGACCAATTACTAATTAGCTTAAGAGATCTTTTCTCCAGAGAAAGAAAAAAACAGTAAAAGTGTAAAAGCAACTTAGAGAGTCTTTAAGTCTGTACTGTGCATGGTACAAGGATTTACAAGTTGCTCTACTGATTATCTCCATAAAAAAATCTCCCTGTTTAGTTACCAAATTTATTTCTTTTTGCATATTAAATAAAACTTAAAATTCTGCCGATGGTGTACTACAATAAAAAAAAAATTAAAGCTGTTATATTCTGTGACACTTCTATAAATGAGGAATAGTTCAACTTGAATCCATAAAAAGACAGACTTCATATATCTGCTTTATGTCTCACCCAGCTGTTGTTTTAATGGCTTTGTTGCCTCATTCTTCTCATAAAGATACCACTCCTAGATAGCTTAACAAATTCAATCCAATAGCATCCTTAGTACTAGACTCGAAGTGGTCAAGAGTACACTTGAGAGCACTGCAGTGTCCTGTAGTATGATCCAATCACCTTAAAGCGTGCCTTGGAAAGCTGGGACTACACTGCCAGGCAGACCTAGATAAGCTGTCCAGTTCTGCTGCCTCTACCATATATGGTTCAGAAAGCTCTCACAGGCTTTGCTCCCCAGGCTTTTATGATACGTGAACAAGTACATTGCAGGAACTTAAGACTGACATTTTTATCTTTGAACTTGAAGGCATTTTTAAAATGAGAAAGTTTATGTCTATAGCTAAACAGAACTAATTTCCTACACCGTAAAAACCTAACTTTCTGCAGGTGGCAAAATGAGAACATATTTTGCATTTCTTCTCTACTGCTAAGAAAAATAAATTTGAAAGTTTGTTGTGCTCTGCAGCTCCCTTTGTACGAATCACAAGCTTAAAACGTTACACAGAAAAAAACCATCTGGCACTGAAACACGGTGATGAGCCACAATGGACCCAATGGCCTGGTCCTGCTTGGTGCCCCCAGCATCCATTTTCATTACCATCAACTACAGACTCTAGAAAACTGAATTGGTTTTGGATGATGTCATTCCCTTCTGTGCCACAGCTACATCATTTGTGCCTGAAACTTTATCTTCAGTAAGTCTGGAGACTGGAATATGTTACCTTGCACACACAAATCAACTGCACACTGGCTCTGAAGCCTGAGAGTTACTGAAAACAAACTGGTCTGTACTTGCATGGCAGTATGCCTGAAATTGCTAAAATTAAGGCTACTTCTTCAGAGCCTCTGAGCAGCAACTCAAATGAATTGATCAGGCAAAGCACAAAGTCTGAATTTTCGGCCAGGCAATTAAGAATTGAGCATTGCTTGGGGAAACCCTGACATCTGCAGATAATTTACGTACAGGAAAAAGAAGCAAATAAGGATTTTCCTCTGAGAGGATCTCCAATGTACAATGCGCATCACAATATGATGGATCTACAAAAGTGAACCTTGATTTCAGAGAAGACTGGTAACATGGACAAAGGAGACAGATGTGAGGTAAAAGATAAGAGGCTGGAGCACCCTAGTTAGTCAAAGCCTTCCTTGCTTGCATGTGACAACATTCAGAAAAAAATACATCAAAAATAACGTAAAAAAGAATTGAAATAAAATAAAATAAACCCCAGAAAAAAAATCTCCAAGTTGAAGGAGCTACCTACATTATTCCTGGAAAAGACGTTATTCATCCAGTTGGTGAAGGTTTTCTTTTGCATGGACATACGCTGCTCCTGCAGCTTTTTGATATGATCTTTTTCATATTCAGTGCCCATGGTCACCTAGGAAGTCAGAAACCTCAGTAGGCTGCTGAGTGCTGAAGAGATCTGCCAGGCCACCTACAAAAAACAGTCATATGGCCAGTGTATGTAGGAAACCCAGCACCAATAGGTACAAGATTCAATACCACACCCAGTGTAATACCTTAATTTCCTTTTCCTTGCACTTTGCACTTTAATTTCACTAACTTTATTTCTAACTTATTTGAGCTGACCCTTTTAAAATACATCTCTAACTTCAGGATGAAAGTGTGACCTATCTATGCAGCTTTACTTTATTGTTCTCAGTCTCCACCCAGTCTCCTTGACCTCATGAGGACCGCCACTACCTGAAAGCCATCAATAACTTCCATGAGTGTACTGAAAGCACATCACAGAGAACTGATCTTAGACACTGCCAGAAGGAGGAATCCGCAAGCCGCTTCCAAAAAGAAAGTGTGTTATATTCTCTGAGGACTGGTTGAGATGCCGTTGTTGGCTTTCAGACCACTGTATTCCCAACAAAAACCAAAGAGCTGACTAGAAAGGAAATGGAACCAAGTTGTTTCTTTCCTCCCATGGGTTCAGTTTTTGCACATCTGTCACAGTAAGGATGGTTACACAGGTCCATAATCACATGAACAAGGTCCCAGCCTGGGTGTCAGGAAGCATTATTTCTCTTCCCTACTCTTGTCTACCTCATCCATACCAGTGAAAAGTCAGGCTTGTAATTCCTCATAGCACCCAAGCTGAATATTCAGAAAGAATAGAAGGGAAGAGTCTTCCCTTTAGAGTCTGTGACACAGTAAACTGTATTTCAGCTCAACTGACTAGTTCATTTGAAGACACTTGGCTTACATTGTAGATTTGTAACAGCAGTGACCTTGCTGTTATGAAGGCAAGAGGATCACTTTAAAAAACAAAGAAGAAAAATCAGTGTAAGATCTGTGTCTGCAGACACCTTTAGTGACCAAACATCATCTGCTTGAACTACTGTCATAATTATAAGTATTACCTGGGTATCAACCTGGCTGGGAAACCAAGAAACTTGTTGTAGTGATGGGAGAGGAGAGAGGTGTCTATTGCTGTCAACCCACTGAAAAGAGAGAAGAGAATGAAAAATTGAAACATCTGAGAAACTGTGAGAGTGTGGAGCAGTGTGACCTACTTCCCAAAATTCCATGTTTGTTTTGCACAGGTGAAGTTCTGAACAGTTCTGGGCTTTGTACCCATTTCATTCATAAAACATAAAATGTCTGTCCTAGCACGAGAAGACAGCAATAGGGAACCAGCAACACTGCAGCAGCCACTGCACATGGGAAATCTCTTGCCTGATAGTTTTCCATGCTCTGATTAGTATTAAAAAAATGCCATTTTACAATGTTAAAAGGCATGGAAAATGCAGAAGCAATGATTTGTTACTGTGTTTTTATTATTTCTTTTTGGGGCAGATGTTTCTTAACCCTCAGTGCTTGAATTCCTCGGAACAGGGACAGCAGGGAAGCCTGATGGTTCAGCATCAGCACAGGGAAGGGTCATGTCTGTAGATGAAAGCCTGATGGAAGGAAGAATTCAGCAAAGTTTGAAATAGAGTTATGGAGAACACCCTCACAATATTTTCTTATCTTGTGGGCTAGTTCAGCACTGCCTGCTTTCTCCATTTGAAGAGCAGATATTCAAAGAATTGCCTTTCCCTGCTGGAGAGGTGATATTAACTCACTCCCATGTGACAACCCATATAGGTAACCCATATCATAATGCCATTTCTGAGCTTGCCAGATGCTTCTCAGAACATCTGCAGGCTTCTTTTTTTAAGGATTGCTATCCAAACACTGCAGTCACCCTGAATAATGATGGAACTGGTTTCATTTAGGTACAAAGGAAGCTTATTTGTTGAGTTACTGCCTCACTTAACAGCTCACCTCTTTCATCAAGTTAGAAATGCTCCCTGTATGGGTAGAGGATTACCTAAAGACAGCTATAATAGATTATATGCATTTTTAGGATGCATAAACAGTGCTAAGAGCCAAAACTAGTCACAACGGTTACATCACAAGAAAAGAAAAGATCAAAGAACGTGAAAAAAAGGGACTTACCCAGTTTTGGAGGAAGTCCTTTCTGACTTTCAGCAACTGGTTTTTCTGAAGAATGACTTCCACTAGATCCACTCCTACATTCACCTCACTGCTTTAATGAAAAGCGACCTTTGATTTCAGGAACAGAGACCAAGTATTTATGATCTATCTATGAACCTTTCACCTGATCTGAGAGAAACTAACCCATCAGAACTAAATGAGTAAAGGTCATCACAGGCCTTGTTCAATTCTTACGCTCAAAAATAATACATGAACGTCACCAAAATTGCTATATACCAGTTGAAAAGGCATGCATAGCTCTGATGCTTTGGTAAAGAACATCTTGCACAATTGTTCTGGAGGTTCTGCTCTTCTAAAGGAATTCTTACCTGGAAAATTGAGCCTGACAATGAAGTCTGAAAATGAAAGCACTGTAGAGAGTACAAAGATCAGAGTGATAGCCAAGTGATTAAACTGGGATACAGCAAATGAGAAGGTGAAACAGTGAAGTGTTAGGAATTTGCCCAGCACTGCTTTGAGGAAGCTTTTGTGCACAGCTACCTGCTGCTGGCAGGGCAAACTGGAGTCAAGCTGGCAGTGCCAGCTGATTCCAAAGTTTATTATTCATGGGCTCCTTGTTAATAACAAAGGGGAAATAATTCTGGTGACTTGTATGGATAGCAGTGAGTCCTTTCTGGCCTTTACAAGGTCACACATGCACAGGACATATTTACCTGGCATCATTGCTGGGAACCAGAGTTGCTGCTGGGAATCAGTACTAGAAAATGGGCAGGCATCTGAAATCAGAGGCTGTAAGTAAAGATGTCAAGTGCAGAGATGAGGTAAGGGAATAGTAGTCTTTTCCCTTTTATCAAGCATAGTTTAACTAGCACCCAAAAGGGACAGGAGGAAACACAAGAAGAAATTAAGAACCTCTGCAAACTCAGGACAGATAAAACTTGATCAGTAGAATCTGTGTCTTCATATGCACCCTAGAGAAATGTCATATATAATGTCACATAAAACTGTAAAAAAAAAAAAAAGAATATTTATATTATAGGTATTTCTCAAAATATTCCCTCCAAATTCCTGGACTCGTGTCCTGGACTAGCCAACTACTACAATGCAATATATTGTATCACAATGTCTGTAATGTAAATGTAACTAATACGATGCAATTCTTAAGCACCATTAAATGCAGGAAAATAGAGATATAAATTCAGCAACTGTCTCTTCTGTAAACTCATTTCCTGCTTGTAATTCCACTCTTTTCTGTCTTATTTTTCACAGAATCCTTCACGTAAGAAGGGACCACAGTGGATCATCTGGTCCAATGGTCCAACCTCTCTGCTCAAGCAGGGTCAACCCAGAGCACAGGGCAGAGGATTGCATCCAGATGATCTCCAGTGAGGGAGACTCCACAACCTGTCTGGGGAACTGTTTCAGTGCACACAGTAAAGAAATCTCTCCTCATGTTCAGGTGGAACTTCCTGTGCATCAGTTTCTGCCCATTGCCTCTTGTCCTACTGCTTGGCACCACTGAGCAGAGCCTGGCTCCAGCCTCTGACACCCTCCCTTCGGATACTGATAGACATTGATGAGTCCCCTCTCAGTTGTCTCTTCCTGAGGCTGAGCAGGCCCAGCTTCCTCAGCCTTTCCTCACAAAAGAGATGCTCCAGTTGACCATTTGTCCTCATTGCACTCCACTGGACCCACTCCAGGAGCTCCATGTCTCTGTTGTACTGAGGAGCTCAGAACTGGACACAGCACTCCAGATGTGGCCTCCTCACCAGGGCTGAGTAGAGGAGCAGAATCACCTCCCTGGACCTGCTGGCAATGCTCTTCCTAATGCACCCCAGGCCACCACTGGCCTTCTTGGCCACACGGGCACTGCTGGCTCAGGGACAGCTCGTTGTCCACCAGGACCCGCAGGTCCCTCCTGGCAGAGCTGCTCTCCGGCAGGTCGGCCCCCAGCCTGTGCTGGTGCCTGGGGTTATTCTTCCCCAGGTGCAGGACCCTGCATTTGCCTTTGTTGGATTTCAGACAGCTCTTCCCTGCCCATCTCTCCACCCTGTCGAGGTACTTCTGAAGGGCAACACAGCCCTCTGAGGTATTGACAACTCCTCACAGTTTTGTATCATCTGTAAACTTGCTGAGGAGGCCTCTGCCCCTTCATCCAAGTCACTGATTAACAAGTTAAACAGCATTGGGTGCAGTATTGAACACTGGGAGACACCAGTAATGACAAGCCTCCTGTGTCACTGATCACAACTGTCTGGAATCCTCCACTCAGTCAGTTTTCAATCCATCTCAATGTCCATTCATCCAACCCACATTTCTTGAGTGTCAAAAATCTTGCTGAAGTCAAGGTAGAAAATATCCACTATTAACTTTTAGTGTTACCCACATTCTTAAAAAGGTAGTATTGTAAGCTATTGGTGTGAATCTGGCACAGGTTGGCTAGGTTATGTGTGTTGAGAAAATGTCCTTGCTCCTTTCAAATAGAAGGCAGAGGACCAGTGGGTGAATTGGTCCTGGATGCAGGCATTTCTGCCTACTGCAAGTTAATTATTATCTATATGGTTAAATGTGCAAATCACTGTCTTTGCTTTTTATGATGATACAAGGCAATCAAAGGTATGGTATAAAATTTCACTAACTCCTGAATATTTATCTAAGGTTCAAAGTTAAATGGTGGACACTTATGTGACAGTGATAAATAAAGCCATTTCCTCAGTTATTTATATCCTAACAAAGTAAGAGGAAGGGCACAACAATATTTGTGTGCAGTTTCCTGGAGGGATCAGTTAAAAATCACCCCGCTAGGCTAATTATGGGTCCTCTCTTGCTGCCTTTGCAGAGAAGGGAAGCCTTGCCACAGACCTCAGGAAGGAGAAGGGCCTAAAGAGTACCCTTCCCTTGTCTTGTTTGCCTGCAGTGGTTTTCCATGATGGAAGATGTGTTTCTTCTTCTTAACAGGAAGGATCCTGATGCAGGATTCCCCTCTGGAAAATAGCTGTCAGTAGGATGTGTTAGGATTTTTTAACACCCTTTCTTACCTGCCCACAATCTTGTTCTGCTTAAGAGGAAAACGGGGACTATGGAGATCAAACAGACCTCATGAACAAGCAGCCTGTCTTGCAGCCACAAAACTCCACAGTTCCCAGCCCTTCCCCCACTGCTCCTCCACTCCTGGCAACACCATGTAAATCAGAGAGGGACATGACACTTATTTCTATCTATTTGAATTATCTTTTTAAAATATCATCATTGTCCTCCTCTCGTAACATGCATGTGAATTCCCAGCTCCTCTCCAAGATGGGAAGAAATGTTTAATTCCCCTGCCATAAAAGGCATAAAAGGGACAGTCACAGGGTTGCAGATGCTGTTTGCTGTTCCCACTCCCATCCCTGACCTCAAGCGAGGGCTGATCACCGTGAGCTCTCCCAGGGCAGCACTGGCTGTGCTCTCCAGGCAGCAGCACTGTCTTCCCCTTATCATTGTCCTTGCCCACGCAGATGGAGGATCTGCCACAGAGAAATACACGTACACAGCTGGGTGCAGACACCTTCCTGGGCCAAAGCACCCCCACTAAGCACATTTGTAGCTGGCAGTCCTGTATGAGCCCTTCATTGTACCAAGCTGCTCCAGCGGTGCTCGGCGCTGCCACTGAGCAAAGGCAGCTCCGATTTTAAATCCGTGTGACCATACTCGTGCCCGCTCCTGCAGGGGGCCCGGTCTATTCACAGGGCTCAGGTGAAAGGCTTGGCACAGCCCATCACCCTCCATTACGTATGCTTTGCATACCCATCTTTCTGAAGGTACATGAAAATCCTGTCTGATCCCTGCTGAGGAGATGGTTCCCCAAATCTCAAAGAAAATAAGCATGTCAAGTGTAAACACGTGCATGACAGCTCAGCCCTTTATCCAGCCATGTTACCTTCACATGTAAGAGTCTCAAAACATCTGGACATTGACACTATGGGGTATGAAGGCAGCCCCCTCCTGGGGCTACAGTCTGGTAGCCCACAATGTGCCAAGTAAGCACAGAAATTATCCCGCTGCCTGGGGCCAGCAATCTGGGTCCCACAAGTGGCCCTTCCCTCTGCCACCCTCCCCAGCTCCAGCAAACAGCTGATGTTCAGTCTCATCAATGCAGTGTGGACACAGGTGAGCTGAACCATGATCCCAGAATGTTTCCTAACCACATCTAACCACATTCCCAACCACACATTCACACGTAATCTCAGACGTCATTGCGGCGCAGGGGAAATACACTTTGGATATCGAGAACACTGGAGAGGAGCAAGACAGTAAGTTAATCCAAGAAGCTGTTCACTCATTTGGGAATGGAACACTAGAGCTGAAGAAAAGTTGGGAGGAGTTAGTCAAAAGCAGCTGAGGAGAGGCATGGCAACTTCCAGCTCAGTCTGCAGAGATTCCCTGCTTTCACAGGCCTCTCAGCTGAACTTTGTCCCAAAATAGCCACATACTTCTCTCAGCTTCTTTCCCCAAAGGACCTCAGCATGCCACCCTCAGGCACCCCCCCTTCCCTGGCCCCCACATACCTGCTGTGCGAGCTCCGCTGTCACCAGCCACCCCCGGGTGCCACCCACCTGCAGGCAGGGGGGTCCACGGTGGATGGAGCCCCAGCTCCTCTTAAAGCGGAGCTCTGCCTGGGAGGATCTAACCCGGCATCCCGGGATGCTGGGTTGTTATAAACCTCAGCCTCCTCATGCTCTAGTCTAAACTAGAAGTTGCTTTTCTCTTTGAATAGTTGGCTAGCAGTGACATGACATCAACAGGGAGCAGAACTCAAGCAGAACAGTCGAATTACATCATCCAAAGGAACTGGAGCCCCTCACTGCATTTGAAAAAGAGGACAGCTTAAAGCAAAATCAGATGGATTTATTTTTCCTGGCATGAAGAAGTTCAGTCATCTTTTTGAAACAGAAAATATATGTTTGCTTGTTTAGTCATGAGTTAAAGACATTTTCTCCTTGGAGCTGTTTATATTATCTTGATATTTCCCTTCTGTTTCTGAACCTCAAATAGTTAACATAAGAGCTTCAAAGGCTTTTTGAGATGAACACATGGGACAAAGGACTTTCAGTCTCTTTCCATTTCATACAAACATAGATAAAAGGTTTCAAGTGACAGAATAGCCTTAATATTTTGAACATCAAACTGAAAATGGGCCTTAGAAATCACTGTGTTGGCAATGCCAGATCTAACTAGTGTATTTTTATCATTTAATTCAGATATTTCCATTTTTTTTCATTGCTACTAAGAAAGACTCTTGCATGAGAGTGAAACTTCTTCACAGCTGTATTGTAGGGGGGTGTTTGTATATTGGACTGATAAAGCATTTAGCTCTATTTACTGATGAAACAAAACTGTGGGGATTCACATATGGAAGTAGCTCTCAGCACCCTTAGTGCCAGAGCACTGCACCTACCCTCAGGGGCAGTGCACACCACGGTGTGCTCTCAGGTTTTGGTCCCCCCACTGCCCTGACCAGCAGATTACTGACTGCAAACCAGCCCAGCCATCCCAGTTGCCTTGTGAAGGTCATGTGGAATGGTTGAAGGTCGTTGGCAAAAACATTGTACAAACATCTAACAAAAACGTATGAACAGTTAACATTAAAGGTGCAAATTTTAAAAGATGAGAGCTAAGACATGGTAATACAAAATAAAGAAAAATGGCATTTAATCTCCATTGTAGGCAAAAATTGCCAAGCCCTGAGCTTACTGGTTATACTTATATTGTTTGTTAATTTCTTACTTTCAGACTAGAAACAAAATGAATGCACTTTGAGAAAAACCCACAGAATTATCTGAAAAGAAAATCACTAAGCATGAGCAGCATGTTCCAGCAGTTCCTTCTTTACAAAATTTAAAAATGGTGCACGTAGAAATCTTACAGTATATCTGAAATACAGCACCTGGTGTGAGATACATACCATTCCCGAACTACTTTCACTACAATGAATTCTTCAGAGCTCCAGACTGAAGTGGAATATGGGTTGCTGAGCTAGCAAGACTTTGGAAAGAACATGGACAAGCTCCATCTCAGAGAAAAGAATAGGTGGGAGAATAAGTTAGACCTCGCATTAGTGATCTTCCAGTATTCACTGGACCAGAAACAGAGTCCATAGTCTATCACCAGGTACAAATCTGTGCTAGCATGAAGTCCTCCAATGGGAAAGGGAGAGGAGTCTGCCTCAAAACCATGGTTTCCATCCATATTTTTCCCTCAGGTCAGAAAAGCTGCATAGATTTAGGACTTCTGAACATATTGGTGAAAAACAGCCTCATCCTCCTGACTGTTTTGATCACAACAGGTGTTTATTGGGAATGGATATTTATTTCCAGCTCACTGCTCTGATCCCTGAGTGAAGGAAGGCACTTTCAGCAGATGCATTTGTTCACCTGTCTGAGCAGGGCAAGGCAGCCAACTTTTTCTCCTGTGTTTTCCCACCCAGGTCAGGCAGGCACACCCAAGGCCAAGCTTTCAAAAGGTCCTCTGCACTCACAGTTAGTGCTTGCAGCATGGCGAGATCAGAGAAACCCAGAGCAGTGTCTGCTCCAAACACCTTACAAATTCACCAGATGTGGGAGCAAATAAGGTTTGGAGAAACTAAGCAGCACACCAGTACTCCTATTTTTCAAGGTGAGTACTGACACCAGAGTTAAAACAGAAATGTTTCAGAGTTTAAGAGTGTCAAATATTAGAAGCAACAATTACTGCAAAACTTATAAACTGATAGCATGGACACTTGCTGTGTTTCATGTTATCCAAATTGTGGATTAGAGAGAACAACAGCTGAAGCCTGCTGTAAAATTTTCAAAGTCTAAAATGTCTTATATGCAGAGCATGTAAAACAACATTCTATTAAAAAAACCCCAAAACCCAAAGAGCAACCCCTCCCACCTCCAAACCCCACTAAAACCTCACCTTCAGATTATTTTGCACTTTCATAAGGAGCAGTTCCAGCAAGTCGCTGCAGTTCAAGAGCTGCATGGCCTCCAGGAACCCACGTTGTTTGCGTGTGAAACACTTGCTTTCATGTGACATAGGGCACCAGGAGCCAAACAGCCCAGTTTGCCAACACTGCTACATATGAACTCCACAGCAGCTGAAATTTGACCACAGTAGGAGCAATAGCTAAACTGTAGCATCCTGATGGCACACACAGATCTTTGGAAATGCCTCAAGTAAGATGTGTGCATAGAGGACAAAGAGAGGAGCAGGAGGAAATCATTTAAACACAATGTTACAATGAATGATACGATGCCATGACGATTTTTTGCCTTTTCTTTTATATACCTTTTATATACCCTTTTATATAGCTTTTATGTATCCTCAGTGCTTTTAGCATGCATACTTGTAATTCCTTAAGCTCGATAATTTAGCATAGTCCTAATAGTCTGGTGAACCAGGAGACCAAACATGCTGGAGGCCTCACAGTTGGAGGCTGGAAAGCCCTACTCTTATCCTGAGAAACCAAGGTCTTCCCTAGAACATCTTGTAAACTAATACAGGCCCATCCAGAGGGGACTTCCTCAGGATGGGGGGATATCACACTATTCATTTCAGCTCCTCATTGGGGAATCTTTGATAGATATGCTAATTTGCAAGGTCTATAAATTGTATACACGATTTATTGTGGGTGTGCATTTCGGTGCATTCCACCTGGACGAAGTGGTGCACCTTAAGGATCCTTAAATAAATACTGAGGTAAAAACCCCTTTTCCCTCAACAGTATTTGGCTCTTAAAATTAGAACCAGGGAAAGGCAACAATCGGTTATTCTGAAGTAGTCGGCAGCATGGTGTGGAAGAAGTCTTTGGATTTTTTGGGAAAAACACATCAAAGTGCTTTCTGCTAAGCTGCTATTTCATCCACTCTTACATTTCAAGGTTAGTACCCCCACTGAAGTTAATAGTACCACCTCTCAGTTCAAGTTTCAAACTTTCAATCCAAACAGGAAGTTTTAGATTTATGTTCCCCTCAGACTTTACAAAACTTCCACATTTAGACATTAGGAAGCTCCAAAATTACATTCTGCTATAACATGCTAATTACAGAGAGGTGCTGGAGGTTTGTGCGAGTTTTTTTTAATTCTTTACAGATAAATTTAATTCTGGAATCAAGCCTTGGCACAAGCAGTAATTTCAGCAACAAGTTCAAGGGCACAGAAAAGAAACAGCCAGAACCTATAATGGATACATAAACTGAGGTGGCAAAATCAGCAGCTTGCCAAATAGCTACTCTGCCTATGAACCTTAAGTAGCAGGATTACAAAATTTGAGTCACTGAAAGATTATCTTCCAGAAAGAAGCATACAAACCAAAGTCTCAGGTAGTTCAATATTAGTTTATTAAATCAGCAATTTTTATCACCGCTTTCTAAAAATTATTACAAAGCATATTAAAATATATTACAGTATCTGCAAAGAATTTACTGTGTAATGAAAGTGCAACAATAATGAACTTACAACTTTGTTTGCCTAGTTGGACAAACTGAAGCACACTGCACTGATCAAGCCTTTCCTCAAAAATCAGAGTGCCTTTGAAATGAAAACAGTATTTAACAAAAATGTAGAAAAGGTGAGCATGTGAAATAGAAAATGAAGTTCATGTTCATTCTCTCAGTGCTAAGTTACACATATCCATCAAACCATACACTTCAAACTCTGCTTGAGATCCATCAATTTAAAGAGCCACCAAAATGAGTGCACATTGTGAAGGGAAGAAAGTGACAAAAAGAAAAAGAGGGTGCATTTCAAGTGCTGGCAATAAACAATGTTGAAAGCCAGGGACCAGATACTTGCTGCTTTGAGACCAGGTTCCACACAAATCCACACCATACCCAACCAACAACCCGGATCTCATCCTGACTTAAAAACCTGCGTGAACTCTCCAATTTCAAGCTGCTACAGCTTTAAGTCTCTTGGTGTCCCGTATTGTGGTTATGAGTGGCAGCCCCACATTTTCTCTTCCAATCTACAACAAAAATTCGTAATTTCTGAAGGAACAGAACTAGAGTTGCCAATTAAAACTGTGTTGTGGAATAGCTGGAGAAAAGATAAAACCAGCAGTTTCTACTTTAGTTTAAGACAGTAGCTACATCAGTGGACGCAGATTTCACAGGATAAATTACAGACAGCTTTGAATGATCTCGCAGAAAATGTTATTAGCATCCTAGGCATAAAACATTCAACAAATCCAACATCTTCACCTCTCTTCAGCTGATACTAGTACCAAACTGAACACCAAAGATTACCTCATGCTGCTGTTACCAACAATTACTTAGAGCATACTATCATGAGAGAAGGCAATCCTGCTCACTTCTCATGCTTTTAACATACGGATTCACTAACTCCACAGAACATCATCCGAACAGTTGTGTGTGGCTGGTGTAACTGAATGGGCTTGCAGACAGCCAGCAAGGCAAATGGGGGAGGCCCATGGACCTGTGAGGATGCAGTGAAAAGAGATCCCCTCCCCTGGGCAACATCAACCTGCTCCATCAGTTTAGTTGTGCAAGAAGCTGCTGTTTAAAGTTCACATGAAATGTACTTTATTCCTATCATCTAAGTGTGATGCTAGTTCACTGTACCACATACCTAGAAATACATTTATTTAGCTGTGGATGCCGACCATGAAACACTTCTATTCCTCCAGACAGCCAGAGAAAATCCACCTCTACTCCTATACATGCTTCATGCATTCATCTTCCAAATTCTACTGGAACACAAAGTGAAATGCTACAACCCCATCTAGACAAAATATTTTAACTTATCAAAATGATGCATTTCCATTTGTCTGCCTTAAGATCAAGTTAACATACTGTCACAGAGAGTGAGGAAAACACTGTGTTCTGCATTTTACTACCAATAAAACTAGGAAAATAAAACCACCAGAACTATCCTGCTCTTCTCACTGAAGGAGGATATTTCTAATGGCGTGGGATCACATGGCTCCAATATTTACGGAGCATCACCCCTGGAAGCTACGTGTGGTGGGAACTCAAACACGGGTCCACCGTGCTGTTGCAAAGAGAGGTAAGGCAGAGTCAGAAGATCAGCAGCTTCCCAGATCCTCTCAGCTTTGCCTACACTACAGTAGTCACAACACACTGGCTTGCATTCTTTCTTCTGGTGGCTTTCCTGATTAAGCTAGTCACTAGTACTAAGCTGGTCAGTAGTGTATAAAGTGGTACTGACTGCAGACACTACCCATGAACAAACACACATTACTACTTCTGCAGCCTTTTCTTTTTCCCCCTTAACACCTGCATTGTCTATAGACTACTTTTTGTTCAATCAAAAATAAATTACATAGAAAATAGTTACTCTGCAGATGTACAGTCACACAGGTAGACTCAGGGTCAAGTTTCACAGCTCTACTGAAGTGCACAGAGGTGCACTAAGGTTAATTTGGCTCCTAATTTAGGTCTAACAGAAATAAAACTGGTATGCTTGAATGATAGCAAAAATACCTAAGAATTAAAAAAAAAAAAAAAAATCAAGTCCTCAGAACAATTTAGCTATTCCAGAACATCCTCGATACAGGCCCAGAAACCTGGCAAGGTAAAGGTGATGTTCTGCCATTACTTAAAATAGCATCATTGTTTTCCCATGGAAGAGCCCTGACAAAGTTCATGGAAATTGAACCTCAGAATAGAACAGATGCAGAAAGATGAGAGGTCCAGAAAGATGTGAAGTATTAAACCTGACAACCTACAAATATATGATTTGAAAAAAGAAGCTGAGGCTTTTCTTAGATCACCCCCAGAACTGAACACGGAATTGTGACTAAAACCTTAATTGGAAGACAATATCCAAACTATTTCCCTCCCCACCCCTATTGCAAGGATGTTAAAGCACTTTTTGGCTTGTTCTGTCTCAGAAGGCACTTCTGCTGCCACTTACTGAGACAAAAAAGTGCTCAAAACTACAGTACCTTTGATGTGTACGGTATATCCTATTACAAATGCAATACAAGTCAATTCCTGCTCTTACACATAGACCAGAACTGACTGCCAAATTTAATTTTAGGAAGGAACTGGCCCTCCCTGAAAGACTCAAGTTCACAGGGCCAAAAACTTGCCTTCTTTTAAGGTACTGATAAAAATCAGTTGTAAGCAGACAGTATGCTCAACTTTGATCGTGTGTTGTTGGAAAATAAATGTTTATTAAGCATCCATTCTTTTCAAGGATTGTTTTCAATAAAGGAGTAATATTTGGAGGGATGACTCTATCATTTATTACAGTCAATGTAACAGTTCCTGTTAGCCTCCCCATCCTTTGATTCTGCCACCATGGGAATTGAATCTCTCTTTTGTGGTTGTCAGCTACATGTTGGCAAAAGGAAGAGTTAAAAACTTCTCTTAAATATATTATATATTAAAAAATACACAGATGTAACTGTATAATTAGCTGTAAATAGAAATTAAATAGCAATGAAAATATCCCAAAACAATTTGATGTGCTTTGAAGAGGTTGACTTTGAGCAACACACCTTTTCTGAACAGAAAGTGTGGCTTAATTTCAATGCAAACATGGTTTTTTTAGCTTAAGAAACTATTCTGCTGTCACTTTGAACCATTCAGGAACTCATTGTCTGCAGAGAAGCTAAGCTTAAACCGCAAAGAAAACTCTAAATCCAAGGAACAAGGGAGATCTCTGATCTAAGAATTAAAATACTGATAATAATGATAATAATGATAATATAGTGCTGTGTAAAACTGAATAAGCTGTTCTTCAGATAAGACAATGACAGATTGAAAAAATAATTTTAGTATTTCGCAGTTATAGCTAGAATCTTAAGTTTTAAAACAAGTTTGCTCATATTCTGAGCACTTACAAGACTTTCCTCATCACTCTTCTATCTTTTTGTAACTCCAATTAAATAATAAAAAGAACAAAAATAAAATTTCATTTTATATCAGCCTTTTCTTAGTCTGTAGAGATGCTGACATTCACTCACTGGCTTAAGTACATTTTTAGCATCTAAATATTCCTTGCATAGGCAGGTGAATTTAACATTTTGAGCTTCAGTGTGCTATTTAGAATAGTTTGGAGAAACTTGGGGTTGATAACTATTTAGGTCTGGTGAAGGTCAGCAATTTTTATGCATGGTCTTTTCTGCTTTATGGTTGTAAAGGCAGCGAGACACGGACACAGGACTATGAAAAAATTTTCACCTTATGATAGAGCTATTATAAGGCACTTGTGATAAGCATGTCTGAGTGAAGGTCAGCAGGGACAGCTACACGAATGTTTCCCGGCTGCCATGCTTACAACTTCAGTAGCTTGCGTGAAATGTGCTGTGAGGTTTAAGGATCTAAGCTTAATTTCAAATTTTCATATTTTCAACACATTTCCTGTGGGATTTTCAAAATCCTCATTCTTCTCCTTGTATTGTTCATTCTGCTGTCTGGAAAGGTTTCCTGTGAGATGGTGGCACCAGGTGGGAAGGTAGTGTGCCAGGCAGTTCATATCCATCCAGTTTAATCTTGATGAGATGTTTTGCTAATGCAAACTCTTCATCATCCAACATCCCATCGCCATCACAGTCTGCAAGTTTCCAGATCTTCCCCAAGACGCTATTGGGTAGTTTAGAAGTCACCATCTCCTTCTTTGCACTAATCCCAGATATTTTGCCATTGATTGGTGACAGAGTGTAGAAAATCTCATCATAAGCAGGTTTATCTTTGGCAACAACCCATTCCTCTTCATCAGCTCCTTCCTTAGCACCTTCCCCATATCCATGGCCAAAAGGTCCTGCCATGGTGCCATCAAATGCTCCACCATGTACCATCTCTGTGGGCATGTTGCTCTCTTCCTGACTGATCAGGTTCATCAGGGAGGCAATTTTGTTGGCCAGCATGTTATCCACAGCTTCAATTAGCTTTGGTTTCAAAGAATGAAATTTAGTGAAGTCACAATTCTCCAACAGCTCCTGTGAATGACATGGTGACAGTAGTTAAAAACTATTCCAATACATTGAAAAGTTTAAAGAATGGGCTTCAATTAAATAATCAAGTAATAATTCAATTAAAATAAGTAACTTTTCAAGTTGTTTCTGTACTTGAAACTCCTCTTGAAGGAGGAAAAAAAGTGACACATATGTACCATACAACAAATATATTTGATGAAACACACTAAGACAATTTTGCAACAGTGTATGAGTTTGTCTATTAAATTACATTTACAATACAATTTTCAAAATGCAGTGGATAAAACCACGGCAGCTGATGAATGTTACCCAGCAACTTTCCATTTGATGATTTTCTTCCAAACGTCAAAGAAAGCATGCAAGTAAGTCCTCAGTCCTGCTAGCACTTGTGCAAGTGTTTAAAGTTAAAAATAAAATCAAATGTCTGCAGAACTGATCTGATTTTATAGATTAAACTTCTTGGTTGTGATTAGGTCAGGAAGAGGTGTCCTTTACCAATAAAGAAATGCTGAGCTGGGATAACAGCAGCAGTGTTTTATAGCAGTGCTGCCAGAACTCATGAAGTCAGATGGTCTCTGCAGAATTTGTGCAGTTTTCATCCTCCTAACCCCAGTGAGTTGTTTACCTAGGTGATATATGCTATTCCAACACAAGCCCAAGCATGTTTTACACAACAGCGCTTGAAAATTAAAAGTGCTTTAGGCAATTATTAAATTATTTCTACATGCAAAACGCTTGCCAGGAAGAGAAAGTTACAGTGGAAACTGTTCAAACATCACCACCACCACCATCACCACTTCCCACCTTCCGTAAAGTAATGTTAAACTGCTTTAACAAATCCCCTCTATCACCTCAAGGAGCTGCTCCTATACATATCAAAATGATAATGACATGAACCCAAACCTGGACCACAGGGTTAAAACAGTCAAGCAGCAACTCTGTTCAGGTGACATTTATACACAATTACCTGATTCACAGCACCTGATCAGAATAAATTTATGTTGGGCAATAAATCTCAGGAAGCAAAGGTCAACTTGCTATCTGTTGTGGCACAATTTTGTTTTCACACAATTTTGCTCCTCATTACAGAAGTGACTGATCTCTCCTGTACATATTTGCTGCCATCTGCTGCTGAGGCTTAACTGACATGCACTGTAAGTTTGAAAGAGTTTCATTCAAATTTTGTTTCAATATTCAAATCTCTCATTCTCTCATTTTGCATCACAAACAAAAGCAGCAAGGGAAGAAAGAGACAACTTTTGCCAAAAAGTCCCCTTTCAAAGCTTAACGCATGAAACCCTTCCATCAATCCTGTCTGTGAAAACTTAGCTAAAATACATCTTGTGCTTCATCTGTGATTTGCTATCTCATGCCAATAGTTGATTCCCAAGTTAAATATTTCAGCTCATGAAAGAAACTTGTGCCTTCCTATAGATAACCAGCCAATCATCACTCTCGGTGATTAGCCATTCAAGTGTACCACATACACTGTCAGAATAATATGTCTGGACATCATCCTCCATCATACTCATGACTAGGCCATGGTCAGAGAAAACTGCAGGCTCCTGATCTTGTTCTTCAGCTTCCAAGCTGAATTATCCTCTAATTCAGAGGCCATTTAAGAAGCCTATGATCTGAGATCCAAAAATTGCCAATTGAGGCTTGAGTAATAAAGTTGAAATCACTGCTAACACAACATTAGTTGTTTTTCCCTAGGATACTTTCTAAACAATTTATCTCGAATCAGAGAACAGAAATAAACAGGCAAGAAAGTGACAGAAAGTTCATTGAAAGACTGCAGAAAGTCCAAAAGAGGAAGAGACAAAAGGTATTTAAAAATTAGTTGTGAGTATAAACCAAGAACTTCTCTCTCTGTCCTTCATAGCATGAAATCTTAACAGGACAGGAAAAAAGCAAAAGGCTATTTTTAGAAGCAATAGGTTTTAAGCTGGACTTTTCAAGTAACACATTGCCTTTATTACTCACTGGCAAACAATACCATTAAAAACAGGAACAGAGTAGAGTAAAAATGAATATCCTTATGACTCAGGATATCTTCACCTACACACATATTTGATATCATTACAAAAATGATAAATATAACCACATTTAGGATTCAAAACAAGAAGCCCCTTAACCTGTGAGTGTTCACTGCCATTTTATTTGCACAAAGCCTTTAGTACTATCTGCCATGAGGAACCAAGTACTGACTAAAAGGACAGAAGGTCAGATTCCTTATTCCTTATTTTCATATTCTTTATGTAGCCCTGCATCAGTGAATGCACACTAAGCAGGTTACCATTTTTTTTGGTCTGTACCACTTCCAAGTCACTCTAACCTCTTATCAGACAAATGACTGTCACTTCAACTGCTCTAATTCTGAAGACCCTAAGCTATAATGTTGAGATACTCTGTTCTACCTTTTCCAATTTGGCAATCCTGTTACAAAGTTATTTCAGTGGAATGGTAGTCTACCATGTTACCTGCATTTTCTTGACTTCAGGGAAGTCGCCTGCTGAGATATGGTATTCCCTTTGCAGCTGGATGTAGATCTCTGGCAATTTGTTGATCAGTTCCTTCTTCTTGTTCTCTTTTCCAAATACAGAGGGCATCTCTTTTTTCAGATAGCTGATGATATAAGCATGAACCTAAAAAGAAGCAAAACTGAAATCAAAACTACTGTTTACTGACACTTAACAGCAGTGTTCCTCACCTAGGTCGTAAAAAGAAACAGAAACACGTTTCCCTAAGGAAAAGATATAATCAACTACTGTTTCTGGAGCTTGGTGTTTACATGAACAGTTAGCTATCAGTTAGTTATTATTAGCTTTTGCTGCTTTCAGCATTCCTTTGAGGGGCAGAGAGAAAGGAAACACGTTTCAAAGAAATACAGATGCACAGTTGCAGTTTTAAGGAGAAGCCTGGTACAGCATTCTATGGGTACCAACAGCAAGAGAAAAAGCAAGACCCCAAGGCCACGTCCTGACACAATACACAGAGCTCCAGCCACACTGGTCCATCCCTATGATTTGTAACTCATTTGCCTCACCAACCACTGTGGGAATCAATGGGATAATTCCTCCAGTAACCTAAGTATGCTAAGTGGCAGGGCTATCTGTTTGAAGTGATATTGCATTCCTACCTATTTACTCACAGAAAAGTGAGTAGCTGTAGTCTATACTTATGCAGCCACCTATGCAGATGACAGAGCAGCCAGTTCCAATAGGAACAGCGTGCCATGGCTGCCTTGTGAAGCCTTAGGGAGGGAAGTAAAGCCTTTTCAGCTTATAAGGAAAGACATTAATTTAGGATGACAAGTCTTTAAACACATTGATTCTTGCATTGCCATCAAAATATCCATCCTGCCCATGCCACTTTCCTTACGCCTTTATTCTGAACCATTCATCTCTTCCCCCTTGCCACTCTCCCATCACCCTTCCTCACCAAAAAGATCTGCTTGGCCACAGAGCAAGTGATCAGGTCCTGAACAGAAAAAGTGGTTGCACTTCCTAACTGAGCTCAGTTCACTTATCCAGCTCATTGTGTGGACATTGATACTCATTTTGCACACAAGAGGGAAGGCACCAGGGCAGCCTTCTTTTAGAAGTAATGCATGGCTATCACAACTTGATGTTATCAAACTGCTGTCCTAAGCTGTGACCTGGCCAGGACCATGGCAGACAAATGACCCCCACAACAGGATGTCTTTACAGAACTCAGGTCCTTGTTCATTTAAAAAGAGTGCAGCTGTCCACAAAACAGAAGTTAAAATTTTCACACACACAGAGAAAAGGAGTTAAAAATTAGGTATGTCTATCAAACTGATGAGCAATAAACAGGTGAAATTTTGAAGACTGGGGGGAAGACAAATTACCATTAAAAAGCATCAGTAAAACAAGTTAATGCTTTGGTGTTGTGTAAGTATAATACTTAATACCTACCAAACCATGACAGAATGTGTATTATAGCATTCTATACAAACCTTGCACAACCTGCACACAGCAATTGCTTTCACATTCATTTCCTTACTTATTAAGGAAGAAACTGGGAAAAAAAAAATCTTTGCTTTTAAAGGAGAAATGATGCAACCAGTTTTTACGTGCACATCTTAAGTTCACAACTTTCACACAACACCACCTCCTTGTATCTAAAAAGAGTGTATGCATTTTAATAGTAAATAAATTTACATTTCTATAGAGGAGAAAAAAACTCAAGCATAAAGAAGCATAAATCGATGACATTTTCTAAGAGTATTTCTCCAGAATTACAGAATGGATTCAATAAGGGTATTTTTAAGAGAGTTTATAAATAATTGTAAGTAATTTTATGGATCGCATGCCTAAAATAATACTTCTATCAAACCCAGAAAAGTATGTTTATAATTCACAAGCATTACCAGTTTCACATGTGTATTCTAAGTGGCCTAAGGTCTGCCAGCATGCACATGTGTTTCTTGTAGATAAGAACAGTCCCCATCTTCAAAATGGCACAGTGAGTCACAGGACTTACGAAAAAAAAAGAAAAAAGCCTAATGCCCAAATTTGACAGCATGTTAAGAGTTTCCTTTTGCTTCTAGTTACTCTAAAAACTTTAGAAGAGATTAAGAAGAGGGCAGCACAGAAACAGGGTAAAAGAAACCCCCCATGCAATGCTGTAAAAAGTGATTTTTGACTGTCAGTACTTTGAGATCAGTTTGGAAGGCAGAAAGACGACACTGGATTACATTGCTGCTTTCCTGCAGGTAAACAGTTTATTCCCCTTCCGTGACTGCCTAACATATCCCTAAGAGCACTGCGTTCTGTATTTACCTTTATCCATTTTTACTTTACATTTCATAGAAATATCTAAAAATTATTCAACTGACACTCCTTCAATGCCAAAATGATTGTAACAAATGAAAACAAAATGCTGTCAACATGTACAAAACAGACTGGATCTGAGGTCGCTCTGGGATCAGAGCAACATTTAACACAACAGCATGGTGATTTTAAATGGAATTTTCAAAGAAGCAACTTCTACAGGGTGTCCTAAAGCTCAGACAACAAAAAACCCCCAAAGAGCCCCTCCCACTCCCCCCTCTAAACCCAAAAAATAACCCCACCAAAAAACCCCTAGAAGTCTATCTTCATACTCAGAAAGTTAAATAAGCCAACATAGGAAGTTGTACACATCCCCAAACAACTATTCATATACCAACGGAATTGCAAGTCCTCTTCATTTTTGATTAGAAGTTCACATTAAAATGTGCTTCAAGGCAAATGCACTTTGTCTGATAACTGCACAGGAAATGAGAATTCCTGTCTGCTACCAATAGCTTTCACCCCAAGTGGCTATCTTTTCCTTGAAAAAGTGACAATTCAATCCATTTGCTAAAAAGACACAGTTTATAGCAAGAGAAAAATTGGGAAGGGTGAGAAAGGACGCACTGAAAGAGCAGCAGAGACTGCTCATCCAATTTCATTTTCTTATCTTTTCTTACCTTTGCAAGTCTTGCCCTTTTAATGAGATCATTGAGCTTCCTCACAGCAGCCTTCTGCGGGAGACTCTGGATATCCTTGAAAAGATCCTGTGCCTCGGCCTCAAAGAGCCTTCGGTTGTCTGTGTTTCGGAGAGGATGGGCCCAGAAGGAGCCAATGTAGACCCGCAGGACCTCTGGCGTGTCGATCACCTTTCCCAAGGACCACATGAGGGCACCGTAGACCCGCATCAGCTGCTGGGTGTCCACCTGGTCAGCCTTATTAAGCACCACGCGAATCTTGTCGTCCTGGCCCCGGAATGACTTAATAGCCTCTGAAAACTCATCAGATATATCCAATTTATGGGCATCAAAAAGGAGGATGATTCGGTCGACTCTCTCCGCAAACCACTGGAGGACTTGGCAGAAGTCGTAGCCTGAAGGAAGAACACACTGTTACAGTCTTGCCATTCAGAAAGGTGAGTCTTGGAGAAGGTAGGGCTGGGGATAGAGAACAAGGGGATAATAGCCTCTGTCTGGGGGCAAAGAGGAGATTGATCACTCAGAGGACACTATCTGTGGACAATGAGGTCAGGAAAACTGTATCCTGCATTTCCTTAGACCAGTCTCACTATTACCACCTTTTGTTTTTTATCACTGCCCTTTTTTCTGTCTCACATCCACATTTGCCTCTTCCCAGGAGTCTGGTTCCAGCACAGCACCCAAGCTAAACAGGACTGTGGGGCTCTGATCACAATCTCTCTTCATCACCGCTAATATTGGTCACTGCTGTAGCACTACTTATCTGAATTAACAAGGAAAATGGTGCAGGTGCAGCATTCCAGTGCAAGTCAGCAACCAGAAATATTTGGATTTTAAAACCATTTTCAGACTCACCTCTCCTTACCTTGGAACACTTGCTGTTATTTCTGCCACAGCAGACTCAAAAGTACAATTTACAAGTAACATGACTGCATTGCTGACGGCTTTGAGGACATGGCAGGTTACAGAACATGAGCAGTGACCTTTCTGATCACCTGAAACAAGCTTTATCACGTTCTAAAGGAAAGCCTATTCATAGCACCTGTCTAAATGCTTTTACAGGTTCAGCTGGTACCTAATCCACACAACAAACAGTATCCAGGAACTCCTCATTCAGAAGTGACACATCTAATCCACAGAGTCACCACTGGTGATGCGGCTTTGGGTTTGGCGTGGATGTGACTCATCTAGTATGAGTAAGAAACAGCAAAGTATGTACTGGGAGCTGATATCCCACCCCTACTCTTCCTCTCAGAAACAGATCAGACCTGAAAGGGGGAGCAGTCACAATTCAAGGACTGGTATAAAGTAATCCACACAGAATCAACAGTTTAATATATCCCAGCAGCATATATTTAAATGCCATCAGCAAAGAAAGCTCAGTTACCCTCTAAGCCCTCCATGGTGTCTTTGATTATTTCTCAGCTGTGCAAGATAAGTTTTTAAACCTCCAATCCAGAAAACCCAATTAGATTACTCATACAAGAAACAAACACTTCATCCACCTGGTCCAGATACAAGCAAAAGACCCCTCACCACTCCTCATTCTCCCTAGCATCTTTTAACCAGTGTAAATAAAAGGGTATAGGAGGGAACATTGTAAAGTTGCTTAGCTTTTCTTAATGCTGGTTCAGTCAAGTCATTATTCATTATACCTTCAAGTTGCTGGTCTTCAACAGGGAAGCCAAAAGCAAATCAGCTGGTTGGTTGGTTGGTTTGGTTTTTTTTTTTTCCCAGTAGAACCTGACTGGTGCCAACATCAAGAAAAGCAGACATACATGAATGTAACAGGAAAAACAACCCTCCAGATTTGTCATGGAGCATACTTGTGCATGTTTAGCAACACGAGAAATAACTCAGTCTTAAACCTTTTGTTTAAAAATTACAAATAGCATATGAAATTAAATCCAGAAATTCTAGTTAAAAGTAAGAAAATATCCCCAATTACCTGCATTACCTGCCTCCCCACCCTCCAAAGAAAAAAAAAAAAGTCATAAAACACCACTAAAAATCTACCAGAGACACATCAAACTGAAAGGAGGGAGTATGTTAGAAAGCTGATAATGCTGCCCTGCCTGGGGCTTTCATAAATTCTTTCCAGTGACCAGTTCCTGAAGGGCTGAATGTGAGACGCAAGGTGAGGGAGCAAGGAGGAAAGCTTCACAGAACATCTCTGGAAGAGAACTCTTCTCACTTCACCCTAAGAATCTAATCAAAATCAGTATGAGTAATTTATAAAAATTTAGCAAGAAAGAAAGGGAAAAGTAAGATCTCCAATGTCATTTGCATGTCCACAGCATAGTTGCAACAGGGCACTAATACTGAGCCACAAAATAACCTGTTCTGATTTCATTCAAATAAAAGGAAATATGGTTGAAATTAAATAAAATTGCAAATTGAAGCAAGTTAAATTTTACTAAGTTTTACACAAATGGCTATGTAAGAAGGTGACTTAAAAGTTGGGTTACATAAGCATATAAGTTCCCACCACACATTTGGACTGTGAACTGAAAAAACAACTGTACAGCCAACAAGTGTATAATAAAATGAATTTATTTTAAATGTCCATTAAATATTAATGAAGTATTTGCTTTGAAAAAGAACGGTCTGCTTGTTGAAAATGGCTAAGAAAGACTTAAAAAATCTGAAAATATAATGATTTTAATGAAAATTTGTCATCGGAAGTGAACCTCATTTATGTACAGATTCAGCAGTTTTACATTAGAGTGTATCTGAACTACAGAGAAGTAATATGTGGTTAAGTATTTCCATACAAGTGTATGGATCAGGGCCTTCCAAGCTGAGAAGTACTAGGTCAACACAGATCAGATTGGAAAACTTGACCAAAACCGTTTTGGTGCTGGTATTTCTCAGCCTCTGGTTGCTCTAACTGCTATTTTTTCAAATTTTTTCAAAGGTTTGTTTCCAACAACTGATGTCAACAACCATACCCAGAGAGAAGATCCGTGTGTCACCAGGTGCAACACCTACTTGCAAATGCATATTAGAAAGTCACGAGTCACCCTCGTACCCAGCTAAGGGACACTGCAGCACTGCAGAGCTCCTGACCTTGTCCCAGGCTGTGGGCAGGGAGTGAGCTGGTGCCTCTGACAGAGGCATAACTGTTGGGCACCAGTAATGGGCTGAGCAGAGACCACAGAGGAGAACAAACTGAAACAGTGCAGAAGAGATGAAAAAGTTGGAGAGAAACTGCTCGTGGTTACCAGCCTTGGAAACGCTGATCGTGAGCTATCATGTGTCAGCAGCGCAGAGCAAAGCACCAGCCCTGTGCCTGGCAGCCACCAGCCATACTCAAAAATACAGCCTGCAGTCGTACAGCGAGAGCCTTGGCCACTGGTCTGTGCCAGTCAGTAGCACAGACCTAAACAAATGGTAGTCTTTCCCTGTGGGGCCAAGGAAAATAACTTCTGACTCGCCCTAATATCTTCCAAAGCTTTTGCAATTCAGAAAACAATTTGGGAGGCTTGATGGTCTCTACCCATCCTTTTTTAGCACAGACAGGCAGAGTGCCCAGTTCTTCCACCCCTGAGGCCGATGCCACTGGCACAGCAGCAGAGAGGCACCTCTCAGGTGAGTGCTGCAATGAGGAGCCTCTAGGCTCAGGGAACAGCACCCACTTAACAGATCAATCAGGTGTGTGCAGGGTGCTGGAGCACTCCCATCTGCCACTGTTGTCTTAGCACCACACAACCAAGGTTGCAACACAACTTGGACATGAAAGAGTGCAGCCTTTCTTCCAGTCTGGTGTTCTTCTAATGCCACAAATTAGCTTCTAAACTTCCCACTCTTTCAAACAGAGCTCAGTCACATATGGAAAGATGAACCTTCTGCTATCAGGAGTGCAAGTTTCCAGTTCTATTAATGAAAGCCTGTCTCAATCCAGCACTCCTGGATAATAATCTTATTACACTCCTGTTGGTGGACTAATAAGTAGAATGTACAGTATCTCACTGCAAGGAAAAGCCTGGCACAAGGCTGCAAATATATACCACTTTACTTAATCCATAACTACATTTTTACAAGCAAATTGAACTGAGAAAATGAACTGTATTTAAGTAAATCCAGTTTTAAAAAATGCAAATTAACTAATATCCATTTTCCCCTGAACTCTTTCCCCATACTTTTTGAAACACTTGCCTTCACACCACTCAATCATGAACCAAACACCCCCTCCCTTCCTAAAAGGGGTTCCTCCCCACATCCTGGCAGACACTCATTTTTCCTTCCAAATCTTGCAGACCACACAGACATTTCTGTCTGACAAGGGCGCTGTGAACATCACCAGTGATGCCACAGAAGCGTCACAGGGACAGGCATTGTCTGGCCAGGGGACAATGCTGGCACACGTCTCTACATTCTCCTCCAGCCACTCACACAGCCCCTGAACTGACAGGCAGGAAGCTTCTGGCACATCCTCCTGCTGACAACAGGAGTGGGAAAGGTGTGTCTTGAGACATCTCTGAATGCTGCACTCTGTGTGTATTTTTGACCCTTCAAGCAACCAGCTCCTTCATCTGTGGCCTGGATGCTTTCCAGAGCTGAAAATAGAGCATGCCAGGAAATAGTGCATGTCCTCTAATTTTACATAGTCCCTTTACTGTTTTCCTGCATGTTAAAATGAGAGTTAACATTTGAGTCCTCTCATGGTCTCAGAAGGCTTCAACTTACTCCTAGTGATACCTGTCAAATATGAATATTATACAGATGTTACATTCATTCATATGTAAATAGTTAAGCAGTAGCTAGTGAGAAGACGGGAAAAAAACACCAACAGCAAAGAGACAAGGTCTTACACCAGGGGCCTGTAATGCTATTCTTCCATCAAACATTTTAAATACGAAAAGCTGCAGCTTACCAATGTTAGACCCAGGCTAAACTTCTAGAAAGTAGAACCCTCTCTGACAGAGACACATTTAGGGACAGCAGAAAATATCTTGTACAATCCTGCTTACACTTGCACACAATAACTTAGAAAGTCATCAAAGCAACTCAAACTGCAAAATGTGCTAAATTAGACTTATAGCATAAATATGTTTAAGTCAGACCGACCCTTTCAGGAAGTAGGTCAGACACACCTTGCTGTGTGCAGCATCACAGGACAAGAAAAGTCTGTGCTCCACAAAACCACCTATATGCAAACTGCATAAGCAGCCCAAAAGCCATTTACAGGAAATGTATCTGACTATGCAATATCTCAGCCAAAGGTAGTGTAGTATTTCCTAATCATGATAGAGTGGAATAGCGCATGCAATAAATCCATAGTCATTGTAGATAACTTCATGTATGCTGATACCTAAGTATATGAAACCTTTATTTAACTTGCCCTGAAAGCCTGGGACACTGAGAGAACAGTGTTCTAAAGCCAACTCCTGAAACCTCATATTTGGTACAACCACACTGATTAAACCTAACAGCATATAGGAGAATCACACTTTGAAAAAAGGACTATGACAAGTGACACATTCAAGACAATCTTTAACACCTAGAAAAAAAATTCATGAAATGCAATCTAATCAAGTTAAAGCCTGTAAAACAGGTAAGAGTTTGAGGTTATCACTGAACCACGTCAAATTAGGTGAAAGTCTCTCATACCAAAGGGTAGGCCAGCTAGGCTGTAACAATTGATAAGGCACATACCATCAAGACAAGGAGTTTCTGAGCAATAAGGGAACAAGAGCCATGTTTTGTTAAACCACAGGAGCAATTCTAGATGGTAGTGAAGAGTCATGGTCCTTCAGGCAACACAGAACTGCCACTGAAACATAACCTGGAGATAAACACAACTGTCTTGCACTTGGAAGTCTGAGACTTCCACGCCATTCCCTAATGGTGTTGAATTCGGTCACACAATTGCTCACTTTTTCAGTGGCATATTAATACGATACTCTAGCTTTCTGCTTTTTTCGTGTTCCCTTCCATACTGTTACAAAAGTGGCAACAGATACTTGAATGCTGCCAAACAATTTTCTCTTGATTTAACAAGCAAAGAAGGGGTAAGATGCACCTAGTTTTAACTTGAGGAGGAAAAAGGGAGCTGGAATCCTCATGGAGAAGCAGACCACCGCTCATTTTATCAGACTGTGTAAACTGGGACCTAAATATTTTGTGGGCATTTTATGAAAAGATTTTTTCAGAACTAAAAATCATTAGCTATACACTCCACTTTTTCTGTCTAAAATAAGAGTGCCAACATGCAGTATTTGTTTTATTTCTGGTTTCACAACATTCCAGCCTTTGCCTCCAAAGACGTAGAGCTCTCATGCTGTTCATCTCTACTATTTCACCAACACATCACATAAAGGAAAGTCGGGCACTCTGCCCATGATGAGTGCTTTACATGACTATGAGTAATAAAGAGTACAAAACATCACTGAACAAAGAATCCAGAAGCATCTGGTAGACCAGTTTACTAAGTAAACATGATTTAGATTATAGTCCTAAGAAGTTAGTCCCTTATTCTGTCAGTTGATTGTAAAGACAAAACTATTGTTGCATAGCTGCCATATATTGTGCTTGTACCAGGACTTCCTCAAAAAATCCCAGGTGTGATATGTTAAAGAATTGTTTATTTCCTCTGACAGAGATATGAAACACAAGTTTCCACTTCTTAAGCAAAGGTCTGAAAACAGAGGGCAGCATAAGCCACACCCTGCATCACCACCATTTACAACTCCACAGAAAAGTAACATGCACTTGAATGCAGCTGAAGAATGCAAGGAAGAAAGTTGTTTACATTATACTATTCTGTTTAAATAGTTTCTCAAGACAGGCTAATGTTTAAAACAGCTTGATAAACAGTGTTCAGTTCTCTGCAGAATTTCCATATTATTAATATTCTCATTTGCTCTTCCTCCTTCTACCATTTGACTTCCTCTTCTGACTGAATTACATTATGGCATGACTGAGCAACCTTAAGAAACAACTCTACCAGCTGTGCCCAAAATAAAGCCACCTTATTTATAGCCCCACCCCCGAATTTTTTAGACATGACCAACCTATAGCTATTATGAAACATTTCTTCATTCATGAACTTCAATAGTATATACAAGAGTCATTATTACTTCACTGAAAGCAATTAAAATGATGAAAATAAGGCTTTTTCTCTGGAGTGACAAAGCACCAATTACTCAACAGACCATGCAACAGTAGCCATTTGCAGCCATAGCAGCAGATGACAGAAATACCAACACCCACCAGCTTTCAAGAGAAAAAATTCCAAACCCTACATCCAGCCTTAACATATGGGTTGTACAGGGCTTGCAGTAAGAAAGTATGGGACAGACCACCACACAGTATCACTAAAACAGGCTCCCCAAAGATTAGGATACTAATTTGTCCAGTAGAGCAGAAAAAGTTTGGTGAGCTTGGTTATTGTAAAGCTCTGCAATTCACCTCTGCTGATGCGTTGCTTCTCTCCAGAGAGAATGCCAGGGCTGTCGATGATACTGATGCTCTTCAGGACCTCGTTTGGTAGCTGAGAACACATGAACCTGCAGGAAAGGAGGGAAAAAAAACCATTAAAAATAGCCCTTGCTCACATACAGATTGTCGCTTGAGCGCTTCCCATTATATGTCTGATTTTAGAAAGACTCAAGTGAGATTCAAAAAAGTTGCTGAATCCTGATGAACCTCCATGTTTGGCAACCATACATGTTTAAGAAAAAATATAAAGAGAGCTTCTCAAAAAAGAAAACACAGGGAAACATTGTAAACTGTATGTCTAAGTGCTGATAAGACTCCAAATTTTACAAGAGCTGACAACTTGGGCCTAAAATACATTAAAAAGACTCCATCAAACCACCGTTTTGCTAGGACCAAAATTAGTACACACAAGAGAAAATTCTTCATGTACTCCAGCTTATGCCCAAATTCAAAGACTAAAAAGAAAAGGGGAGCAAGCAGAAAGCCATACTGACAATATATTTATGTTCCAGTCCCTGCCATATCTCCCCCTCGCCTGATCCAGCAGTGTTTGAGCGATCCCTACTCCCTCCCTCACCACCCTCCTCAGCTGGGGCACCAGTAAAAACTGGTATGTCTCCCACAAACCCAGCCAAAACTATCACATTGCCAGAATCAAGAGTTCAAATTACACACAGTATGCTCTAAACAATAACCTCCTGCCTCTGCAACAGGAGACAAATTCAATGGTGGTATTATGGAAAAATAAATAATTCACAAGGAGTCAGAGCTGTGCAGAGCACTTGGTGTGTTACATGCAAGCTACTCTGATGCCTCTGGGATAGCTCATGACTGAAGAACTTCACTGCCCTTCATCATAACCTGCCTTTAAGAGATTTGCATAAGAGTTTAATCTTCTTATCAGGGAGCAGCTGAAGATACTAACGAGCACACAGAGTAACCCACGCTCCTCCTGAGAGGCCACCCCACACAGGGTTAAGCTGCAGCCTCAGGCTCTAAGATGGGGCTGCCCTACGTCAGCCTATGGCTTCACAAAGCACACTGCCTCAAACACAGGGTATCACAGCAAACTGTAGCTGTGACAAGGTCAAACAAGACCTTTAAGGCCAAAGATGATCAGAGTTAGGAAGAGTTCAGCCAGTCGAACATCAGATACAAAATGCAAACTGTATCAAAATCTAGATGATATTTTATACAATATATTCAAAGGAAATTGGGAAGAAAAGAAGTCCTAACACCTCGCTTCACCTTGTTCTTCACCTTGTAGCAATGAGCCTTTAACCAAAGCACACAGAGTCCCTTCTTGGATAAAACAGAAATGGCAGCATCACCTATGCCTCTCTCTGAAACCCAAGAGGGCATAAGGAAACAGTAGCCACTCAAGCCTGATAGAACCTTAGGGTATGTGAAAGATAATGGAAAATGTATTGTTTGTTTTACTGGGACACCAGATACAGAAAATACTTCATATCTGAAGCAAACTCTTCCATTAGGGCTCATTTCCTACTAGCTTAAGAAATATTTCTGAAAGAGCAGTGAGGTACTCTTTGAGAAAATTCCATTATTTGACCTTGCCAAAACCTAAAGGCAGTGCTATGTCAAAGCAAACACATTACGTGGAAGCATAGTGGATGTGCATAAGTGACAAAGGAAATACATTTAATCGTGTGAACCGTTAAAAAATACATACATCACTAGCATGTACAGCATGAAGCTGCTTTCATAAATTTGGAAGTGTGAAGACTGAATTTTCATGTATATTTATTCTTATCACTCTCATTCAACCTTAGAAAGCCCAGTGCTTGTTCAGTATCACCAAGATGTTTTATGGGAAGAAAGGCACTGTTATGCCAGCTGAACAATACAGCAGTGTCTTGACGCAGACACCACCCGAACTGGGACAGCTGGAGAAGACCATGCAAGAAAATAGAGAACTACAGGCCTAGAAATGTAGACACTGCCATCTTTGCAGAGTCATTAGTGGCAATGGGAGGAGAAAAGTACATGGTACACACATGTGAAATAGAAGCATGAACTCAGAATTAACTGGCTGTTAACTTTCAGAATATGCCTTTAAGATAAAGATGATAGATGAGTTAAAAATCTTACCTCAAACTAGTACTTCAGACAACTTAAAACTGTAATGATAGGGGTATGTGAATATCTCTTTTCAACACTGAGACTTATTTCTTAACAACACACTTCATGCAGGCCATGGAAGTGCTGCATCATAAAAAACAGAACTACACACTATCCACCCGAATGACAGACAGACTTAAACCAAAAAAAAGTGTTACAAAAACAGTTGTATGAATGAGATGACTGTAATTGCTTATGACACATGAGAGTAGACCAGGACCATGCATTTCTTCTCAGTAACACTAATTCATGCTTTTCTGGTATAATGAAATATTCTTCCCTCACCAGCATCCAGGGGCACACTAGGTCCTGTCCCTCTTCCCTTTCCTCTCCAGCTTCTTTTAAAATTATACAAGAGAAATAAGAGACTGCTAGAGGAACATCTCTCACAAGCAGTGAGATAAAGGGGGCAATCAGAAAGGGTCATGGAAAAAGACAAAAGCAAGGTAACATCAATAAATTAATGCAGCTAATTACTAAGTACAAACCTTGATTGTGATACTGTGTTCTTGTTTGTTTCATTTTTTCCATTACCTCAGTCCCTGTTTCCTGTCATTTGGATTGTTACACTCGAATGAAAAGGGTACTCAACTTCATCATCTAAGTGTTCATAGCCTTAAGTTCCTCCACAAAACAAAACACTAGGATTGGGAAACCATTTAAAAAATAAAATAGGCGGGGAGAGGATGAGGCGGGGGGGAGGGGGGAAATAGAGAAAAGTATATTAAGGCAGGAGTGAAAAATGTAATATCAGATAAAAAGAACAGTCAGTATGGCAAATGAGAGAAGGCAAAGTAAAAGATGTAGTATGATTACAGGTAACCTAGTAGGAACGCATAGATACTGAAGCCTAAGACAATTTCATCTAAGTGAAGTCATAAAGAGAAAGGAGTTGGTAAGTTTTGAAAAATGCTAGGGAAAGATAAGCACCTAGATCTCTGCTGAATAACTGAAGAGTGAGGGTGACTGTTGGGGAAGATAAGGGTGCTCACAGCACTTCAATATAACCGTATCACAGTCACCAAAAGAACTGGAATAATTTAGTCGGTTACTTTGAAAGTACATCTCTTAAACTATCCAATAATCTTGCTTTCATAATAGTCAGAACCTGACACAACTAGTTAGATGATTTAGGCAAAAAAATTACATCACCACTCATCCAAACACATACCATTATTAAATGTTCTGTGCAAATATTTGAATATTAAGCAAAATACTATTTACAGTATATTAATTTTTTGTAGAGAGAGCACATTGGTGAGGAAAGGGAGAAATAGAATAGTGATCTGGAAGACAGAACTTAGCCAATAATCTCAAAACTTATTCAAAATGGGACTTGACTACAGCTTCCCACAGCACATATTCTTATCTCTGCAGAGCGATAGCCAAGCCAACTGTAAGCAGCTATAAACGTTCTTCTTTGAATAAGCACAGCAAGAGATAAAACTGTACATGATGAACTTCTCACATGCACGCCAGTATTTATCGGCCAAACAGGAAAGTTTATTGTTAAAAAGAACCAATTTAGATTAATTGGCTTGCAAAGTGAGGCCTCCATGTCAAGCTACCATCAAATACAGGAAGAAAACAAGGTGATTGCTCAGACAATAAGGACAAAGTTATTAGTAACTTAACTTTCAACTGGAAATATTTAGCATGCTACTCAAGTTTACTATGAAAATATTCACAGCCCCTGAAAAACTCTTCCCTTTTTGCAAATACACAGCAGAAGCTAACACTATCTCCCTGGTCTACAGAACTACTTGAACACCAGGTAGTTGATATTAAACACTTAACAGCTTGAGTTTTTATTTTATCCATTGGGCACATTTGCATCTTTTCCATTCTTGTAGGTCTTTTTATGAATCCCAGCAATTCACAATTTTAAACAGCTATACCAAGACATCCAGTGGACAATCAGTGGAAAGGAACAAGACAGCATCAAAGGGAAAATATTTGTTTTCTTTTTGTTTTGAATGGTAGTTTCTAATAATAGTACTAACCTACCAGTTTGATTGAATAGAATTTTTGCATAAACTGATCCTGAACTGTTCCATCTGGCATAATGCCTCACAAAGAAGTCACCCAGTGGATAATTTCTACAGTTTTCTGTGAACTGGTTTTAACAACTATTTTCTATTCAGGTAACTGAATTTCTCTATCCTAATGCCACCATACCTAGTACTGCCTTTTTTTATTAAATTCACGTGAATTGCCACCACTCCTGCTTGTATTTGAATATTTATACCATGCTGTTCAAAACAAAACATGCCAAAATTTTAACATAATCATCAGAAGACAGAAAGCAAGATGATCTCACCTGTTCAGGAAAGCATTTCCAAAGCGGCTGAGTTTCCGGAATGGCTTCTTAGGATCAACAACTAGGGCATTTCCAGGAACATTTCCTTCTGTTTCTCCATACATCACAGCAATAAAGGAATCTGTGGTAGGCTCTGGACCAATCCGCATGCCTGGAAAGTCTTGCTCAAGCAGGTATCTAGACGTGGAGAATATATAAATGTATTTATACATAATAGCTATATTTATACATAAATATTCCAAAAGAATGAATGATTGGGATCCACGGCAAAAGCAAATACCTATAATTTGCTTGAAAATTCCCAAGGATATGCACATTCTATAAGAAGAAGATTACATTTTCCTGCATTTCATTATTTCTGTTAACTGGGGAAGGAAGAAGAGAACTGAATTCATTTTTCACAACATCTAGGTAAAAAGGATGAAGTAAATCCCTTTACAAAGACAGTGTGGAAAGCACTCCCTCAAATGCCTCAACCATTTAAGTGGATGTTTCTACCACTGATCCGAGTGCTGTAGGTTACACTACAAGACATGGCTGCTTTTCTGAGTGCTTTCAAGCCTATACCAGTGCTACTGGTACAAAAAGGGAATGGTTTGAAACTGCATGGGAGCAGATCCAGTTGGCTGACAGATCTAACCCTTTAATAACTTGGTATGATCTCACGAACTTAAACTCATCCTACCAGAGGCAGAGACAGCTGTTATGAGACAGTAAAGTTATATCTGTTTGGGAATTTTTTTTTTCTGTTGACCTGCGTATCAAAAAGTAACTGTTAACTAAGTCAGATCTGCAGAACTTTAGGCCTAACAGTAAAGAACTTCCAAAAGGCATCAAGTCAGGTAGTGCTATGCCACCAGAAACCATCTTGCACCTCCCTTCGAGTAGTCTACTGATGGAAGACACAGACAGCACATACTCAGAGGACCAAGCCTTGACTTTCCAGACAACAAGGTCTGAAATTAATTAAGTGCGTATTTAAGTATTAAAACAATGGAACCAGGGCATTTATTTACATAAAAAGCCTGTCTGCATCCCTTCATGGATGGCAAGTGTGAAGTAAAAGCAGCCCCAATCCTTCGAGCAAGCCTCCCTCTAGCCCACATTCTATGACAACTGGCACTGTTCACAGAGACACAGACAACCCTGCTTAACTTTAAAGCATGAGCGTTTTTGTCCTCGGTCACAACAGCACCATCTTGGCACTCAAGACTAAACCAAAGTGTTTTCAACGTCACGCTGCAGTTCTCAAAAAAACCCCCCACAATTTTAATCAACTACAATTTAACTATTTACATAATCAAAACTGGATTTACATAAGAATTCTTCTTCAGGCACAGGTGATGGTCCTGCATACGACAGCACTAGTTATATTTTAGTGCATCTATATGAATGCTGCTCTTTTAATAAAGGTTTATTCTGGACTTAACCCAACAGTGCTATGCCTATTCTGCTATAATTTCCTAAATCAATACTGATTTGAGAGGACTTCCTGGCTGCTTTTGCTGCAAAAAACATTTTACATAGTATCTATACTTGCTGAACAATCTCTGTCTTTAAATAAAGTACCCAAGCATTCACAAACTTCCTAGCTCAGTGCACAGAAAGAAGCTGAATTTAAGGAACTAAATATGTTACATATTTCAAAGACTGTTTTCCACTAGCCTTAGCAAACTGGCTTCAATTATCTCAACCTATGATCAGGGAGTAGAAATTTAAAAAATGCCAATACTAAAACTTGTGAGGAAGGAGGAACATAAGAACAATCACGCCAGAACATGCCAAAGTCAATCTGTTTTATCTCCAGAATAAGCTGTAGCTCATGCACAGTAACAGGGAAATAAAACTGACCCCTCTCCAAAAGCAAATGAAACAACACTCAAACCTCTCTGCCCACACAGACTTGTAAAATGCAGCAGATCCCTCACTGTACAAATTAGATCATGCAACAAAATGAAGACAAAACTCCTCTAATTGCTCAGCAGTTGAACCTCTCATGGAAATCCGAGACTTTTAAGTGTTGTGGCAAACAGCGGAACACCTGAAACACAGAAGTGTGTTCCTGCCCCTTCACAGAACATCATTGAACACCAGAGTTCTCTAAAACAGGATGCCAAGGCTAACTCACAAGTGCCACTAAATTTTTCCAGATTGGAGTTGTCCATGGCTTTGATTTTGAAAGATCAATTATACTTTTGTCTTGTAAAAAAAAGGTTTTTAACCAGCCATGATAAAATGTTCTATTTCAAACACTGCTTTTTCTCACTGTCCTTCTTTTAAAAGAGAAGGGATCTCTGAGAACTCATAAATAAGCTCTTCTCTTGATACAAATTCTCATTCCCAGGCTTCTGCTGACAGAGGCAGCAACTCATAAGGTGACAGACAACACATACAAGAAGATGCTCCAAGAGCAGCACTAAAGAACATATATAGAATCAAATGCCCAGGAGTGAAGTCCCACATCCCAGGTCAAGGAAAACTACTTTGTGGGATCTGAATACAGGAGCAGACACCTCCAGGGTAACAGGATAATTGCCATCTATTGTAAGCTCATAAATCATGGCATGATTAAGGACATTCAGTGGTGACAGTCTTTTAGATGCCTAAAAAAGTAATTTCATGGCCTGCTCATGATTTTGCTGCACATGTAATACTTGCAAAATTAAAGAGTTTCAAGTACAGTGTACCTTTCAGGATTTCCAATATCTCTGTTTGCTGCTCTGAACTCGATAGTGCAAATTCAGATTAGCTGTTTATTGAAATGACTAAACCAGAATAAAGTGCTTCTGAACTGCAATGATACTTCCAAGTTAATGTCATAAAAGCAGCTTTAAAAACCAGGCTTTTACAGTGATAACGATCCAGGAAGGCAAGACCTCCTTCCAAATACCAAGCCCCACCCAACAGTCACAATACTCTGCCTGGTACAACTATTCAACAGACACAGCAACCACTTTGCAACACAGGTATTTTCCATTAAAATTGGCTCACAATTGCACATCAAGAATTAGTACAGACTAAAATAAACCTGTTCTTGAGCACTGGCTGTGCTCAAGTGTGATGGGTTTGGCTGGGACAATAACTACTATATGGCTGTGTTTTGGATCTGTGCTGAAAAGTGTTGACAATAGAGGGATGCCTTCATTATTGCTGAGCAGCACTTACACAGAATCAAGGCCTTTTCTGCTTCTCACCCCACCCCACCAGCAATGGCTGGGGGTGAACAAAGAGTTGAGATGGGACACAGCTGGAACAGCTGATCCCAACTGACCCAAGGGACATCCTGTACCAGATGGAAACGTGCTTAGCATATAAAGCTAGGGGAAGAAGGAGACACTTGGAGCAATAGCATTTTTCTCTTTCCAAGTCACTGTAATGTATGATAGAGCCCTGCTTTCCTGGGAATACCTGAACACCTGCCTGCCCATGGAAAGGAGTGAATGAATTCCTTGCTCTGCCTTGCTTGTGATGCTTTTACTGTACCTACTAAACTGTCTTTATCTCAAGCCATGAGTTTTCTCACTTTTACCATTCTGATTCTCTCCCCCATCTCACTGTGCAGGGTGTGAGGGGCTGTGTGGTGCTTGGTTGCAAGCTGGAGTTGTGGGGTGAGCTAAGCCAAAACGCGCTCTATCACACTTCTCAGCATGAATAAACAGTTTTACTTACCCACACAAAAGGTAAGAGCAGCCTTCTGTAAATTGAAAAGCTGCCAATGTTTCTGTTCCAAATGCTACATTAGCACAGGAAAATACCTGGATTTCCAGCATTTGCAACTACATGCTCTTCTCAGGAATCTTCAGCATAGAAGGAGTTCAAAAAGGTTCACGGGAAGAATGCTTAAAAATAGCCAATGCCCCAAAGACAGTCTAGATCAAACAACAGACATCCTGTTGATTCTTCTCCCTTTGTTTTTACCTGGGCTATAACCTTTCAGCTTTGCCAATAAACATTCATCTATGTTCCTCTGCAGGATGTATAGCCAGACTATGGGAAACTAGTTTACAAAGTTCCAGAGACAGAAGATATTACTCACAGTTGCAAATATTGATTATATTCTGAAGTCAAAATGCATTAGCTAGGCCACACTAATGCACAAATGCAAGTGAGCTGGACAGAGCAGCACTGAACAGGGATAGCCTGTGATGCATAGGGAGATAAACTCATGGCTCCTTTACAGGGCTGCTCACCTCCATGCTACATACTGCGTCAAATATTCCGCTTTTTTTTAAACAGCAAAACTAGCAGACGTTTGCTTTAGTGTAAGAATTCTGCTCTAAATAAGTCAAAGCCTTCATGTAACAAAGAAGATACAGCTTTCACCCCAAAAAATTAAGACGGACCTTTCCCCCACTTCACCCCCGAAGAAATAGATGCAGCTGCACAAGTGATTGCACCCACTTGCAGACTCCAGACATTATGCATACAAAAGGGTGCTCTCACAAAAGTCAGCTCTGGCTGAGTTAAATAGCAGGAAGTTTACAATTTTTAACCTCTGAGTAATACCTGTGAGCAAAGTAAAGGCACAGCCTGGCAATCTGAGGAATTTACTTCTGGCTTGTCTCATGTTGATAAGTTCTTTAAAAAAACATCAGTCTCCTACACTTTTAAAATAGAAAAATAAATGACAAGATAAACACTATTAGACTAAAAGTTTAATTAACTGTTAGAAGGAAATAAACTACCTATTTGCATTGACTACCTCCTATCTCTTTTTCACACATTACAATTCTCCTCTCCTGTCCCTCCTTTCCCCATTTTTTTTCTAAAACAGGCATGAGAAATTGAGACAATTACAGAACCTGCAAGGTCAAGAAACTCACATGTAAGATAAGCAATTGGCTCTCACCATGCTCCCACTTCATTAAGCACAACTGGACAAGCATTCACATCTGGATATATTTGTTTGAATTGTCAGCATTGTCAAATACTTGAATAAAACTATCACCACACTACACCTTAGACAGCAAAACTGACAGGTTTCACCGCATTGTTCCAAGTGCCAAAGCGGATAAACAGCACTGAGTGAAAAAACATAAGAGCTGAAAGAAACCTGGAAGTGTTTGCTTGCATATTTTAATCCCCAGGGACATTTAGTCACTGGTAGATCAGTGTTTTCCATAAAGACTTAGTGGAAGGAACTGGGTGGATATGGATGTGTCAGAGGTATGAAAATGTGAAGTTCTCACGATAACGTCTAAATTAAAGTAAATCCCAAATGAATATTTGACAGCTAAACAGAATTGTTATGTTCACACATAAACCCAATAGTAAACACTTAGGTAGATCTAATATACCCTCCTAACTATGAAGTGGAGAAATGTGAACAAAAAGCAGTTTTAATTAAGATTTAAAATAATGTTTGCTTATTAAAAGGTTTGCAAGAATAAAACCCCTGTAGCGCTACGTCATTCTAAGAAAAAATCATCTACAACAAAGACAGAATGATAACAATCTTGAGAGGGTATGATATTTTTCCATGGGAGATTCAGCCTACCGGAGAGGAAATTTATTTCTGGCTGACCTGGACACTATAATATTTTCCCATGTCTTCTTCTAAGTTTGCACACAGCATACAAGAACTTCTCTTTTTTTGCCCTTCTTTTTCTCCTCTAAATTGGATTTTGAGTAACAGTCACTGTGACACTATTGTCTAAGTTGCTGCCCATCTTCAATGGAGCATTTTTTCACGCTGATTCAACCAATTATTATCTACGCGATAGAGAACACTGAGGTAATGAATGTTGATCGTAGCGCGGTCCTTTAGAAGCAATAACAGATATTCTGCCACTGATTTGGGCTCAACACTCAATGCCTGTCTTCTCCAATACCTTGTACAAGATTAAACTGCTCTGCAAGCTACCTAAAATGGGGACAGGAGGAAGGGGTAAGAGGGTAAAGAGAAGGGCACATCACAGTAGAAGCCACCTCCTGCATCAAGTCAGGTATTTTAATACAACACATGAGAAACCATCTTTGAAAACTTCATCTCTGTCGAAATTGTCTGGGGCATCTCCACCCAGCACTAACAAATGCTAAAAAAAAAAGCTGGAAAGAGCTGTAAAAAATTATAGGTCTTTTCTCATTCAGACTGTACATTAGTATCAGTCAACCCTTTTGCTCAGTATTTTATTGTTACAGTGATACCAAGTTACTCACAAAGCAACAGTAGCAAAAATACACGTTAGGCCCTGCGAGGAATATTAATGTTTCTAAGCACAGTACTGACTTGCACTTCAATCAAACACAAGCAACTATAAAGGACAGAAAAGTTGAATGTGCATAAATCAAGAACCAGTGTTCTCAACCAAGGCAAACTCTTACAGGAGGAGAGAAATAAAGTTTTCTGTGAATTGCAAATAACAGAACAACTCTGCTGACGGGCAGAACAAGTTCTGGTATGCACATATTTGGGACCTTTCTGCCTCCCTTTGTATTACCCACGCTCTCCCCATCCCTTGTCCATAAGCCAAATAATAATACTTATCTGGAAATATATACAGACTAACAAGGCAACTGTAATTTTAAAGAACAAAATGAATGAGTATGCCTAGAGAAATGTTAGAAAAATCCAAATCAAACACCCCCACACACACACCACCTTGTGACTGTCTGTGGAGATCCTGAAACTAAGTCTCTTTTCTTTTAATTACAGCCTTATTTCTACTTTTAAAATATTCCTCTGAGCAACACCTCTTTATGTGTTTGTGGGAATTCAGTAATAATCAGTAAAGAAACCATGTTCAGCTTCAAGCTTTCAATTAGCTAGTTGTAAAACCAGGAAAGACACATGATTATTTCAGTAAACATCTGAAAAGCTCTCAGGTGAATAAAGGTAAACATTGCTCTTCAGTGGAGAGGGGAGGTAGGTATTTTGCACTGCAAGAAGAAAACACTGTTATGGCAAGGCTTCCTGTAGTCTTTGGAACTGAAAGAAATATTTTAAAATTTTACGGAAGGACCATAATGAACTTCAGATATAAGCAGATCAAAATGTGAACCAAGTGACCACTCAGTGTCTTTTGCAGAATTGGGCAGAACCTTAGACCGATTTGTACGGGGCATGTGAGAGGGAAACTCAAACATATGCAAAATATTCACAGGTTCATAATATTGTGCTTACCCGAGATATGCTTTAGCTTCCTGAAAATGAGTCACTAAGAAACTTAGAAATAAGGAACAGAGGAAAGACAGAAAATACTACAACTTAACACTGTTAAGCTGCCTTAGTAGTGATACTGCTTCTTCAATGTAATTGATCAAAATAAAGGCACATGGAAGGGGAGACTTTCCAGATACCACGTGTTTATTGCCCAAAACTCTTGTCATGTTAAGCTTTTACCATCACATCCGATCTGTGCATTAAGCTACTTTCGGGAAAGATAGGGGTGGAGACAAGGTTAAATGATCCCTCATGGCCGGTGCAGTCATACCGTTTTAACACAGAGCCCCTGGTTTTCCTTTGAAATAACTTAGAGATTAAAAGAACTAAGAGGAAGTAGACAAGGAGGGTACACTTTCTCAGCAGAACATGAAATAGAGATAATATTCTTGAACAGGAAGCAAGCGGCGAGCTACAGAGCGTGTAACAGGGTCGGGAGCGGCACCATCCTCGACCACAGCACGGAGGCTGTCGGTAAGCGCCGCTGGCTGGGAGGGTCGCTGGCCGCGGGCAGCGCCAGCCCCGTCACCCCG
>VXAD01002020.1:145022-251724 GCA_013399195.1 Dicrurus megarhynchus | reverse complement strand
TTTGGCCGCAAGTCCGCCTCTGGAGGCTAATTGTACCTGCTGGTCTTCTGCGCTAAAATCTCAGCCCCTTGCGATGAAATCCGGAAACACTTTGACAGCTCCGATCTGAACATAGAATCGCCCAAATGCTTTTCGTGTTTTTCTGATGATGGTTGCTCTCTTTGGATGCCAAAGATGTGTGTGACTAAGCGCCGTGGTGTTTAGCTACGACATCAGTTTTAAACACAATGAAAAATCTTAGTGTAACATGTTTCTGGGAGACGTGTGTAGCAGATCCGGCCATTAGTTTTAACCTTAGGTCCTGCACTGTGTTAAGCCACGTAGGAGGATCACTTTGCCCATTGATTTTACAGGAAATTTTAGTGCAGTATAACACCAGATTCACTACAACCTTGGGGAAATCAATAAAACAAATATTTTCTGTCTTCTGACATTAAAGTTTGTGCTCACTAACTACATAGAAAACAAAAACTTGGGATGTCAGTTAAAAAAAAAAAAGGAGTGGAAATTTTTGCTGAAACTGTGTTTAAACACTATATTACAAATCTATCTTTTGTGTTGCTCACTTACGGCTCCTTCTCAGCATCCGTATCGTTTAAATCCCCTTTTGCTGCTCCAGCACATCTACTGTTTCACATTTTTATCTATGTACCTTTCTTCCTCCTCATTTCCATATTGAATACTGCATTTTCTCAGTATGCTCCAGGTCTTTTCTAAATACATCAGCAGGTTTAGATGTGCTCTTTTCATCTTCTTCCTCTCTACACTGTTCCTCAAAGAACAGATGTTAGACTTTAGCAATGCTCAGTTCTGGGCATTTAACCACTTTGCCTTTTCTTGGTTCCTTGCTTTGCATTTTATTTAGGGCTGCGCATATGTTTTGCAACTCTTTTGTTGCAATTTCCATGCTGAGTCTAAAGATTTTATACCATTTCACATAGGGTCTTGCTGACTGGTTTCCTCATTTTTAAAAATCTCCTTTTTGTAGTTTGGTTTTGTATTCCTTTAATTGTCATTACTTTTCTCTGTGGGTTAATTCATAGGTAATTAAGTTATCCTTGTAGTTACTTACACCTTCTCTATGTTACTTCAGTAATTTCTTTTAAATTAGTCTTGTATCACCACATCTTTTGAGGTCTGACTGCTCCTAATTATTAATTATCTGCAAAAATATCTGAGCTGTGGAAAACCTAAGTACTGCAGTGTGAACTAAGGTTTCTTTCCCCCTTGTCTGTGGTGCTAAATCCAGTATTTAGTGACTGGAGAACCTTGCATACCTCACAGGGCAGGTACAATACTGTCTCAGACTGTCCTCTGAGTCTCTGGTAATTTATGATTCAGTGCAGGACCGAGGCAGATGCAGAGCCATTGTATTTTTTCAGTCCCCAAAAATTTTCCAGTGAATGGGTCAATCAGTTCTTTGAATGCATAAACTTTTATCAACAAGAAAACTTAATTACGTGTGTGCAGAACTACCTTGTTTTCTTTAAACCTGCTGCCTGCTAGTTTTGTCTGTGACAAAACCTCCAGGTCTTGTGATAGAAGAGAGGTGCACTGACTTCATACATCTTTCTCTCCTCTGCCTTTGACTCCTCCTGTGCTTTTTCTAGGTTGCAGATTCCTTATCTATTCGTGCCTTGTGTGGAAGCAGTTCCACCTCCTTGATCAGGCCTGACATTTTCCTCTGTATTCTTGTTGAGCATAGAAAACTGAGATACTGAGTGATTATTCCATGCAAGATTTTTGAAATGGGGTAAAGTGTTCATTGTTCTCCATGACCCTTTCGTGTCTGCTAGAAAGCAGCAGGAAGGGCAGGGAAGTGTTTGCGCTCACACACCTCATTCTGCTTGTCTTCAGACTTCCTGCCTAGATGCTTCCTGCTGTCAGTGAAATAATTTTTGCCCTTCAGACAACAAAGCTCTAACTGTATATGGGAACCTGGGAGTGCTTCCAAATTCCCAGGTCTGGCTGTGCCCTCTGGCTACATCCCATCCCATATTGTGATGAGATCCAGCATTCATCAGCACGACTGCTGCCTTTGCTCTCTCAGTTCCATGGGAGATAAACTCTGGACATACAGTCCAGGAGCTCTATGGGTTCCTGTAGGGTGCAGGGAAGTGTTCACTGACCTAAGTGGCAAACAGAAGGATTACATCTCTGCACGCCACCTAGGAGAAGACCCTCAACCTTAAGGGCAAAGGAATTTGTAAGACTTCCATTTTTGGCCCACAATAACAGGGTTTCTTGACAAAGAATACTACAGCAGAACTGAGGAGCAGGGAAACCTGTATGAAACATGGGCGTGTAGGTATAAGATGTCTAATAAATAAACCAATAGCATTGAATTAAAAAATTTAGAAGAATAAATGTAGAATTTCACAGATTCCATCTGTCAAAAACCTAGACTGCCTACTGGAAAGGAGCCACGTTAATGTCACAACGAAAGCGTCAGAAAATTGAAAGTTGATGTTCTGTTAACTTCAGTTGCCATACTCTACAGCAAGTTAAAAATACCACATTTGCGTGAATGATATTAGGTATAGAATTTTACTTTTGCTTTGTCTGTGTTTCTTGTGTCTATTCAATGTCATAGTCTCAAAGACTTTAATATTATCAATATTACAGAACATGTGGTATTATCAATAGCATTTAAATCCAGCTTGCTAAAATAAATTAACATGAGTTGGTTCTTGTACAGATGGGTCTTAGTTGTAATCCTAAACTCAAGGAGTCCCAGGAGCCTGGAGCAGTTTACATCTAGGTCTGGAGCAGATATACTTTCTTCTTCAATGATTTTTCAGCAGCCATGAAATGTCTGCATGTTGTCTTTGTCTTGCTAGTAGAGGAAGAAGCACCTAAAATAAATGGCTTTAACATGTGTTTGGTATGAAAAATGTTTATTTGCTGTCACTCCTACTCAAAAGAAGTGGTTTATTATACAAATTTAATATTTATTTACATTCACATAAAGACTCCTTAGTTCACAAATGGTTTTCTTGATTTTGTTTTAGAGAAAATGGATTTTGTTCTCTGCTGCATTTCTGGACTGGTGATCCTCTGTTTTTATAGCACAGGTAGAACACAAATGCAGTTAGTGTAAACTTCCTCATGCTTCCTTGGCCACGCAGTTTGGCCCTGGCCTGGAAGGTCACTTCTGCAAGTACAGTGGAGCACAGCCTCACCTAGCTGCGCTCCTAAGGTTGTCAACGAGGGAAGCACATTACTTCATTAAGGAAGAGCTGGTTTTTTGAGTTTATTCCCTCCACTGACAGACAGGCTTTAACATTTTTGATGACAAATGAAGTGCTATTCTTAGCATTCTTTGGCTTTTCTTCACTTCCTAATAAAATTCCTTTTCTTCTTCATCAACAGGACTCATAGAGACTTTATTTCATATTCCCTGGTGCTGGGCAGTCAGCCAAGTGCTGGTTTCCCTCTCTGTCAGGCACACGCATGCCATAGCCATCGGGTGGTTTTTGCAGTGCTTGCTCTTTCTTACGCTGCTTTTTCCGCTCCACGGCGGTACGCAAGGCCTGAAGAATCAAATCTTTGTTGTTCTGGACGTTGTAGTAACTTAGGTTCACCAGTTTGTCAAAATTTTCCTCTGAATAGCTCAGATTGTTTATGTAATATGGGCCACAGGCATTGGCAATGTCAACTTCACCCTCTGCCATCTCTGAGGGACTACGCTTCACACCTAGCAGACAAGCAATGACGTGGTTAATTTGCAAAAGAACAATTAGTGTCTGGGTGTTTCTCAGTCGTGCACAAATAGTGGATCACAACCCTAAACTATATTAGTATTTTGCTCGACTCTGCACCGATGGGACACAGCATACGAGCAGGCTGAACTTCCATCTGTCTGCTAGTAGGTAGAATAAACAGGTTCTTGGAAGGGAAGAGGTCAATTAATTTTGTTGGATTCTGAAGATTACTGGATTTATATGCCTTTGACTGCTAAAGGACGGCTGAAGATCCCTCCCCTGGGGCAGAGACCTGAAGGCGTGGAGATCCAGTGCTGTGTGCTAGTCTGTACTCCCGTGTCAGAGTTTCACCCCAGCCAGCAGCTAAGCAACACAGCTGCTTGCTCAGTGCACCCTGACCAGTGGGATGGGGAGACAACCAGAAGAGCAAAATGAGAAAAAGTGGGTGGAGATAAAGACAGTTTAATGGGACAGAAAAGGAAGAACAACATAATTCTCATTCCAGATCCCAAACACAGCACTATACTGGCTGCTAGGAAGAAAATTAACTCTTTCCCAGATGAAACCAGGACAGCCTGACATGAGGGTTCACATACGTTTTTATGTTTCCTCATCATTTCCACAGACCCTTTGGTTTTCTGACAGCTGGCATGAGGGAAAGAGAGTCTTAACAACCCAAAAATCATAGGCAATGTTGTCAGAGAGAGTATCAGAGACATGAGAATTTTTCTGTCAGCCTCCAGTGAGACCATCACATTACCAAGAGGGTGTTACTGTAACAAACAAGACCCCTCCACAGTCACAGATAACCTGCACCACCTGAACCATGGCAGGGGAGAAGGCACTGGGAAAAGTCAGCATCTCACTGATAAGACCTCATTTGGGGAATCTTCTCTGCCAACATGGATCTAACAACATTGAACAATGGTTCTGATTTTCCTTGAAGGGTCTGTCCAAATCCGAAAGATGTACTCCTCTCATCTTTGCAGACAGAGTTACAGTGAACTGGTACCACTCAGTTGAAGCAGAGTAAATTTTACACAGAGAATCCTCTTTCTATTTGATCATGGAATAGCCTAACAGTGCGGAATCTAACCAGTTTGAATATGTCAGTTTTACTTGTTTACTGCTCAGACTCTAAATTCCCCTCTGAACGAGCTGATGGATGAGCTGCCTATGGAAAAACTGCCTGTTTATGTGATTGTACTAATACTTCACATGCTGTACAGTTTAGATCTGGGCTAGGGCATGGTACTGAAGCACTATAAATTAAGCTGATCTCTGCCTGTCACTAACAAAGGGCAGACATCCTTTTCCAGCCTCACAGGACCTTCTGCAGCATCCGTCCTGCTGCTGTGGAGGTCAGGTCTCAGCTGTGAGGTGTCAGTTCTCCCAAAAAGCTGCATGGACAGAGCCCTTTCATGCCACCTCAGCTGACACTTTGCCTGAGGGGGCATGACAAGGAGGACCCCTTCCTCCTCTTCCTGTTTAATCTCAGCTTGCAGCTACCAGCTGAACTGGTTGGGCAGCACAAGCTTGCCTCAAGTGTATGCAATATGCAGACAGCATGCAGGTCTTCAAATTAATTTTCTTCACACCTAGCAACACCCCTTTTTAGACTCCCTGGTAATATATGTTGACATTTAATATCTGCACATCATCTGATGTACACCTGATAGTAGATACACCTGATAGTAGATAACTGACTTAGGCACATCATCCCTTGTTTCTGGAAATCATTGAGGGGAAGAAGGCAGGCAAACTCCCTCACAGAGCAGTACAAAAGAGCAGTGCAGTATAGAGGAGCAGTACAGAAGCTGATTCTCAGCTCTTCTTCTACTTCTTTATTCTTTTATCCTTTCTTTAATTCTCTCTACAAAGGGCAACTGCAGAAAGTAACATTTTGATTATCTGATCAGTGGTAAGAGCTGGAGTAGAATGGTGTGTGTACCTGCATAAATGCCCTTGGTCTATTTGAATCCTGTTCAAAACCCCAGCTGTACACCTCAGACATGAAAAGAACTCCATAACTCCATTGACAAAGCAAAAGTACCCTTTTTTTTTTTTACAACTTTCTTAATATAAAAGGATAAGAATTGATACAATTGGGACAATAGTTTCTGCATTTGTTTTGGTTTTAAATTTAATGTACCATGTACCAATCTAGAACTTCTGGCTTTCAAGTATACTGTGGGGCTTTGAAGTGAACTCACAATCTGAGTTAGGAATTTTAGCATCTGGAGAAGGAGTAACTGAGACTTTGCTACCAAAAGAGTAGTATGGCATGTGAGATACGGTACCAGGACTTAGAATTCACCTGTTTAGAAGTGACTGGCAATGTTGATATTGAAACTCTTTAAATTTCAAAGTGAACAGAGTCTGTTGGAATGGCTCAGTGTTGTACTTTCATCACTTCACTATGCCTCAATGTTACATTTTCATCACTTTGCTTGTGCATGCTTTTGTTTTCAAGGTTATCTGCCTAACTCTAAGCCTGGAAATTATTTTAAACAATGAAATCCTTAGACTCCTCAGAGCATTCTCTAACAGGAGAGGATGACAAGTGTGAGAGGAAATTACCCCTGCTAATTTCTGCTACTGCAGATAAACAGAATATTCTTTTCCTCAATTAACCACAATCTGCTTATGAAAAGCCAAAAAAAATCTGAAGAGGAAAATATGTGCCAAAGGCTGATCCCAGGTGCTTCTCTACTGTCTAGGAAAAATCACATATTTCAAGTTTCTTTATCTGGTTCAGATCTAAGCAAAGAGGGTTCAAGTCTATTACTATAGCATGATATGAAGAGCAGTTATTATCCAGTAAAAAAGAGAAAGGAAGCGGCTGCTGCCTCTGTTAATGTGATGGGTAACTGTAAACTTACCAGGTGCTTTGTATTCCCTGAAGGTGTCATTTACTAGAGGGAAAAATATCACAATCGGTATTTCTGGGCTCTCTTTATCACCAACAATGTAGCATTCCTTCAGATGTGGAGTTTCCTGATCATCTGGCACCTTTGTAGGGAAAGGAATTCCCTGTTTTGCAAAGTATTTAGAGGCATCTTTCAGGGGCTGGTTGCCACAACAAGAAAACAAAACAAAAAACATCAGAACATATGGGAAGAACTTTGAATTTGACCAAAGCCTAATTTCACTGGGAATATTTGTGGGGTAAGTGACAGGTTCTGGCAGATGATGGTACATACCCAATTTAGGTGTAGGTTGTTTATGTACCCAAGACTTGGAAGGCTAGAGTAAGTGAGATGGATCTGAGTATAAATGCCTGTCTTTGAAAATCTACATGCCACATTTGGCTATGAAAAAGTTGCCTTTAGACAACCTCTTATTCCTAAGGGATTTAACATTCCTAAACACAAACTGTTATTGCATTTATTTGCATATCTGGTCTTCTGGGTTTGCATCAAACCCTTCTATTGTTGCAGTTATATTGTCCTGAAGGTACATTTTTCCTTGCATAGGAATATGTATGATTGCATTGAGAAGTATTTGACAATGTTTAAAGGCAATTAGCTTCATTCATTTCACATCTGACTGCCTTCAAATCAGCTAAAACCACTTACATGTAAAAATGGGCAGATAGAGTTTACTAAATTATTACTTCCTGATAACATTTGTAGTGTTCCATAAAGATATGTGACCCCCAGTTAACAGTAAACTGTTACCTTATTAACACTTCCCAGATATTGGGGAAAAACAAAAGTGTCTACGAGTAGAAGATCAGCCAGTCTGGGAACTCAGTGATGAAACAGAGAAATCAGTAAAGAAGAATGTGCAAAACTCACCCCTGTCTGTGAACCTGAGCTGTAGTTGAAATGCAAAATGACATCCACTTTCCTTTCTGGTCTCATAAGGGGTGGGTAACTGGTAGCAAAGGCAAATGCAGTATCAATCAGCGTGAGGTAGTCTGCTGCTGTTGTCAGGTGGTTGGGCTGGGAGTCCAGCTCACAGTCTAGGAAAGAGGCACGTAATTTTTCAGAGGAGGTGCCCAATGCAAGGGAAGTGCTGAGGAAAGTCTGTTGTTAACAAAAAGAGACTTCAACTTCTTTTGGGTCCTAGACCTACCTATATAGCTGATGGCTGCAGTTCAGTCATTTCTCAGTTCCTCATCTGGCTTCCTCTTTTCACTCTTGACTCTGCAATTTCTTTGGCTCTCCTCTGACTAAAAGCGATTAACTTGGGGCTCAGGAGAATAGACTTAATTCATCTTGTGTGTGACTCTGATCATGTTGGGGTGTTTTTTTTGTTGTGGGGTTTTTGTTTTTTTTTTTTTTTTGTGGTGGTGGTGGTTGTTTTTTGNTTTGTGTCTTTTTCTTTTTGGGGTTTTTTTTTTTTTGGGGGGTTTTTTTTTTTTTTTTTTTTTGGTGGTGGTGGTGGTTGTTTTTTTTGTTTTGTTTTGTTTTTGTTGTTAATATGAAACAAATGAAAATGGCACCTTGCTCTGTCAACACACTAAAGACTAAGTATGTTGGGTGCTCTGCTCACTATGAGAGCAGGCACACAGCTACAATTGTACATGGAACATCTGGTGCCAGACTGAACAAAAAAATTCCCTACCTGGATAGTACCTGGATAGCAGGGAGTAGTGTTACAAAGGTTGTACCTTACTTAGAAATAAAAATGTAACAGGAAACAAAGCTCCCTCCCACATTCCCTGAGTATTGGCCGAGCAAGAGTCAGTGTATGATAGCACCAGTGCCCTGCTGCAGGCATGCAGGCTGGCTGGCTGGCACAGCAGCAGACCTGCTGGGTGACTAACTGGGATTTTTCTCATCTATCAGTTGTGAGACTTCATGAATTGTTTTTAAAAACTTGTTTTGAAGCCTCTCCTGCTACCTAATTTTAGCCTTCAGTAACAGCTTCAAATATTATCAGAACATCGTAATGAAACAAAAAAGCAGTTAGCTTGATAACTTTTTAAGGATTGTTTCTTTTTCACAAGGATGGTTTAAACTGTAACTCAAAGCAGGGTGCTGTTACCATACCTTTCCACTTGGAAAACTCGCTCTCTAGGTAGTTGTTGTTTATTTGGAAGCCCTTCAGGAAGTTATGGATTTCTGAGGCTGCCGGACGTAACATCGCAACATCTCGGAAAATTTCTGAAAAGCTGTCAGTAGGACAAACCACTCGAGTATCCAGCTCATTTGGTCTCGTCGGGAATAGGGCTCCATCATCTGCAGAAGAAAGAATAACAGTTTATGTATGTGGTTGTTTCATCGTTGAAGTCAATCTGTGTAGTCATCCTTTGGTTTAATATGTTTGGAAAACTTGGACTTCTTTCTCTTTTTACTTCCAGGATTTTCACAAATCTCAACTTTTTTTTTTTAGCTAAGCTTTGAAAAATCCCTTTGTTCTTCTCACTTCACAGTGATAAAAGGCTTCGTTTGTACTGCAAAAGAGATCACCTCACCTACCAGAAATTTCTTTGCTTTGCCATGATTTTATCCATTAAATATCTTGCACTTAACTGTCTTCCTTTGCTAGTCCATGCCACACTTTCTCTCTCAGACACATGAAAAGCCACACAATAACATTCTCTCAGCCACACAAACATAATTAATGTTCCTCACCAGAAAATACAAACTCCTTGTTTTAACAACCAGAAATTACTTCCTTACAAGTGCTAGAAGACAAAACAAATAAGCCTTTTTGAAATACTTCTCTTCTTTGTCATCTTTTCTCATTGTAATGTGTTTGTCTTGTGTATTTGTCCTTCAAATCTGACCCTGCAGATCTTTCCTAATTTTGTATCATGTTTTGCAAATCTCATCCTCATGACTAGTTTGGAATGACTTCCAACAGTACTGAAGTTTGTGTCAATGCTTTGTAGACTTCAGAGATGCAAAGATGTTGTTTCCTCTTGTTTCTCTGATGCTTCAACTTCTGAGAGAGGACCTGGAAGACTGTGGAATGCTACATGAGCATCTTCCATCTACAGGGATATTCTTGTGCTCAGAAAACATCTCATAAGAGGTCCATTGTCTCTTTTATTTTTTTGTGATGGATCCTGTGAGTTCTTTTCACATACAACTGAAATAATTGCCATATGTAATATATGTTATACATGGCATTAATTTTCTCCTGGTTTATATGTGGATAATGGAAATCCCTGAAGAGAACATTCCAAAAGGGCTTTGAAAAATTCAGTAAAAGAATAACAGCACAGAGGGAAAAAAAAAAAGAGAGAAAATAAAACAAAATTATCACGTAAGAATAACCCACCTATGTCAGTAATTTTGTCTCGGGTCCATTTGTGCCAGAAGTCTTCTGAATTAACAGATATATACCAAGCATCCATGAGATTCAAGGAAAATACACTGCTCCAGACCCCTGTGGCGTAGGATATATTTGGCACAAAATAAATGGGTTACAAAGGAATTTGCTGTAAACTTTTTGAATAACTGTGTCACTGGACACTTTAGGAAACAGGGACAGAAATGTCCCTGCATCACTCTAGAGAAGGTAGGAATAAAGTGCCAAGGTGTAGAAAGGGGCAGGTGACCTGACAGCACTTCTGATCACAGAAGGGAAGACCTGGGTCCCTATCTGAAATTGCAGCCAGGGACAGAGAGATTCTGAGTTGCTTCCTTATGCCTCACCATTAGCTGTAGTGAAATCTCCACACAAGCAAAAAGTTTCAACTTCTCAAAAAACCCTCTTAAACTTCCTTTTTCCTTTATGCAGTTGGTGGAAGTAGAAAGAACAATGAGGCAAGAGATTGCTTTCGCAAAAGGAAGAAAGATTTCCTTACTGCTTTCACTTTTTTTATGCAAGAGGGAAAAAAAGATAAATATTACAACTTATTTGCACTCTGAAATAGGAATGTTATCTTAAGAACTAATCAGGGCAAGATGTGGCAGGAACTTTGTAGATAAAAAGGTATATTTTAGAGACTCAGGCTGCAGAAGAAACTGATGATTTAACTCAGCAGCAACGATACACAACTTTTGGTGCTGACAAAGATATATAAGTACTGCAAAGGTCTCATGTCAGTAAGCATAACCACAGATGAAATCAATAAATCTATTGAGATAAGATCACAGAGAAAATAAAAAATCCTGCAGTGACCTCTTACCAGCCCTAGTATTTTACCATTTACTGCTCCAGGCAGATAAAAAACACACTGTTTAATTTCAGAAGAAGGGTTTGTGCAGGAGCAGATTATATTATATTATATTATATTATATTATATTATATTATATTACATTACATTACATTACATTACATTACATTACATTACATTACATTACATTACATTACATTTTCCCAGAACAACAAATCACCTTCCAAAAAGCAGATTCTGGATTCTGGGATTTTCTTCATCAGGCGACCCATGAAAAACTCGCTGCCAAAATCCTCTGCACGAATAAAGGCTCCATATTTTGGGAATCCTACCTCATAAGGGCTGAATTCCACCCATTCTAAAAGAAAAGACATAAGACAGACTGATTACAGCAGCAGAGGCATAATTACTTGAATAAAACATTATATTTGCTGTGTTAAGACAGACTGGTTTCTAACTAACACACTTTGCAAGCAGGCATTTATTTACTGTACATTTCACAGTGGTGAATATGCAGAACAGATTGTTCTCTTAAATCTTTATATCTCTATAAACTTTCTGATATTTTCTACAGAAGTGCATAGTGTCTTCCATTGTCCTGCTTTTGATCCTGAATACTGAATTACACTAAGGTCTTCAAAATATTAACTATTAAATTTCTCCTCTGAGCTGGATTAGCCTTTCAGAGTATTTGTACATTGAATTGATATCCTAATCTAATCCTAAATTGACTCCAATTGGGATTAAATGTTAAATGCAATTCTGGGATACTGTTACCTCTAAAGTCCTGGTCGCTGATTTTATCCTTCACATTGAGAGAGAGGTAGATGGGCAGGGGGTTTTGACCCCGATTTAGTGCCTGCTGCTGATCTGTGAGCTTATGGCAGTCCTCCTGTTTTGAAGAATGACAGTAGCTGAGGACAATTGGATGACACAAAGAGCCTCCCACTTCATCTAAACTTGGGTTCTGACAATGCCATGCACACATGACCCCAACTAGGATGCTCCCCACTCATTTAGTTCAGAAAGGTGCTGCCATCCCTATCCCTGCCCCTCCCCTGCCCCAACACTTCAGTACACAAATAATCCTAAATTCATGTTGAAAGGATATGGTAAGGAGAAAATGCTGTTATCCATATTTTTTATTTCAGAAAAAAATGTCTGGAAATGTTTGAAAAGCACTCTTGACAGGATATATTTCATTATGAAAGAGTAAACCCATCCCTGACTTCCCAGAAAAACACCTTTTCCTCAGACCTGTGACAGAGACAAGGCTCATGGAGGGTTAAGGTTCAGCGAGCCTTGGCCCTTCTGCTGCAGGGCTCAGGCAGGGTGGAGAGGGCAGGATGGTTTGGGAGCAGAACCAAGGTTTGTGAGTGTGACCCTACAAGCAGAGCTGCAGGTGCTCCCCCTCACCAGAGCAGCCCGTGGAAGGATGGCTGTGCCACCAGTGCCACCGGGCTTCCCTTGGGCTCTTGTTGGTCAGGGGACAGGGCTGTGGGGACACTCACAGCTCCCTGCTCAACACCGTCCCAGGGAGTCTGTACCACTGTGCTGCCACCATGCAGTAGAGATGTGGATGTGTGGGGGGTTAATCATATTACAGGGGGAGCATTTTCTTGTTCCAAAGTATAAATGGCCTAGTGGGAAAGAAATATTAATGAAGACTAAAATAGAGCCTGAACACGGCTCTTGTTGGAAAGGTTTACAAGGTAATGTCTTAACAGCTCAGAGATACCATCTTTGGGCTTGTGATTTTCCTTTGCCTTGCCTTATTGTGCAGCTCTTTAAAAAGAACAGCAGGATTTTCATTCAAATATTTACGTGTGAATTCACAGAATCACAGAACGGTTGGGGTTGGAAGGGCCCTTAAAAAATTAGTTCCAATCCCACTGCTATGGGCAGGGACACCTTCCACAAGACCAGGTTGCTCTCCATCCAACCTGTTCTCAAACATCTCCAGGGAGGGGGAGTTCACAACCTCTCTGGGAACCTGTTCCAGTGCCTCACTACCCTTATAGTGAAGAATTCTTCCTAATATCTAAATCTAAAGCTACCCTCCTTTAGTTTAAGGCCATTTTCCCCTTGTCTTATCACTACATGCCCTTGTGAATAGTCCCTCTCCAGCCTTCTTGTAAGCCCCTTTTAGATTCTGTGTGGAATAAATTAAAAGTTGTTCATACTGTAAGTTTCCTATTATTTATTTTCGTTCCCATCCTTTCTGTACCAGGTGTGATGTTAAGATCTGTATAATAAAGGTACATGCTTTAGGCATCTATATGAAAAACAAACAAACAAACAAGAAAAAACCTCTTTTATATAGGGGTGGTCAAACATTGGCATGTGTTGCCCAGAGAATTTGTGGAGTCTTCAGCTGTGGAGATATTCAAAGCCCATAGTTCAGGGTAGCTGCCCCTTCCTGATCCTGCTTGGACAAGGTGAACTACAGAGTTCCCTTCCAATGTCAACTATTTTTTGATTTACTGTCTTTCCTCACTGCTGTATTCACTAGATATTCAAATCTGAAGAGAAAGGTGCTGTTATTGTACCTTTTCATGTAACATGCTTTCAATGATGAGTCCCCACAGATCTGTGAAACACAGCTGATGTCCTTCCTGTTTCCTCTGGCACAACTCTTTCAAATAGTATTTCAGACGATCAGGGGCAAAACAAGTAACAAATTTATTTTTAAGTACATGCTTTCGGGCATCATTGAGTGTTTCCTTGAGATCCTTTTTGGACCAGTCAGGATCTTCATATAAGTTTGACATGGTCCTAAAAAAAAAACCACAAGGAAAAGTGTGAGTTCTGAAGCAGAGCTTTGGGAAGTTATGAAGGTTTGTGTATTATGTCTTCATTTACATGAAAAAACACCATGTGTTTGGTACTATCCACATATTTAATTAATTCCAAATGTGGGAAAATACCCACTAAAAGAAACAACAACAAAAAAAAACTGCAGCAGAAAAAGAAAGCCTTTTCTTGATAGTTAAGATCATACAACTCAAGATCACTTCCTGATGTCATCTATGGAAAATTCCTGTGTGCTTATCTTGGTCTTACCATGTTGTTCCAGATAAACCAGTGATATATGAGACACAGTCCAAGACATTCATTTCCTGCACACTGAGGAGGTGAGCGTACATGGCTGTCAGAGCTCTGGTTCCACCACCCGTTGTCATGATTGCCACCACAGGTACCTGTTCAATCCCAAAATACATGCATTTAGTGACATGGTCTGAGAAGGGACAGAGAAAGCTCTGATTAGAAGGACAAAGTTACAGCGCTGATAAAGTAGTAAAAAAATGCCACCAGTCCAATGTGAAGAAAAACATGAATTAATAATGGGGCATGTAAGGAGTAAGAAATACTTCGTATTTCCCCCTGCCAAGCAGCTCTGCATTAGAACATGAAATCCATTATCACATTTTCAGTGCTCTATTTCAAAACCATTAACAAAAAGTAGCAAAAAAATTAGAGGAAATTGTACTTTCTTTCATCTGAATCAGATTATTATCAGATACAATAGACCAGAAAATATCAGTGCGGTCTCACAGTTTCCATGCAAGCAGTAATAACCTCCTTTTTCCTGAAGTTTGCTGAAATTATTGTACAGTTATTCCACAGACCATACTAGAAATGTCGTGACTGATGGATTTAAGAGCACAGGCCAGTTCAGAACCCCTGAAACCAGAGGCTGGTGACACCATTCCCTTTTACAGTTGCTGGAGGGAAAGAGAAACCATACTGACTCCACCTACCACATATGTGTATACAGTACTAGGTATGCAAGTGGGCTGCAATTATTTGCTTCTGTGATCATACAGAAGTCCAGGGACTGGAAGTCTTAGAAAAAGAATTAATTAATAAATATGAATTGGCTCCTTTAACAGTAAACACAGCTACATTGGAGTGAAGGAATGTCATGTACAAATCATCAGGAGAATCTAGAGAGATTTTTCTGCAGGGAAGTATGGGTGGCTATACACCTGAGGGGAAGGGAATGACCCATGGCTTAGTGCTGGCATTTAAAGGCAAGGTCTTCTGTCTGAAAGGTCCAGCTGTGCAAAAAAAGCTGAACTCAATTTAGGTCAAAACAAGCAAAATTTATCCTGTTTGCATTTGAGTTTAGGCTTCACACTGCAGTCATGGGCGCCTAATTAAAAAAAACCACACCTGATTTTCCCTGCCCTTAAACCTCTGTTATCAATCCTGTTTGCTGAGCAAGAACATGCTACAGCAGACAAAGTCAGACTGGCAGTGTGCTGTGCTCACACGACGGGAACCTAAGTGGTGGCACAAAGGATAAACAAAATAAAGTCCAGTTTTAACTGTGAGGGAATGAAGTGCTGAATCCACTGTCTAGATCTGGCTTAAAAGAAACTTTGGCTTTGGTTCTGAGCGCACCTAGCCTTTCTCTACATTATGGTGCAGGCTTCTACTGAGCACAAGGCTCTCTTTAGCTTCAGGGCTACAGGTCTTTTATTAATATTTCTGATGAATATTCATTTCTTCCCTAGAATAGAGAAAAGAAAGCCACAGAGAAAAGAACTCAGCTATAGTTTGTACATGAAACTACAAGGTTTCCAGGAGAATTCTATATTTTGACACTAATCTGTGCAGAAAGTAATTATATCTCAGATACCTCATCATCCTGCAAGTCCTCTTCCAGGTGGAGAATGTCCTTCAAAGCAGCTGCAACCACCTTCTTCCTCTTGCGAATGAAATCCTGTTCCTGGGCACACAGATCAAACCCCAGGCGTACGTCTAGGTCATCCTGGCTGGAACATGGATCAGGTATCATACATCACATTTGTAGTCTAAGACAGCTTTTTAATTGCTTTACCTCATAAATAGACATGCCTTCACTACCAGGTCTATATAAAGCCAATCAGGAAGATATTAAATGTTCTGTTTTGTTCTTGGAGAAAAACAGTCCGTCTGCCTTTGAACTGAAAGGATTTTTTTTTCTCCCTGCCAAAGATGCCTGGAATTAAATATAGCTACAAATAACAGTAGTTTCTTTTTCAGACATAAATCCAGAAGCCTGCAGAGGGCAGTGTTTTAAAGGTGGCTTTTAAAAGTTGTGCAAACTTCCACTGAGAGCTGTGAAACATTCTACTGAAGTTGTAGATTTACATGATCAGATGTTCTTTTGATGTTTATAAGCACTACATATGGGGTTTGAAAGCTGCTATGAAAATCTTGCATAGGCGTTCTAAGGAAGAAGTTTTTAAATTACAGCTGTAAACTGTATGTATATTTCATAGCATATTTACTGAAAATAAACAGCTAGATAGAAGATGCACCTGCTTTTCTGGAAGTTCTCTCCTGTTACAATATGGTACATAATATAACATATTCATCTTATAAATTTTACTAAGGCCTGAATGATATTCCAAAACACACAGTGTGTTTCCTTGGTTTAGAAATGGGCAATCACTTCATTGAGTTTATTTACATTTATCTCTTTGAGTAGACATTAAAACAATAAGTGCAGGTACTTTTTTTTTTTTTATCTTAAAGTACTCAGATACTCTGATTTTGATCTTTTAGTGAAAGAAAACAGTTAAAGAGATCTTTTGGGTAACAGAAAGGGAGTTTTCAATTAGTTTTGAAATGTTGCTTTTATTGAAAATCTGCATTTTTCAGCAAAATGTAATGGTATCAGACTGTGTACAGTGGCTCTTACTATGTAATATTGATTGCAGCACAATATGAATAGAAAATTGGTGTGTTCTTTATAAACCTTTTCTTAACTTCCTGTCCCATTACAAAAACTTGGTTGCTGAAAATCTTCACATTATGTACTGAATGAATTTTATTTTATAGTGAAATTAGGATAGACCAGCATTCAGGACAAAGGCAGTAACAAAGGGATTGGCACTTGATTGACAACTATCTAAATACAAAGAACCAAGGGTAAAACCACAGATATCTTACCATTTTTTCACCTTAAGGAGTAAATCAAATTTTCGGTGCTGAAAATTGAAAAGGTAAAATGATGAATATTGGTATTTTGTTTCGAACAGTCCCTTTCCCCCACTCAGACATAGATCTTTTGGGTCATCATTACACCTACAAAACTCTGAATCTTAAAAAACTGAGATCCCTTCTCAGTATTTCAATAGTAACCAGAGATGTGCACTGATTTAATAGATTAAGACTTTAGTACTGTCACCTGTAGTCCACATCTTCTCTCTCTCATAAAACTCAGGTGTAGCTTGCCTGGTGTTAGTTAGCTACACAAATAAATGCCAGAAGAGCTGCAGTGCTACAGCTCAGCTCCCTGGCAGGATCCACCACTGAAGATGAAACCAGAGCCTGTCACATAACAATGTCAGATACAAGGGGAAGCCAGAGAGACAGAGCACCCCATCCCTGTGGCTCAGGTTTGCCTCCCGTGGCAGCGTGCCAGGCTGCAGCCTCACTGCTCTGTCCCAGTGGCACCCAGTCACCTCCAGCCTGGTTAAGCACATGCACAGTAGAAGGAGCATGAGCAACAGTTTAGATGTTTTTCTTCTTCCCCTTTCTCCCTTGGATTTCCCATTTTATTTTACTCCAAATAATTCACCTCACTATGCATTGCCCTAGATTGGAGGCAGGCTAGAAAACAACTGTCTCTGTATAAAGAGAAGTGGCTCTTGGTTTCTGCTCCTTGCAAATCAGAAAGAATTTCAAAAAGTTTGCAAAGGATTCCCCATGGCCAGCAGACACTCACCTCACCAACTACTTCCCGTTCAGAGGGGAGTGACTTCAGGGGGATTGTCAGGGGGACACTTCTCCTCCTTGCTCCACATGACATGCAAGCACACTGAAAAGGAGCATGGAGTGCTTTTGGTTAAAACAGAAACGTTCTCCTCTTGCTGCCTACTCACACGTAAATGTCAGGTCATAGGACTGTCTGTGGTGTCTACCATGTTCCGGGGTAACGTACAAAGGTGGGAAGCTTTCTCTTCTTTCGGAGTGCAACATCCAGGGAAGGCTGCTTGTATCTGGCATAGTGGAAGAAAGTGGAATCTGGGAGAGGGGAGCGGGAGCCACAGCCCAGTGAAACTGTCTGGGTTTCTTCAAAGGATCCTCTCACTGTAAAAGTTAGCTCATTCTCTAAAACAATGAGATAAAATGCATACACAAAGTTATAATTGTAAAAAAAAGAGAGAGGGGAAAAAAAAGAAGCAAAAGGTAGCTTTGAACAAATTCTTTCTCCTCTTCCTTTGTATTTGGAAAGCCATCTTCTAAAAGTGATCCAAACCCCAAACATTTCAGGTGACTGTATCATTATAATGTGCTGAGCAAGAAGTCAGATGGGAATGTGACGTGAATGGCACTGAATTTTAGACTGCTGCTTTTCTATTGCAGTTGCATCATGACACAGTGAATACACCCAGGTACTTTGCATGGTAAATCATCCTCATCCCAGGCCAAATAATGAGCTGAAGAAGTTCTCAGTCCCCTAAAATAAGAGCTGACTCTGCAGCAGATGACCCTATTTATATGAATAGCTTAGTTAATCCTGCCAGTGTGTGTTACGCATGCTCTGAGGATTGCCTACCAGATCCAGCCCCTCAGGGGATGTGGGCAGAGGAACTTCTAGATTCTGGATCTTGACCAGGGTCAGGCAGGAGCCAGCTGCTGAGTGGCTAACCCCTGCAAGAAATGAGGTGTTTCTGTGCATATACGTAAGTCGAAGTGACAGAGATCCTGAGCAAAGTTAACACCATGGACTGTATAACGCCTGAGGAATTAAGCTTCTTCAGGGTTTAGCAGTACTGCAGCAGAAGTTTGCAGAATCTCAGCTTGGGTTTTAGATACCTTCTGTATAAGTATCTGATTCTAGTTGTTTCTAGTCTGGCACAAGACTCTCCATGAAGTCAGAACCTCGAACCTATACCTGCTGCAGGACTGGTGGCATTCCCTATCGCAAATTTTTTACAAATCACCTTAAATGTGATCAATCAAAGCCTTAGTATTTTGATGATGCAATGTCCAGGCCTTGTCAGGGATGGTAAAATCACTAAAATTAATTTTAGGAATTTATAATTTTACCTGAAAAACGCTTCTTTTGCATCCTGCTGTCCAAGTGAACTTCCAAACAAGCTTCTTCACGACACTACAGTAGGTGCGATGAGGACAGAGAATTAGATAACTCATCCAGCTCTCTCACCCCCAGTGCTGGCAGATGTTGGAAGAGTCATTGTACAAAAGGTCATTGCTTAAATGTGGGGGCCAGCTGTGTTGGACACTTTTGCCAGACACAGTGAAAGTGAGAATTAATTTATTGTCACATGGGAAGACAGTGCTATGCTAAACACATTGTAATTTTCAATGGATGCAGACAAAACAAGGGAAAATTATAGTAGTCAGAAGACTCCTCTAAGATCATGCTGGCCTCCTTAAAGCTAAAGCTCCCAAGAGAAAGTATCACTAAAGAATAAAGATTTGCAATATTTCCCTCACTGACATTATAGTCAGCTATGGTAAGTAATGATGTGGGAAAGAACACAAAAGAACAAAACATTATTTTACCACTACTGCTCCATTTGTGATGATGGTTTCAGGAGGACCCTGGCTGGAAAACAAGAACAAATAATATGTGTTTTATAAACAATATGTTCTGGATACCATCCTGAACAGGACATATTATTCTCTCTAAATTTTTATTACTATTATTTTCTTTGCTCCTTCTTATTGTTTCTGTAAGTATGCTCCCTTGACACTAGATACCCCATAATGACCCAGCAGAAATTATTAAACTGCCATCAGGCACCTGGAAAGTCCTTGTAACAGCCTTAGTAGCACAGGCATGGTGCAACACAAGTTGGGTAGCAACATTCTCCTCAGTCATGACTTTCCCAGAGAACACTGTCCAGTAAATTTGTAGACTTACTGCAGTGGGATTTCCCAGCCAACACTGAACTATGTAAGACAAAATTCTTAAGAGAAAGTGACAGAATTAAAAATTCTCAACTCCTCTCCACGTCATGGCATTTTTTCCTTTCATACAATGATTTTTTAATGCACGTGTTAAGTTTGGAAAAACTTGTCTCTGGCTATTGAGATGATACTGCATCTACCAAAGGTTTCCCTGCACTAATGCATAACTCCAAGCTGCTACTCCAATAATAATGGGGTTTTACTCACATGCTCTCCAATACAAACTCCACTTCCAGCTCCTCTTTCCCCTGAAAATAAAAAAACCACTGTCTCAATTAGCATGTGCAGAGGTTTTCGAAGTGATCTTAATTTTTGCAAGGACAGTGTCCTTTACATTTAATAAGTAAAAACATTCTGGTTTGTACTTGCTATTATCAGCATTAAATGACAGAGGCAGCTTTTTTCTTCCCCAAGGAAAAGTTCTCAATTGTACTTGCGGAACAAAGGGTGTTTGGTGCTTATAAATCTCCCTAACAAACCTTTCTATTTCACACTTTCTTCTCTGCCAGCTGAACATGATATGTTAAGGCTTAGTGTTTAGGAAAATATTGTGGAAACAGGCTATTTCCCTGTGCTTGCATTGTTTTGTTTTTTATAGTCTTTGTGAGGATTAAATAAACTGTCATTTTCTATCAGATTATTAAAAGTGCAATGCTTCCCTGAAATTGCATCTACTCTGGGGCTTGGGAATTTGGCCATGATCTGTGCCAGAGGAAACCAACAGGAATTTGAGAAGGCCATCTATTTTGTCACTGATGTGCAGTTTCCAGGATGTTAATAAATTTTGCTACATTTTTACCACCAAGCTGGTCCTGGTGGTAAAAACCAGAAGAGACAATACACCTCTTGAAACGGAGGGGAAAGACTGGACACCAAGCTGCACTCAATGTCTGACTGATCTCTTACCTCTGGATTTAGTGGGAATGCTGTAAAAACTCTTTCCCCGAGGGGGATTTTAGCTACATCAAAAAGCACAATTGCACGGTCATCATCATGAATGATGTCATCATCAGAAACAGTAATTTCCAGAACATTCTGGAAAAAGAAACGAAAAATATCCAATTCACTGGCATGTATGACATACAAGAAGTATGACATTCTGCAGCTCTTCCAGGGTTAGTGTCTGCTTTACAGAGAGGAAACAGGAAAGTATTGATGAAAAAGTGTCACAAGGAAGAGTAAGAAAGCGAGTGTAAAGAACCAGCTCTTAGTCTCATCAATTAAAGCTGAACTGAGAGCTCTTTTGGGTCAGCTGTTACGCTTTTGAGCAGCTCTCATAAAAAAATGCAATCTTCTAGGGAGGAATATGGATTGCCAAAAGTCCTATATTGTTTCATATCAGCAGGGGCAATAGAGATCACTTCATATCGATAATCACCTTTCTAGGTCCTCGGACATTCTGCTTTCAGCCACCTGTTCACGGGTATTTGAGTGTAGTGCAATTAGCAGCAGCAAATGGAGTAAAGATCTTAATCATACTAGAATTTAGCAGCTTCCTGGCATTATCTCCTGCCATTATTTCATGTCCTCTCAGAAGAAGGTGTGTTTTTCTGTTATAGTGTAACTTTATATTTTCATTTCACTCTCTCTGTGTTGTCACTGTCATGGGTCCCATCAGCCTTCCCCAAGGAGGTCAGACTCTCATTATCCATATATAAATAATAAATAACTGTTAGGAGCAAATTGGATTCCAGCAAAGCCAGAATTGTTTTGCTTCAACTTGCATGGGGAATTTTAAGTAAACCCAGAAATGCACTAGAAGACATTTCTAGTTTAGGGGTTTGGGGCTAAACTGAAAGATGCTGTGTAGAGATGAGATAAAAAAGAGAGGTTTTGGTTTGTTTACCTTGACTTTTCTCTGTATCCGGAAGTAGAAAGTTTCATTCCACACAGGATTTCTGCAGTTTTGGATGGTTTTGGTGTGGAATACTTCATCTGAAGCTGTTGGCAACCACAGGCTCACATAGCAATCAGATTGGCTTACTGTGGAAACACAGGCACAAAATATCTGGCAGAGGAAGCACGATACAAGCAGTGGACACATTGAAATGCTTCAATGTAGGCGAGAGATGGCTAGTTCTTTCTGATAAACACTGGCCAAATCAGGAAGATAGAAATCACACAGCTGGGTAAAATTAATTTGTTCATCACAACACTGTTTTTAATAAGCAGTATATTCAAACAATTACGCATAATCTTACACATTAAAAGAAAAAATACAATCCTAGCTAGCAAATAGAACAGTGTGTATATTCAGGAGTCTTGTATTGCTCCATATCAACAAAATTTGGCAGGCAAAACTGTGACAGAGGTAGCACAGCATGAGCTTCAGACCCTGAGAGGGATTGCACATAAATTGTCTCTGTAGCAATTTAACTTTGTGAGAAATAACAAAAGAATCAGGTTTAAGTCTGATTCAGATAGTAAATGACTGACATACGTGGTTATTAGCTTTTAATGACAGAAAATTAATTATTCCAGTGACTTGATCATTGTCTCCCTAGTCAGGGTAGGAAGGGAGAAAGCTACCAGCAGTACAATTGCTGCTTCAGGAGGTCAGTAGGAGCTGCAGCCTTTTCCTGGTGTTTGCTGATGCCTGAAAGACCTGGAATCTAACTCCTACTTCACATCTCTTCCCAGGAAAAGTGAAGTGGCAGAAAGGATTTGCATCTTGTGGATGAAGGGAGTGGAGTCAGGCAGCTGAGCTGTGATGTACCTGATAAATGGTATCACTGCCTCTGAGCTACGGAGCCTGTACAATAGCCAAGAACTAAATGTGGCTTCAGGGCATCTGGACCATCCCTCCTCTCGTTAATGCAAGTACCACTGCCAATCTCAAGTGTTCCAAAAACATGAATCCAGCATCCCCAAAATTGCCAAAGTGGATAAGGTGGGATGTAATTCAGAAATCAACATTTCTGAACTGATTTAAGACCCGATTTCTCTCCCTTTTGGTTTCTAAGTTTCTAGGTATCATATGGTGCAGGAAGGGCACACTTTCACATTTTTGTTGTACTTGCAAAGGCACATCCTTTTCTTTTCCTTTCTTTTTCTTAAAGAAAACCAAAATGGTCTTGAAAGCCAAAATGTTTTGTCCTTCTTTTAAATCTCATTTTTTCATCACACACTGTATAAAATAAGACTCATGATAGAACTGAGAAAGCTGGCATGGCTAAATCTCTGAGCCAACCATGAATGGACAGCTGCAGCACTTATGAATGTCTTTTGTTACTGTTTTAGCTGGAATTTACTGATTTTCTGGAGTGTTTTCTGTGACAAGATATCTTTATAAGGCTACTTTCTAAAATTACTTTTCAGTGTGTGTGTTGATTTCATAAATATTTATGCAAAATCAGCTATTGACAATTCTTTGTCAAACTGATGAAGTACAGGATAGATAAACAGAAAGTGAGGTGGATTAAAAACCGGTTTAACTACCAGGATCAAGTGATTGTTATCAGCAGCACAAAGTACAGCTGGAGGCCACTCACTACTGGTGTACCCCAGAGGCTGATAGCGAGGCCAATGCTGTTTAACATCTGTATTAACAATGTGAGTGATGAGGCAGAGTTCAGCAAATTTGCAGGTGCAGCAAAACTCAGGGGAGTGGTTGACACACCAGAAGGCTGTGCTGCCATTCAGAAGGACCTGGACAGGTGGGAGAACGGGGCCAACATGAGCCTCATGAAGGTCACTAAGGGAAATGCAAAACTCTTCACATGAGGAGGTAAAACCCCAGCACCAGGATGGGCTGAGGGCTGACCAGCTGGACAGCAGCTCTGCAGAGAGGCACCTGTGCCTGTTAGTGGACACTGGGTGGAACACAATCCAGTGAGGTGTCCTTGTGGCAGGCGAGGCCAGCAGCCTCCTGGGCTGCATCAGGAGTGTTGCCAGCAGCTGGAAAGGTGGTCCTTCCTCTCTGCTCAGCACTGACAAGGCCACATCTCTGGGCTCCCCAGTACAAGAGAGGTAAGGATGTGCTGAAGTGAGCTGAACAAAAAAGTCCAGAGAGAAAATGGGGGAATGGAGCATCTGCTCTATGGGGAGAAGCTGAGAGAGCTGAGACTCTTCAGCCTGAAGCAGACAAGGCTTAGGGGGTCTTATCAATTTGTGTAAATACCTGATCAGGGGAGAGAAAAATAAAGAAGCCTGAGTCAGACCCCCCTCAGTGGTGCCCAGTGAAAGGTAAAAGGCAATGGACACAAACCAAAATGCAGGAAATCCCACTGAAACATAGGTAAAAACTTACCATGATGCTGTCAAACACTGTCACTGCCCAGAAAGGTTGTGAACTCTCGACCCTTGGAGGTGTTCAAAACCTGACTGGATGTGGCTCTGAGCACCTGCTGAAGCTAATCCTGTTTAGGGCAGGGGTCTGGACTACACAATCTCCAGAATTCACACCTCAGCCACTTTGTGTGACTCTGCTGTAACAAGGCCAGTCGGTCACAGACAAATTGCACAGTAGTGTTAGTAACTCCCACTGTATGTAAATTTGACCTTGAAGATGGGGCGAGGTGATACCACTAGGACAAAGTACATTCCCTTCCTGTGAAGAAAGGGGACTATGTCACACGTGGTTTTGCCACAACTCATCTACAGTCCCTACCAATGTGGAGAGGTTGTTGTTTTCTGTAGGATTCCTGTGATTTTCTGTGTTTTCCTTTAATTGTAGAGAGAGTATCCCCACGCTGTGACTCTGACTGAGCTTATGTATTTCTGTAGAAGTGGCAGCTCACTTGAACCGAGGCTAAACTGTGAGGCAAGAAATGAGATAAATAAAAAATAACAGGATAGTTGAATGTCTGCTGAATACTATGATGACTACCCATATATGGGAGCCCTTGAAATGACTAGTCAGCTTACATTGCCCCCTCTTATCCCTGAAACAGTGCACAAGAGAGCTACTGAAAATGCTCCAGTTTATTCATTGTTACCTGAGAGCTAATACAAAAAAAAAAACCTGCTTGCATCTTCTTGATTCTCTAGTTTTAATGTAGTTGCTGAGCTTCGTTAGCAGTTTCATGACATGCCAGGCCCTTACTTCAGTATTGCAACTTCCCTGATGACATAATGTCACCTCATGCTGAGACATCTGAACTCACAGTCTCTCTGAAAGTCAGCACTAAGTGACCCTGATATCCTTTTCCAATTTGTAACTACTGATTAAATTTGTATGACGGTGAGACTACTTCTCAACTCTGTCTTCAAGCTAAAGGTGGGTTAGAAATACAAGACCAAAAGAAGCAGTTCAGAACTGCAGCTGTGTGTGCTACTCTGTGAGGGTACAGTCATGTGAGGTGTACCTGAAATGAACCATCATGTGCTAAAATCACTCATCTGCATCACAGGTAAGGAGGAAATTTCACCACTGAAAACCAAAGCATATAAGAAAAAGTAGTCTCATAAGAAAAATGAATGTAAACTCCAAAATCCCATCTGTCCTGTTACTGCATTTCGTAACACCAAAACGAAGAAATAATCTTCTTCTAGTGAAATATTCTCCACCTGCACAGACAGGTTCTCCTTGAATCCTAGTTTACTACAGTTCACCTAAAAGGAGGAGGAGAACCACTCCCATTTCTCAATTGTTGGACACGATCTTTGGGAACATTTTCTCTCACCAATACACACAGTATTAAGAATTTACCTCCTACTGCTGTTTATCTGAGAGACGATTTGAACTTGGCTCAGGTCTCTACTAGCATCCAGCTGCTCATCTCTAAGCACAATATTACTCTCCATAGCTTGCTTGTGCAAATAAAAAAAGCTCATAGATCTACCGTGCTTAATCAGTGATGTCCTTGACCAGAAATGAACAGAGTCCCCATGTGAATGAGCCCTTCTCCCAGTCCAGCCACTTATGTCAAGTAGCAAAGTAGGATTTTCTCCCTGGAGCAGATTCAGTGGGTGCAGTACCTGCTGCAGCCCCAGCTCAAAGTTTCACACCCTGAGTCACCTCTCGCTCCTGCGCCACTGTGCTCCCACCAGCACCACTTGCTTTCCCAGGACAGGACCATTAGTACCACCTGCACTAGCTGTACTCTCCCTTATTTGCTTGCACTTATTTTCCGTAGCAAAAATAACCCCTAATGTCTCTGGAGAACAACTCTGATTTGCAAAGACTCCAAGTGTACTGCTGCAGAACTGACTCATTTCTTCTGAAGGGATAATACAAAAGCTTCCACAAAATAATTTCATAAGGTCTTAGAGGACAAAGTCTCTGAGCTCCTTTTTTATAAATATGCAGGGTCTTTCTTCATCCAAAGGTGGAAAACCAAAGGAAGTTCTGAAACCAAAAGGAAGAGTCGAGGGAGAGGAGTGATTGTTCTGACATCCCAGCTAAGACTAACAGGTTTGTTTCCACAGCTGAGAAAGTTTCCACATGTGCTTGTTTTCTACAGTAGAAAATATACCTGATAAATGCAGTCAAATTTTAACTCAAGACTTTAACTTTCCTACCTCAGGTCTGACAGCCTTTTGATCTGGCAAGACAGATCCTCTCAGAGAAGTTACTGTCTCCCAGAAAAAAAAGCACCTGTCAACCTGAAGCTCACTCCAAGTAATTTCTCACTGGGACACAGAGCTCAAATTCACCTCTGCAGTCCAGGCAGAGCATGGCAAACACTCAGCACCAGTGAGGCCAAATATGTCAAACCAGACACCACCACTCTTCACCTTGTGTATGTTAATGAGCCTGAACCTGCACTCCAGCAGCAAAGGTCAGCTCTTGGAATGTGGCATCAGCTGGTACCCATGTAGGCTGCCACAGTTTCAGAGAGCAGTCACAGAGACCTCTTTACATGATTTCTTCAGCATTATGTGAGATCCAGTGGAGTCCAGCAGAGTTTTGCTCTTTCACATGGCACTAAGTAGTGGTGGAGAGATGACATCACTGCAGGTCTGTCCCGTGTGCTGTCTAAGGATCTGGAAGAGGTTTGCTTCCACTTAGATTTCTCTCAGGGCAAATCCCCTCTCTTGGTGCCTGGGTTTCAGCTGTGGGGTTTAGGGGCTGCCATAAAACAAGTAAGTGCTAATGATGGTGAAAGTGGGCCAGGCTGGGAGCTTGGTGTGGCTCTGTGTGGCCACCCAGTAAGTCACTTGTTTAAGAAGGGCAGCTGGAAGGTGTTGGAGAGTCTGTGCCACCATGGTCCTCCTCTCCCATCACCCAGCTCCTTTTCCATTCTTTTGGGAAACAGTCACTGTTTCCCAAAACTGAAGGGGTGTCAGCAGCAAGAAAATAAGCTAATACACCATTTTCCCTGCCATCTCATCCTGACCAGACATCCCTCCCACACATAGGGAGTTCTGTAAAAGAAGTGGCACCATTAATAAAGTTAAAAAACATGAGCTTTTCTAAAAGCGCTAGCAGTGAATTCCAGCTGAAAAGGAGCAAACAGACACACCAATGACCTAAAAAGTCATTCTTTTACCCAAGGCTGCATGCAGTCTTGGACTGAGGAGGGGAATACCACTGCAAGACAGGTGCCAGATTGCAAGAGACTCAAACTTTAATGGAATTTATTCCTTTCTAGTACCCCCACCACCTTCTCAGCCAAACTGCATAGAGCACTGAAGCCTGGTGATGACACTCAGTGCCTGCAGGGCAGCAGGATGAGTGTGGGTGATCTTATCTGGGTGCCCTCTCCAGTGCCCACAGTGAAATCAGTGAGTGCCAGAAATGTTTGAGTCTGACCCATAATTACTAATTGGCATAAAGGTTAGTTAGGAAGTGGAAAATAATTAGCCCAGGTCTGTCAAGAGCATTTGCATGATAAGATAAAACAAGACAGAAACCAATTATATGTAGCATGAAGCAGATGCTGGAGAAGAGTGTCACTGTAGAGGAGACCACAGAAGGGGTAGGGCAACAGCAGGGATATCAAAGGGGCCAATTGATCCACCGAGGAGGAGTGGACTGTTTTGTTTTCGGTTTAATTTTTTTCTTTCTGTGCCAAGCTCCGCCAGCATGTGCTGTCTACAGGCAAAGGTGTAACATCAGATTTCAGGATAAGCTTGGATTTCATCCCAGGCTTGTGAAACACACGTCCCATGGATCTTGAGGTGCATGTTTAAAAAACAGTCAGATTAAGTTGGGTGCACGTGACAGTGAGGAATGTCAGTGGAAATACACTGGTGTTCCCTGAAGCCAGGATTTGGCAAGTAAGTCAAGGAAAAATGTAGAAACTTTATGACCAAACAACCTGGTGTAACTGCACTTGCAACAAACTGAGAGAAAATTGTGGAATGGAGGATTGCATATACTGAAAAAGATGGGAAGACAGCATGCAGGCAGAAAAAGCAAGTCATAGAAGTGTCTGCACTTGATTGAAAAGGTGGCTTGTTCCTGGATTTGATACAGGGAGGATGAAAATCTGGGGAAGTCTGAAATATGTTATTATAAAAATTGTCAGTCTTCTACAGATATCTCACAGTCAGTTAGCATCTGTATCAGATGCTTATGATCAGTTTTCCAGGGGAAAGATCATATTGTTGAGAAAAGGCTAGGTAAACATAATTTCATTATTCTCATTAGCACACACTAGCATGTGTGGGTGTTTTAGTTTTCTGATACTTCAAATGCATTCAAATGTTAAAATCAAAACACTAGGCTAAAAGAGCATCAACAGCAGTGCAAAATCAAGCATTTGAAAGCTACAATATGTCTTTCTTTAATTGTACTGAAGTTTTTAAATCACATGGTATCACACTATTTTTCCTGTGAGACTCCAACTTCTTTGAAAGCAGAGGTAGGTTGCTGCTCAGTCAGCGAAGAGCTATCTGATATTTGTTTCTCTTCCTTGTTCAACAGCATCCTGGTCTACAGTGCTTCATTCTATGACATCCTTAAGAAACAGGCTCACAGAGTAGCTGGGGAATTACTGACAGAAAGAAAAGGCATCTTTTTCTTCACTGGCTGGTCCTCAAGTCTTATTTACTGGTAATTAACAAAAGAATCTGAGAACGCTTCTCACTGTTTCTAGGCCTTACATCTTAAATTAAAATCTCTCTACAACAGTAGGAGATTCAAAATGAGCACATCATCTAAATAGATAAGAGAGAGACTAAATATGTTGGAGAAGATAGTCCATGCTTTGTAGACAGGGCAACAGAGGCACAGAATGTTTGGATGTATAAATTTGCCTAAACTTCTTATGCAACAAGTCATGAACAGAGCTAAAAACTGAGCCCACATATCCTGAGCTCTACTTCAGCGGTGTACATTTTGGTGATAACCGTAATTTTCAAAATGTCTACATCTCACTAAGTGAGACTTCTCAGAAATCTCCCTGTCCTCAGGATGGAGGACAAGGTCACAACTGTATCACTATTTTCTGAAACTGCAGCATCATTTTACTTCATGCAATCCCTTTGCACAAGCAGCTGAATCATGGTTCTTATCTTGTTCAATGTTCATTCTAGATCCAAGGTGACACTAAGAGAAATTAAATCAATAATTCGAAGGAATGAAGGTGAGGTCTTGCACATGCATGCAGCGTTTCATAGCTCTCAAAAGGAACAGAAATTAATTTTACTTTCTTTGTTATACTATAATATTTTTTCTATACTCTGCAAACCAATATTACAGACAATGTGAACTGAACCCTTCTCTCCACTTGACTGGAAAATTGACAAGGGTGACATCCATGCTCTTGAAACACCAAAGTGAGTGAAATACAAAGAGATGCTGAGAAATTTTATCTGTAAGATATTATGGCTTCAGCAAACTTCATCATGACCTCCCAAAAAGGAAAGAAAATGCAAAACAAGAGAAGGAAGAAGAGTATGGTAAAGGGAAATGCAAAAATGTGTTATTAGTGATGTGCCAAGTTCATGAGACACGTAGGAACGGCAGGAGAAAATTCTCTAGAGAAAAACCTCTGTGAATGTGAACCACCAGGCAAGGGCTGGCCAAATACCACACATTTTCAGAACACTTTGCACGTAAGCTGTAACGTACCATGTACCAAAAAGATTTCTGTTAGACATCTTTCACTGGTGGGCAAGAGTCAGCTGATGTCATGATGCTCAGGACAACCAAAGAATTAAGAGGGACTGGTGTGTAAGTATTTCAGCTCTATATTCTGTGCATTTGTCATGGACATGTTATATAAACATCTGTGTGTAAAAACTCATGTTAAGGTATTTTCAAACCCCTAAAACAGCCAACTTGTCAGATAAATAATGTGAAAAAAACCCCCCAAAAACTCTGAAATTGCAGTAAAATATTCTGTGGCATAAATTGCCTTCAACTGTGATTTCTTAGCTAGGATGACTTTAGTGTTTTGCATTTGTGCATTATCTAGCACAAGCAGGGGCTGATACAGTAATTTGAGAATGGTGTAACATCAATAAGAAAATCTGGTACTTACAAAAATCTGCCTGATGAGCATTTTTCAGCTTTATGATTCTTACAGTAAGCAAGGAGTAAGGTGCAATTTCTTCCTGCTGAAAAAAAAAAAAACAAAGGAGATGTATTTTAAAGTTTTGAATATGTGTGTTGACTGTAATGCAATCAAACACTGAAAAGAACCAAGGTGCTGCTGAAGTTGTCTCTTCCAGTTGGCATCACAGCAAAAATACAATAAGCAGCAAAATGCACTTTCTCCACAAACTTCATTGACCCCTAAAGCCTGTAGTTATCTAAGCACACAAAGAGAAGGTGTGGAAAGAGAAGATCAATAGGAAAGTTAAGATGGGGTAAATAAGCTGAAAAAGTTCTTTTAGCCAGTAACACTAAATTGTACACATAACCATCAGCAGCCAATATGAAGACAAAATTCAGTGAATCCAGAAATAAGAGAGGCTTCAAATTTGGTTGGCTACTCACCAAGAGCCTGTGTTGTGCTGTGGGTAGAATCCAGGGCTATACAAAAGATTCTGCTTTTAATGCAGTGCTTGGATAATTAGAGAGAAGGGGGGGAAAAGTTAGGTCTTTTTACGTTTTCTTGCTTGTTTTTGAAAGAATCATTTCCATGAGAGAGAAAGATGATTAAGGATGAGTGTTAGCACCTTAGGGAATGTCTCAGCACTACACAGCACACAAGCTTTGTACAAACACTCCTAGCTTGCTTTGTGGGAACACAGGTTTTCCTTACCAAGGATGGTTATCTGATTGATAGACATGGAATAGTTTTGACTACCATCCTTAATTTCAAAGAAGGCTATCTCCAATTCCTTGTTGAAGGTGCCAGGCTGAACCATCTGGGTCAGTAAAAGTCGTGACAATCACATGTACTTGATGGATTTTACATCTTCAGAGAACATGCTCATCATGTCCCCTAGCAGCAGCTAGAGCAAGCAGGATATCAGCAAAAAGAATGAGAAAATAGACAATGCTTACTATGGCTGTGATGCCTTTTCCTGGTCTTAAGAGTCAAACACGCTTAGAAGGGAAAAAGGGATTTTACCTTGGTATTTATTTTAAGGATCCTTAGGTGCACTACATCCAGGTCAAATGCACCTCAATACACACTGCCAAATCTGCCCCCCAGAGATCTGGTATATTATTATAGGTTTTACTAATTAGCATATCTATCATAAATTCCCCAATGAGAGGCTTGAATGAACCCCCCTCCCCGAGGAACCTTCCCCTGGATGGTTCTATCTTAGTTTACAAAATGTGTTCTGGAGAGGACCTTGGGGTCTGGGGCATGTTGATCCCTAACAAGGAAACCTCTAAAATGTTTAGTCTCCCAGCTTAACAAACAAGTCCAAGAATGTAGGCAAAAGCACTAAGGAATACAGAAGTTGTAAAAAGGTATAAAAGGGGTTTAAAAGAAAAGGCAAAAAAATCATCACGGCATCAGCTGCAGCAGAGATGGTTATATTGATTCCCCAACTGTGGGAACAGCTGGGGAAAATTTATCAAAACAGCTGAAGTTTATAGACAGGAGAGAGAGTTGCATCATGATTGGACTAAAGAGAGTGAATGAAAAGGGTAAATGAGCACTGGGGATGGCTCCCTCTATCACTGCTTAGGAACAGAAACAGAAGAAAAGAAGGAATTTCAGAAATTCAGATTGTATTAAAAAGTTCTGGAGTTGATGTATGATTATAGTAGTAACAGGTCTTGTTAGATAGAAGGAGTGACATAAAATGACTGCAGTGAATGTCCGAGGACGAGGCTTTGCGCTGGAAAGAAAATTCAAACTGTCAATTCCTGAGGTCTGACTGCTACTGCTACGTGAAGAGCTTTAATCTGCATACAAATATGTTATCAGCAGATCCTGAATTGGGTATCTCCAATAAAAGGGGAAGGTATAAATAGTATATCTATAAATAATATGCATATTAAAAAGTCACCTTGAGTTACTCAGGTGATGAAATAATAAGGAATTTTTTAAGGACTACTGAGCAAAGCATTAATGAAAACAAAATACTACAGCATTAAAATGAGGCAGATTTAGGAACAGGGAAGTGTTAGTTTGCAGTTCTAGTAGCAAGGGTCTGTGGAAGTTACAAAATGGCCAAACTTATTACGATGCCACTTGTGTACTTGCAAAAAGATACTGACAAATAATACTGAAGACACTGCATATATTGGGTCAAGTAATAGGTGGCCACTTCAATGACCAGTAGGTAGGTGGTCACTGATATTCAGAAAGAGCTCGAGGAGAAGTTCAGATATTGGCAGAAGACAAATAGATCAGTAATTCTTAGTAAAGTCACAACATGAAACATCATCAACAAGAAAGGTTGGCCAAAGAAAGAAGCTGTCATTAAAGCTAATGACCAAAATCTGGAAGACATAATCTGCAGTGAAATAGTGGAGAGCTAGTGGAAGATGATGAAATAATTAGGAGATGTTGTCTATTTTCTGAGAAACTTCAATTAAAATAAAAGAGAGAAACTCTGGAGTGAAATAAGAGAAAATACAGAGGTGTTGCTACTGTGACAAAAGTCAAAGACTGATAAAAAGACCAAAGTATAAGAAATCAATGAGACAGGACAGTACATCAGCTGAAGCGTGTAGAGTGGTGGACCACAGGGAATCCATCACAACAAAATTTAGCTTAACCTCTCAAACAATTTCCATTTCTATAAGAACAAAAGACATGAAGGTCATAAAAGGAAATTGCACAAAAAATGCAGTAATCTCCAGGCTACGAAGTCGTCCAATAAAATGGCAATATTGATGTTTTTATAAAATGCTGGGTAATCGAAAGGCACGTTAAATAGAAGATAGCCAGTGCCTAATATAACCATAAGGCTTGCCCATGAGCTCAAGCTTGTGACCAGGAATCGTATCAGAATGTCTTCAGTGAGATGACTGGTTAAGATGCTAAGACTTTTTGCTGTGAGGTGCAGAAGCTGCACATCCGAAGCAACAAGTGGGCTAAGTGCCAAACAAATGCATTCTCTTTATCAGGCTACAAAGAGTAGAATATCTTGGCTTCTGGGTGTGTATATTCCAAAACTAAAAAATAAATTAATGACTGTTGCTCAAAGGCATATGTAAGACACAGGATATTTTACATGCCTATGTTCTAAACAGGGGAAGTAAGATCTCAGCATTATCAGAACACAGGCTGAGCCAGCTTCTCAAAATTGTGAATCATTGTTACATTTTCCTGAAAATTTAGCAGTGGAGCATATTTGGCTTTGCACTATAGGTAGGAAACAGCAAAATTCCATGCACAGCCCCAGGCATGTTTTCCTAAACCAAATCCAGTAATTATTCAGTTTATCACACAGCTATGCAAAGTCCTCTCAAATTGAAACAAGTACTTAGGCAAATGTTTGAGCATTTGCATTAAGGAAAGCTTTATACCTGTTCACTTCTTCTGGAACTCAAGGTCTGCTACAAGCATGTTATCCTTTCTAATAGCTCTCTACTAATGATTATCCCCCTGTTGAAGATGGCAAGCTATGACTTGCAAAAATTGAGGCAATTACCAAAAGCTACCCAGGAAACCCAATAGCAGTAAGAGGCAGAAATTGGCCAGTTGAGACAAGTCTGTGCCTTTAATGCCAGTTTTCTGCCAAGATTTGCAACAGAGGAGAGAAGACATAGTCAAAGCCAGGAGGTAAATAAAGAGTGTCTGAGAATGTCTTTGTTGTTAAACACCTGTGGACAGCAAACACAACTTTCAGAAGTTCATGTGGCAGGGAGAAATTATGGCAAGAATAATGAATTGAAGCTGTGGAAAGGATCCTGTAGCCCCCTATACGCAGGAGTTTTTGGCCACAGGACTTTTTTTTTTAATATTACTTCATGTATGTTGCAAAACATATGCTGGATTGTAACAATCTTGATGTAAATGTAACTATGTTAGTGGTAAAGAAGGGTTGGTTGCTTTTAGTCATGGATATTCTAAACCAAAACACAACTTCAGTCTGAACACATTAAATCATTACAAAACTGCTAAGGAGATTGGGTCACTGTTTTCCCCAATAGCTGCTTTTCCTGCTTTAGTACGTTCTCCTGCTGAGCTTTAGCACACACACACACACACACACACATACATACACACAGAGCAAATTAGGAACACCTAAATGCCATGTCAGTTTTGATTATGCTACTTTGCCGTTTACAGCAAGTTTCACTCCCCACTGGTAGTTTGTCACCCTTTTGTACACTAATATCCATCTGTAGGAGCTGCCAGCATGCTGTTAACAAGAGATCAGTTTGATAAGGCTGTGACAGACATAGGCAAAACAATGCTTGTAGTTTTCTATTCATTTGGAAGTCTGGTTCCATTAAAAAAAAAAAAAAAAACAAAACATATATGAGCTATAGATGCTTGAATCACTCATCATTTAAGATGTCATCAAAAGTAAGTTTTCTTTTTGTTTGTGGCCCCCAGGTTTTATTTTGAGGCAGCTTGACACAACACCAGCTGCAAAACTCATCACTGATAGAGCTGCTACGTGTTTGATGCAACTATATCTCTGTCAGAGGCCCTGCAAAGGTTGCTAGAGTTGTTCTTTCATTGTGAAGAGGTGCACAGAGATCAAAGTGGGCGCTTGTTTTGAAAACTGGCATTAATGACCAAACCCCAAAGGTTCACCAACAACCATGCTCTGACTTTTCAACTCTGCCAGCATTTTCCATTCATTCTGGGCTAAAGCTCCATTAAGTCAATAGATAGCATTGGAAGAAGGCCAAAGTCAGTCCCATTTTAACAAAAAATCAAGAACATTTTCACTAAGGGATTTCTCTAAGGAATAAAACCATTAAAATAACACATTCTGTATAAATAGATAAAGGAATAAAAAAATAATACTATGCAGATATTGCATCTAAAGAAAATTTTCTTTCATTAAATATTCCTATTTTCCTATTTCTACATAGCCATGTGAATCTTTAATAATCAAATTCGGGGGGGGGGGGGGAGGTCCGACCCTGCTCAAAAAAGCATCGGTTTAGTCCCCAATATTTTTATTTTGTTGAGTTTGGTACCTTGGCATCATTGCTTGGGGCTACATAGTGCATCATCCATTTTCTTTCTTCATTTTCCAAGGGGCTCGATTTTCTGCTTGAATGCTGCTGAGGGAAGAAGAACAGGGGATGAAAAAGAGAGTAAAGATCAATTTTTTTACTTATTTCAATTTCTCAGTGTAGGATTCCAATGTGGAACAGGCAATTTACACCTCCTCATTGTGGTGAATAAAATGAATGTGCCAGGAATGTGGCAGCAGGATCTGTGCTATATGGAAAAATTCTGACTCCAGGTCCTAGTAAGTGCAAATACCCAAGAAAGGACAATCTTGTTTTCCAAGAAATTTATGTCCTATAGATAACAGGGGACTTGACCTGCTGTAGTTCACAGGAAAATCTGAAACAAAAACTCAGAGACTCCTGCCAGGGTTGTTCTGTTTTCCACTTACCTGATGTAAGGCAGAGGCCGATGCCATCGAGCTCACTGCTACATTAAAAGCAGCTGCTGTGAATGGCACCTTAGTACTAGCCTCCACAGGTGCCAGTGCCTCCTGAAACAAATTTACAATCTTGAAGAAATGTCAGAAGTTGCTGAACAGGTGTTTTATTACACTGAGTCAGAGCTCCACCCCTCCATGATTTCTGAAACAGGGAAATTTCCCACCCACATTATTTGTCCAAAGAGCAGCTGCTGAAAGGTGTGAGCAGGTCTTGTCGCTGAGCAGAGCGTGCTGAGGGACCAAATCATTCCCACCCGGGGCTCGAGGAAATGCAGTAGCAGCTGTAACATGACTGATGATATGACAGACATCCTCTATGAGAGACAGCTGTACAGTGATATTCTGAAAGTGAGGATAGCAATAGCCTAATAAACACATCAACATATTTTCTCCATGCGAACACCTGAATTCCACACACCATTGCAAACATAATAAAAAATAAATATAAAAAACAGATATGGAGATGATAATTTGAACAAAGACCTTTACATATGAAGACAACAAGAATTCTTCTGAAGGAACGTTTTTCCCTGCAAAGTGCTGTTGCATCATGATTTCTCTGTACACACCTGTTTTTCTTGCAGTGTTCTATTTCAAAAGAAATTAAAGAAGGTACGATAAGCAACATTTCTCTGCTCCCTAAACCACATTGTATCATTTTTCCATTTGAAATGCCTTACTTATTTCTGGGCTTCACATTTAATACAGTATGCAGTTTAACAAATTTAAATGAGATTCAAACATTTCATCTTGAAAAATCATTAAATGTTTCCACAAACTACAATATCATTTTCTGATGCAAAAGTGGTCAGATTTCTAAGCAACTGTATTCAAATCGTCATCTGGCTGGACACTATTAGCAGATTATTGGAATTTAATGGAGTGATCCTGTACATTTTGTTGTTGGATTTTTTTTAACCTAATGAGGATCTGCATGTGTTCAGCACACCTCTAGGAAGCTCAGTGATTACATTTTCTAAGACATTATGCAAGCACTATTAGGCATACATACGTTTGTATTGAAAGTCCTCCTGAATGATTAAAATTAGTGCTTATGAAAGAACTTGAGATTAATAGGATGACAAAGCATCCTGCCTCCTCTTAGAGATGGGCATACGTGTGAAATCACAGCCGCTCTGACTGTGGTATGAGTTTTGTACAGGGACCTTGACTGACAGAAACTAGACACAAACCCAATGACTTCTAGAAGTCTCATGACATACTTATGCAAACAGAGGAATCAATGTGAAGAGTTGTCCGTACAAGAAGAACAAGTTAAGGCAATCGGATCATCTTACACGCAGTATTCCATCTTTCCAAAAGTTTGATTTCATAGATTTAATTTTTAATCTACATTATATTTTTTAGTTGTTGCTTTTTGAAATAAGCACATTTATTTTATCACAAAATGCAAGTGCAAAGTTTGCTTTTAACTTCCTTTCTCACCTTCATTGTATTTAAACTTTCTGGAACTGCTTAATTGAAGCCAGAATTAAATAATCTACAGCAATAGGTTAAGGATAGTCACAAGTCTCTCCCATTCCTTGATTGATGCTTTACTTAATGTGAGCACTTGAATTTCTGTAAAAAAAAATTTAGTATCTTTTTTTCTGCGAGAATGGTGACAAGAAACAGTTTAGACAAAACCTAACTGTATATACAAAACACACACATTTTCTATTTCTTCTGCTACAGCCTACCTGTGTCCCTGGTTGAAGTGCCTAGAAGCGTTTCAGTGCCACAACCAAGGAATGAGAACATTTGTTATAATTCTTGTAATTGTGCCACACAAAGGTTGTCAGATAGAGGTCTTGTTTCTGAAATATATGGAAGCTAATGGGTGTGAGGTTTTTGCGTGAAGTCCTGTTTTCATTTACATTGTCATATTGCACCTTTGCTTTTAAGACAAAAGGAAATGAGGTGGGGGAAGAAGCCTTCAGCATCTCTTAGGAAGCTGACTAAGAGTTGCTTGTTGCCTAACAACTAACTTTTCTTTCCTGACTCAAGCCTTCCCTATATGAAATACCTGTTCTTTAAGCTCAAGTCAGAGGTAGCCAAAGGTACCTTTGACTCAAAGATGACACTGGTATTGAATTTCCTAAATTAGTTCAAAGTTCAAAATTTTTTTTTGCTATGAAAGACTATTCCTTTTGAGGCAAATACATCCTAAGTCATCTAAAAGTTAGACTTATACTAGAAACTGGTTGTGTTTTCTCTATATTGAGTGGATGAAAAAGAAGGCGTCGCAACTGCAAGTAGTGACTAAACACCTCTGTACTGGATTTTCTGGAGAAGCCTAAATGTCCAGACCACACTAGACACCTAACTTCTGAATGTCGGAAGGTAGCTGAGATGAATCCCACCCTGGGTAATCAGCACGTCCCCTTTAGTCACTTGTTTCCAAAGTTATTGATGCTGAGGGAACCTGACATTGAGGAACTTGGTTTTGTTGTTAGCACGATTCACCCTGTTGCAATGTGAAGCTGCAAAACACCCTTAGGCAAAAGCTCTATTAACATATAAATGAAAAATCCTCTCAGGTATCCAATCAAGTAACAAAGAAGAAGTTTTGTGATTACCAAGGTGGCAGAGAATGCAAAATTCAATGTGGCTAGTACCAGTGATGCCTTGTGGGACTACCTAAAAACAGAGGCTGGACAAAATTAAGAGAAAAAAGCCTGGTTATATTTATTGAAGAGCCTTCAGGTATGTTTAGGGCAGATGAAGCCCACCCAGGGGCTACACCCAAAAATGGACAACAGGTCACGGTTTTCATACTTTTGTAAGTTTGGCCTATTTGCAAATTAGGGGTTAGTCCTCCAATTACAGCTTCAGGTAATGAAGTCATTTACTCCAAGTTTCCCCCGCCCCCCACCAACTCACTTCTATTTACATTTCTCAGGGCCTGATACAGTAAGGTGTCCTTGGTTTCCAGGCCTAGAGAAGAATTGTTTTGTCTCACCAAAATGGGAGAACAGTAGCTAACAGGCTATATGGAATTTAGAGTTATACACTAAAGAATTACAGGATTACATACATATGAAAAATATAGAAGCTAAAATCCTATGGCATCACCAGTACAAACTTCCAGCCATATTCAGCTTCAGGATCACCAAAGGCCCCTGTGGTGGTGGAGCAGACAGCCTGACTCCGGACTGCTGTCCATAAAGCACGCGCTGTGCAGCACTAGCTCGTGCCCAGGTGCATTAAGGGACTAATATTAAGATGGGTTTCCTGTGAAACCCCAGGCTGCAATCTGTGGAAGTTCATCAGCAGCTTTATAAGCATCTGAGACAAGTTTGGGACAAATGGGAAATGTCAGAGGAAAAGACTGACAGGAGAGGAGTGCAACAGCTCTCTGAGGAAATGCATTCCCAACTTGTGGGGCAGAGCCCCAGTGGTCAAGTGATACTTTTAGTGCAGATCAAGGAACAGAGAAATGTTGCTGGGCCATCCCTAGATACCACACTCATGGCAATTTTGGGTGAGACATAGTTCACCCAAAGTTGCTCTGCCTTGAAATTATTTTCATTTAAGGTTTTTTCTGCAGTGATTTTTTCTCCCCTGACTAGTCTGATGGTATCTAAGACTACAATAAACACATTCTACAACTACAACTGTAACTACAGCTACAATTGAGTTAGGAATTCAACATTAATGCTCAAAGACATGAGTTGGATCAGATTTAATTATTCAAAGATTTATTAAAGTGACTACTACAGACAAATAAAAGATCAGATAGATTTTGTGTTTTCTTTCCACTTTTGTCAGTCATTCTTCATGACTGCTCTCTTCAGTCTCTTTCCCATCCTTTACAGCTTCTCTGCAGCCTCCAGACTCTGCATTATGTCTCATCCTTATACCATGGGCTTTTGCTATCAGGTGCTTCAGCACGTTCCTCTCGGATTTTTCAGACCACTTTTCTGAACATAGGAGAAAGGGAGCTTCACTGAAAGCCCTTCAGGTTTATTTCTGATTATTATCTTTACTAGAAACAGCCATGTTCTACTCAGGGATACAGGAAAATGCAGATAATGTGCATCAGTGTGATGCTTCAGGCATTAAAAATATTATTACATTGTGGCCCATCTGAATAAAAGCAAAAATGTCCAAGTCCAAGTCAGAAATCAAGAGATCATAACAATCCCCACGAGAGCAATGCTGGATATCACTCAGAAGAATCAGGCTTTAATATGGCAATGGCTGTGAAACTTTGCCTCATCCACGTAGTTGCTGCTGGTGACCCAAATGCTCTTTATTTGAACAAGATAAATATCCGTGCCATAATGAGAAAGGTATACATAAACATACTTATCTGTAATTCAAATTTAGATGAATAGAATATTTTAGGTTGGAAAAGACCTCTAAGACCATTGAGACCAACTGTTAATCTAACACTGCCGAGTCTACCACTAAACCATGAAGGCATTAGGATAGAAAATTTGGACCATAAGGTAAAATCAGCAGAAAAAGGAGTGTTTCTGTCCACTAGAAATATTAATTGCTTTTAAAAGGTCTCTGTATGCTCTTCCCCATGACAAATAGGGAGTACAGGTATTTGTTGTTACATGTATGCTAACTTTACTCAGACTCATAAAAAATGTGTATTCAGAAAATATTTCAGAAACTCTCCAAGAAGTACTTAATGTCCTGGATAAATACTGATAGTACCTCATACTTGCAGGGTTATTTGGTCTGTTTATTCTTTCACAGAACATAATCTCTCTTCTGATCTGACTCATAGAAGACCTGTGTATATGCATAAATACAATACCTCTTTATTATGGAGCTTAGATATCAATTTCTTAAATTAGTCTTTCTTTGTAAGGCACACCCTGCCTTGAGTGTTCTAGTTCTTACCAGCATCACTGTAATATCCCATCAAACACTAGAAGACATTGGGACTGCTAAAGCTACTTATGCAGGAATAACTGGCTTGAAACCTTTTCAGTTCATGGTATCTTGCTATCTTAACAAAAGCAGCAAGTGCTGGAGAGGTATGCCCTTGAGCTTACTATCCCTGTCTAACATATGTGACAGCATATGCTATCATCAGCTTTAAATTTCCAGTGTTCATTGCAGTTAGCTCCACGGGATAAAGTACATTACAAAAAACTAGTTAGTGCATAAATCTGTTGGTTACCAGAGCGCATTTCCTGACCATAGAGAAAAAAATGCCATTCCCATGAGAACAGTTACTTGAGAGTTCCAGGCAAGATCAAGGGGTGACAGGTTCAACACTGATTCTGGCAGCTCCTCAAAGCCTTCCCCATTGTTGAGCAGGGTCTCTTTTACCTCCTCAGTGTAAAAGTGGCCACAGCACCTTTCTGAGTGCCTTGCCTTTTCAGCCAGGAGATGTATAGCCAGCGTGTTTCAGCAGACATCAGGAGACAGCTTTCCTAATGCCTCAGCATTTGGTATAACGAAATTCCTAACTTTTCTGTCATTTTCTATGTTACAAAAGATAACAGGACTGTGCATTATGAGACCACAGCCCACATCTGGTGCAGATGTCTCTGGTATGAAAGCCCTGGTGAGAAATCACAAGCTATGGGAAGAGGACATCCTTAGGTAAGGCATACCCAGCTGAGGAAAGGCTGCCATCCACTGTGGGCATTTCCCATCCCATTTGCAGGCTGAAGAGGAAAAGGAAGCACAGGGTTAGGTGATGTACTCACTCCAGCCCATCTTGCAGCGCTGAAATCCCCTGTGCATCTTCCCTGCAGATGCCTGGCTGTTGCAGAAGCTCTTGCATCCGGTATCTCCCTCGTGCGCTGAAGCCTTGTTTGTTCGTTGCGTAACCTGAACTGGTGCGCATGGCAGCCGATCTTGCCCCATATACAGCATGTTGTCACTGGGAAGATGGAGCGATTGCCTTTCCAGGGCACCTGGTAGGTCATGTAAGCAGTGCTTAGCAAATCCAGGCTCTGTTGGGAGTCAAAGCTGCCCTTTGTGCCATCTGAGCTATCACCTATGCCTTGTGCCAGCTGCCCACAGGATGGGGTCTCAGTGATGCTACATACATGACTCCACAGGGGTATTAACAAAACAATGCCATTTCTTGGGGATTCCAAAAGGCTTCACGGTTGTCTGTGGAGCCAAGCATGGGAGAATTTGGGACTGGTAAGCAAAAGAGTCTCACCATCATTCCACATGCTCCAGATGAATAAAATACAAACCTGTGCAGGAATCTAGTGTGGCCACTTACTCAGAAAAGGGCTGATCACAAAGATTACACTATGTTGACAGCTCTGTATGGAAAGACTTTAAAGAAACCATTGCAAAACATCTTAAGGAAGTGTTTCAGAAATGCGTAAGGAAAGAAACATTCTCCAGGAGATCGAGATAGGCAACTATGTAAGTACATCCTATTACATGCTAAATTAAATCACCATTGCAACATTATACTGTGCTAAAACTCACAGACATCAAAGTCAAGCATGACTCAAGGTCAGGTCAAGAAAACACAGATTAAAGAAGAACAAATTCTTAGTGGCAAACATCGCTGAATATCCATTATAATAAATGTAAGGGAGCCACACGTTACTAAAGCATGTGGAAACCTGTCTAAAAAGCTCTTGCATAAACTCTCACATGGGTTTGATATTCTGACCCTATGTGATGTAACAACTAGAACCTACTCAGTTAGATCACATTGCACAGATACGACATGAAAGGAAAATGAATTATTTGCTGCATTTCCATAAGTCCAAGACAATGATACACTCACGTGCAAATAAAAAGGAAATGTATATGAAAAGAAAGCAAAAAACTATCAAAGGTTTGGACTTATTACTTAATATAAAAAGCAAAATAATTACTAATTATGCAGCTAAAGCAGGGATGATAATAAAGCACTCGTATTCTATGTTCAAAAAGAAGACACTTTACATGTTTCATCAATGAATAAAGAAAATGAACACATAGTCATACAACATGTAATAAGACAGAAGAGAGATCATTCTTACCAATTAGTGCCTAAAACACAGTCTAGGATCCTTGACTATCTGTGCTTCAGCTATTTTAATTCTTGGTATATTGCAGAACTACAGAAATTGTGCCAATTTTAAAAAATAGAAAGGGGGATGTAGTAACATGCTAGTAGTTTGTTTATCCTGGCTGCCGTTGCCACAATGAACACAATATCTGACTAATTAAAAATAAAATATCACATATTACCACTCTGGGTTCTCTTCTCATTCCTCAAAATGTGGAATGGTAGTCATGCATGCCTAATGCTCCATCATCCGTGAAGTAGTTGATAGAAATACCTGTTTTAAATGAAGACTTGATTTCAAGTTGCATACATTCTTTACATTTATGCTTCAGACATTTTGTACAGCATTTGTTAACGTATGCATGTTTATATTATATATAACTTTCAGCGTACAAAGCAATTATACACTGACAACTGCACTCCACCACACAAGGGAGTGTTTTTCCAAAAAAAGATTGTTGATGTGTAATTAGTTGTCCTTAGGACAGCCATTACCTGTACAATTTACTGTCTGGACAGCAGATGGTTCCACCCAATCAAATTCCATATATATGTCTGTGTGTGTGTGCATGTGTGTGTGTATAAAACACCAGGGGAGATTTGGAGCAAAAGTTTATGTCTGAAACACTTTGCATGAAGGCAGAAGTAACAGACCTATCCCATTTGCATGTGAACTGAATGCCTAGCCATGTGGGAAATAAAAGAACAGGGAAAAAGGACAGGAAAGCTGTTGGAAGTTGGTATTAATAATGAGATATAACTGTGCCTTTTTCTTTTTCTCTTTTTCTTTTCCTTTTTCTTTCTTTTTCTTTTTCTTTTTCTTTTTCTTTTTCTTTTTCTTTTTCTTTTTCTTTTTCTTTTTCTTTTTCTTTTTTTTTTCTTTTTTTCTTTATTAAACTTTGCAAGTCTTACTTATGTTTGGACTGTGCACAGAAATTCTTCTTTAATTTCCTTATCTTAGGTATGTTGCAGAGGTGATGCCACTGTGAGACCAAAACGTGCCCTGTCCTGTGGATGCACTGGTCTCACAAGGCAGGTTACTGAAGCTGTCTTTAGGTGACCAGAGTGCAATAAGGCTGCAAAGAATGACAAAGAAATTACAGGATGTCCTCCCAGAAAGTTGCATGGGATAGCAAAATGGTGATGCAAGGTAACTGCATGGGGAAGAGATCTTTCTGGGGTTAGCATTAGCCAGAGGTTCCCCGTAAGGTGATGAGCAGTTCTGGTGAGCCCTGAGCTGTCTCTGGAAGCCAGTCTGTAGGAAATAGTGTTTTTAAATATGAAGAAACAGATTTTTTTCTCTTCTGCAATATCACATTTTTTTAGTCTATTGTGAAAAGATAAGATATTTTAATGCAAAGACTAAAAAGAAAGTATACATTAGGAAGGTAAAGACTATTTTTTCTAACTGATTTCAGAAATAGTCCTCAGTGATAAATACCACTGAAAAGTTTTCTTTTGAGGAATTTTAAAAAGTCTACCAGTCTCAAACTCTGCTGAACTTTCTCATGAATGCTTTGGAAATAAACAAGGCACCATGACTTGCCAGATTTGCAGTAGAACAAAGATTGATGGAGTAATACTAAGGACAGGGCAATCATACAGAATGATCTGACCTGCTCGATAGGCTGGCCTGATCAACCGTGGTAAAATCACACTGGAGTGTGAGTTTTGATTAAAGAACTGCCAAATGTATGTTACAATTTACTCCCCCATACGAAAGGGAAGACTGGAGTGTGGGAGAAACTAACTCACCAGCTTATGGAAGACAAACATCGGAAGTCTCTAAAGGCCAGTGAGGACAACTGGATTCTATAGATAGAAACTGGGAACTCATTCATATGTAAGAATATAAGAATAACAAAGCAATGTTAATCTCAGTGTATAGCAGTAGTGGGAAGGGCACCAGAATCTGCATTTGATAGAGGGACAATGAAGACTTGGAGGGAGTGCGAGAGCAGAGATACAGCAGAGATACAGCTGGATACATCAAATAAAGGGGGGTTTATAATCAGAATTTGAAGGGTTGTATCTACTGGTTTGACAAAAAGAAGACTGTGATGTAAACTAGGCATATTTTATAAAATTGATCCTAATAAAGAAACAGTGGTTATGCAATGGCTTTAAGTTACTAGGAAAAGATGTAATGTGCTAATATCTGGGCTCTGGCCAAACTAAACGAGGCTGGAAACAAGGTGCATGCTCATTGCTGGAAGATGATCACTGACCACAACATAGCTCCACAAAATGTGGTCACTTCACCATTCTTGACATCTATAATTAGAAGAGGGATCATTTTTCTTCAAGATAGACTTTGGTCAGCTACAGATGATCAGGACTGACATTTCACTAACTGCATTGCAGGTAACAGTGTGACATCTAACAAGTCTAACAAGACGATCTGATGGTACTTCTGGCTTTTATAAGTCATGGAAAGAAATCAGATGAATAATCTGGTACAAAGCTCATTTGCTATTTTATTTGTTCTTCCACAGCCTAGCAGCAATTCACCAGAGTTAAACAATTTAATATCTCTGTACAGTGTTATAAAATGGACTTATTAAAGAAGTGCAAGCTGGCAGGACCATTTAGCAAGCAAGAGTGGGAAAGCCCAGAAAACTGCCCTTCAGTGTTCTGCTAACATTTATTGTGTACTGGCAAACAAGGATTGCAAAGGTAAAGGATGCAATCAAGCTAGATATCCCTCCAGGTTTAGCTTTAACATCTTTGCAGGCCTTCTTCACCTCTCCTAGGACCTTCCAGCTTTATTTATTACAGTCCTTGCTGAATGAAAGGTGTAAAAAGCCTCCTTCAAATTTGTTGAATCTTAGGCCTATCAGAAAATGTTTAAAATGAGACATTTTTTAAATGACCACAATGATTTCAAAAAGCCTATCCATTTGATGGGCATCCTAGAAGAAAAGGCAAGCACAGAGCCACATACAAAATACCCAGCTCCCCACTGGGTTGTGGATGGCTGGAGCTGGAAGCACTAGTGATACTCTGTAAGAAAATTACATCTGCCCTGCTTGTAGCTGCAAGAACCATCCCTTGAGATGTGCACACTTACTGTGCAAAGAAAGTGAACTGGTCATGAGAAAATCGGTCCAGCCCGACTACAACACCACCAATTTTCAACTTCAATTCTGGAAGTATAAGTGCAAAGCCAAGAACTGCTGAGCAACAGAACCTGTTCATAATCCACAAAAAATATCTTCCAAGAATCTACCCTGGACAAACCACACTATGCAAGCTACAACTTTCCAGCAGTACAGAAATAAAAGCATGACTATATCCAGAGAGCTCCCCTTCAGGAACAAGGCGGGCATTTCACAGGCACCCCTCCCTGTCACTGACACTTCTTCTCCTCTGTATTCTAAAACTGAGAGCTGCACACAGAGCACTATTGTCCTTGGCTGGCCTGTCATTGCAGAAACACCGTGTCCTGCTCCCTCTGCCAGACTGATGATGCTATTTAAAGCTTCAGAGTGACACGACTCAGCCAAGCACACTGTGGATATCTTTACCTACTTGTTTGGAAAGCAGAGATAAAATCCTCCACATTAGCCTTGAAATGTAGCTGGCAGCCACAGAGGCCACCCCAGCAGCAGCCCACCCTGCTACCAACACTTTGCCAGGTAAACCCAATAGAGANGAGGAGAGGCTGGAGAATAGGGCAGCCCTGCAGAACGGGGACCTGGGGGTGCTGGTCAGCAGCAGGCTCAGTATGGGCCAGCAGTGTGCACTGGCATCCCGGGATGCATCAAGCACAGCATTTCATATTCTATTCTATATCCTCTGCATTCCAAAGAATTTTAAATGTTATCACAAGTGGTTTTAGTAGGCTGCAAATTGTAGATAGTCTACTGTTATGTACACTGAGAAACTCAACACAACCTAAGTTTAACCTTTCAACCTAACCTTCTAAAAGCCCTACAGCAAAAAACCCCAAACCCCAAAAATCCACAAAACCACAAAAAACCAACCAGCTGACAAACCAACCCAAAAGCTGACAAACCAACAAGATATTTACAAAGAATTAGGGAATTTCTACCATCTGTTAATAACTGAGAGATGAATGGTCTGAGAGAAACATAAAGTAACTGGTTTGGTCTGTGAAGTGTTTGTGTGTTTTATGTTTTTGATTCAAAGTAGGCTGTGGGTTACCTGCAGTGAACTTAATCAAAATAAGCTTATCCATATGGTTGGAGATAAATGCTCTTGCATACTTGCTATGAGTGTGTGATCCAGGTCTACATATCCTTTAATCTCATGAGACTATTTCTCCACTGTTGTTGTTGGTGGTGGTTTTTGTAATGAACAAGTAAAGCATTTCAGCCCTAAGGAATAATGCAGGTAGTGAGAGGCATGCAAGAGGCTGGAGGATCTTTGCTACAGATGCAAATAAACTGTTCTTCTGTGTCCTCCCTCCTGGAAAGAGTGAGGAATCCCAGATTAGACAACCTCTCACCATGGCACATTTGGTCCAAACAGACAAATTTTGCTATGCATGTCCGTATCTGTGCTGGGTTTGATGAAGAGACAGTCCCAGAGAAATTACAGCTCAGGAGGTACAGATCATCCTGTAGTAGCTTGTCATTCAGAATGATGTCCTTGGTATAGCAAACCTTTCCAGAACTTCCTGGGATCTTTATAGATCTGCACCACCCTTGTTGTCTTCTTGGATCAAACCAGGCTCACAGAAACACTATAGTTAAAATAAATTTCTGCTATCTCAAGAGGGAAAAATAACACTCCTGGAGCAGGATATGATATCCTCCAGGAGGAGGATGCCCTACTGCAAAACACAAAATCTTCCTTCTTACACTGACCATGTAAAATCCTTTCTCCCCCATGTGGGTGCTCCTAGTTCTGCAGGCGCTGAATTCATGCAGGACCCATCCAAAAGCAAGGACAGGCAGAGCTGATGAATTCAAGGACCTGCACATCTTTGCTCTTGTTTTGAGGGAGTTTAAAACCAACAGAGAGTTGTTCTGTTCAGCTTATATTTCCAGTTATTATGCTACTAGTCCTCACACCAGGAGTGAGAAGAGGGATGAACAGCCAAGAAGTACTAAGGAAGTACACAGAGGAACTTGGTAGTCAAGCAGGGAAGAACTTCATCAACACTCTTGCTGTCTTGTTTGATCTGGTACCCATGGCCCATGTCCCCTCTGCCTCTGTTTAAAGACTCCCTTGGAGGTGATCTGCACCCACAGGATGGCACAGAATCATAGAATATCCTGAGTAGGAAGGGACCCACAAGGATCATCAAAGTCCAACTCCCAGCCCTGCACAGGACAAATCCAAGAATCATACCATGCTCCTGAGAGCATTGTTCAATTGCTTCTTGGACTCTGTCAGGCTTCATGTTGTGACCATTTCCCTGGGGAGCCTGTTCCAGTGCCCAACCACACTCTGGGTGAAGAACCTTTTCCTAATATGCAACCTAAACCTCCCCTGACACAGCTTCATTCCATTCCCTTGGGTTCTGTCACTGGTCACCACAGAGAAGAGATCAGTGCCTGCCCCTCCTTTTTCCCTCACAAGGAAGTTGCAGACTGCAATGAGGTCTCCCCTCAGTCTCCTCTTCTCCAGGCTGAACAGACCAAGTGACCTTAGCCACTCCTCATATGGCTTCCTCTCAGGGCTTTTCATCATCTTCGATGCCCTTCAACTCTCCCATAGCTTAATATTTTTCCTGTCACATTGTAGCATCCAAAACCACACAGAGGACTCCAAGTGAGGCTGCCCCACTGCAGAGCAGAGCAGGACAATCCCCTCCCTTGCCTGGCTGGTGATGCTGGGCCTGATGCCAGGGTTGGCCCTCCTGGCTGCCAGGGCACTGCTGGCTCATATCCAACTTGCCATCAACCAGGACCCCCAGGTCCCTTTCTGCAGTGCTGCTCTCCATACAGCATGTGCTTTTCTCTAAGCATGCAGTGTGCCATGATCCCAGTCACAAACCTGTCCCAAAGGTTGCTGCTTGTCTCACCGCCACCTTGCAAATACAAAACACAAGCTGAGTTAATAAAATATGCTTTTAATGTGGTCTGCCCTGAAGATGTCAAGCTTAAACACCTAAAGCTCTTTCTCAGGGCAACGAGCACCATGCTTATAATCATTTTAGCACCTTCTTCTTTGCGGCTGCCCATCCTCTGTACCATACAATGATTCATACTCCATTGCTGTAACTGAATTGCAATGATTTGCTGCAGTGAAATTCTTTGGAGAAAAAGTTTTTCTTCAGTCTTTTTTGTTCACCTGAGATTACCATTTAGTGGGATTGAGCAGGAGTGCTTTGAAGCCTGCTGGGTAATAGAAAGAGACCTTCAGTCTCTCGGCAGGTTAAAGGACATAAAAGCACCCTCTCTTGTCTGACATTATTCCTTTATCTGCCTTTTCCGTGCCACTGCTGTGTGCAAGGCCTGTATAATGAGGTCTTCATTATTGAGGATGTTGTATTCAGCCAGCTGAACCAGGCGGTCGTACGCCTGCTCAGTGTATTGAAGGGAATAAGTTGAATACGGGGAACAGCAGCCGTAGAGATCAACTTTGCCATCCTCCATCTCTGACTCTGAGCGCTTCTGACCTAGGAGGAAAGAGTGAGAAATCACTGCTGAGAGAAATCGCTCTGGTCATAAACAAGCAAACTCTTAACAGAGGAAGGAAAGGAAGTGTCTCTGTCCACAGAGGGAGTTTACAGTGTAGATTACTTGTTTGGCTTTAGGTTTTTTAAAAAAAACAAATAATTCTTATTCAAATTGACAGCTCAGTCCCTGGCTCAAGTGCATACCAGTGGCTTCACAGGATGAGGGGAGAAAAAAGGGTGATTATTCTTACATGGGTTTGTAATGTAGTTCTTAGCTGTACCTGAAGGTACCTACAGTATGTATCTATGGATGTACATATTAGTAGGTACATCAAAGTTACCTGCAAACTAATTACCTGGAAGATAACTAGCTTAAGGATTGAAACATCACAGTCCTGGCATCAAATCTGACACGGTTAAAAAAATTAATTTTGAGCAACAGAAAGGTTTGATGTACTGAAAAGAGTCAACAGTGAAGTTCAAGAGCTAGAGTATTAAATATATTCCTTTTAATAGGCTGTCCATGATGTAAACCTTCTTTTTAACATGTTTGAATACTTGCCTGGTGCTTTGTATTTTTGGAAGGTATCATTAACTAGTGGGAAAAATAGCAGTACTGGTGCTCCTGGAGTCTCAGCACCATCAAAGAGGTAACACTCCTTCAGCTTCTTCCTGTCTTCTTCACTCAAGTCCACCCTGGGAAAAAGGATTCCTTGCTCAGAGCAGTACTTGCAAGTCTGGTCCAAAGCCTGGATCAAGGAACAAAGCAGTATTAAGACTTAAAATAGGATTAAAATAAGGCTCAGGATTTCTTGGAGTCCACTAACAAAGTGGACATTTTCTAAGCTTGTTGTCCAAAAGCTCTTAAACCCCTAATGGAAAGCACTGTGTCACAGAAGTTTTTTGGGGGTTTTTTTGCTGAGTCTTAGCACAATACAGTTTATTGTACAAGAAAAGCAAACAAGAATACGTGCAGCTTATAAATTATGTATCACACTTCATCATCAAGCTAAAAATGTTAAAGGTTAAGACTTTTAGTAGGACCAATATAAGAAGCACTAAGTGAGAAAAAACTTTAGGTATACAGATGTTGAAGAAGAAATAAAGACTGTTTCAATTCCTCTCACCTGTATCTGGGATCCTGCGCTGTAATTTAAATGCAGGATGACGTCCACCTTTCTTTCTGGTTTTAAAAGTGGCATGACGCTTGTATTGATGAAAAATCCAGTATCTACCAGAGACAGGAATTCATCTGATTGTGTCAGCTGGTTGGGAAACGTGTCTAGCACGGTATCTGAAAGAAAAAAAAATTTCTTGCTGTAAGTGCAATAGTGGAAAACTTGTTAGCCTGTTTTCCACGCTTACACCATGTCCACAGAGCCATAACTGGTTAGTCCTTGGGGAAGGGGGATTTGCCATATCCCTTCTCTTCTGCCCTCTCAGCTCCAGTCACATGCAGTTTTGGACCTGCAGGAACAACATTCATGAAGGGGTTTTACTGTGCCTCCCCACTGAGTGTGTCCTTGAAGAGAGGAAGGACCTGGTGGCCCAGCCTCAGGAGGTGTGTGCCACCAGCAAACCACTGACACGTAGCTCAACACCACGCCATGCTACATCCTGCAGCATGATCAATCACAGATTGATCAAACGGAGATTCTGCCCAAACCTGCCCTCCAACCTCAGAGAACGGCTTTAATATCAAATGTGGGGGGCTGTTTTGTTCAGTTTGTTAATTCTCTCCCCAGGCCCACAGGTCTCCTGTTACCTTTCCATCTGCAGAAGTGCGTGTTCTCCAGGTAGTCGTTGTGCAGCTGGAAGCCCTTGAGGAAGTTGTGCTCCTGGGCGATGCAGACGCGGTCGGTGAGGGCGGCGCGCAGGGCGCTGCCCAGGGGCCCAGCGGGCGTGAACAGCCGCGTCCGCAGCTCCTGCGGCTTCACCGCCAGCGGCGGATCCTCCTCTGCCCGGGGAAAAGCTGGTAAGTGACACCCGCCGAGAGCAGCGGCAGCCCTCAAGAAGTCAAGGTAAGCCATAAACCCTGATGCTTTCTCTTTTTAAAGGACCGGCAAGCACAAGTGACCAAGCAAAACAGAAAATAAGAAGCTGCTCTTACTAGACAAATACCGTTTCCTTACACAGTCTGGGTTTGGATAAAAACCCCCAAGATACAGTGTCAAACAGCAGTGAGAGTCTGCTCCAGACACACACATCTGTGGAGCAGACTGAATGCAGGCTTTGGAAAAGGACAGCTGATGTGCTCTTTTGTATTACTGTAGCTCCCGCTTGAAGCAGACAAAATCATTTTGCTTTATTAATAATTTACAGATCAATCTTATTCTTTCTGAACATTTTAATCATCTACCAACATCAGTGTTGACCCCTGATAGATCACAGGACCGGAGATTTTTAAATTATTGATTTGTACTTTGTAGTATGAGACATCTAACTCCATCTAACAATAAATACACAGTGAGAAAGAAGTATGGTAATTTACCTATATTGTCAATTTGGTCCCGGGTCCACCTGTGCCAGAAATCTTCTGAGGAATGGGACAAATTCCAGATATATAACACATTGAATGAAAATAAACTACTCCACATGCCTGTAAAAGGAAAGAGCTTTCTAACTCAAACAGGCACATATTATGAATCTCAAAACTGTTATCATGAGATTAAACTTTGAAGTTTGTTTTTCGTTATTTTGTTTTAAAAGCATGAGGTGTCATTTTTATTTGGCTGCTGGTTTTTAAACCTTATTTTTGGTATCCAGTTTTTGTCTTATGGTACTTAGGGATGGAGATCTTTGTGAATGAATATGGAAATTGTATTTTTAGGAAAAAAACCCAAGTATCATGAAGCTTGTATAAAAAGAAAGGATGAAAGCTTGCCATCCAAGAGATTTGATGTGGGCATAACTACAACATAACCTTACAGCCTCTGCTTTTGTAGGATTCCCTTTCTGAGAATAAGCCTGTTAACACACCAAGGGATCAGTTTTGTCCATGCATTTTTGAGCTCGAAAAGCAATTTCTTTGGTTATCCATTAGGGCACAAGTTCTCACTGTTTTTTGGTTCAGGGAGTGGAAATGTGTGACAATCCATCACAGACTCAGGCTAAAATAGTACACTGTCTCCTTCCTGCTCAGTGGAGTGGCCAGTCAAAGGGAAGTGAAATCAGTCACAATTCTGACAGCTTTTCTCTTTGTCAGGAAAACACATATCCATGCTCTGCTTCAGTCAACAGCAAAAATGTTTCAAGGATGGCTGTGTTGTTTTCCCCCCAACCTTGCCTGGGCAGTGTGGAAACTGGAGCCAGTGACATGCGGCCTGAAGACTGGAGCAGGGGGGCCTGGCATGCTCAAACACACCCTGATGCAGAGGAGAATCAGCATGAAGACTCATGTAAAATGTTTATAGGGAGCATACAAAATACAGACTACCTGTGAGAAAGGCAATAGGCTCAGATGTTCAGCCTTCTGGAATAGCAGGAGCTGAACCATGGATTCCCAGGGACCTCAATTTTATTGTTGTACTGGAGGCCATACTATGTTTTAGTTCAAAACTAGGTTTAAAACGGTAAATAACTATTTGACTGTCCCTTTGAACTTTCTTTTTTAATGTAAACTGAATCCATTATAGTAAGTATTAATTCAGCAAAGAGGTATTTATCCTCTCTGGTGAAACTGCCCTGTTAGTCCTGCACCAATACTTTATTAGTGTGTAGTTTATATAGCTCATGTTAAAAACCAACCAACCAAACAAGACCCCCACACCAAAACCCCCAAAACAAAACAATCAATAAAATAACTGCTGTTTTTAATAGCTTACCTTCCAAGAAGCAGATCCTGGATTCAGGGACCTTCTTCATCAATCGTCCCATGAAGAACTCACTGCCAAAATCCTCAGTGCGAACAAAAACTCCGTATTTTTGCAGTCCCACCTCATATGGGGTGAACTCCACCCATTCTGTAGAAAACAACACAAAGAAGAGAGCAGCCCTCAAAACCATTTTTGAGTCTAATATTTCAGACTAATAGCAATGAGTTAAAAGCATGCTACAAATGAAAACTCATGAACATGGAAAGGCTTTGGAATATTTTTGAGTGTTGCACAGACAGTCTTAACTTTTACCTGACCACGAGGATATTATATGAATACACATCAGCTGAGGTTATGGTCTTCAAATGAGAGGGGATTTTTTAGTCTGTCTAAAAAGACTGTTCCACGACTTACCACCATAAAGACAAATGACTCTCAGAAGTCTCATAATTACCTTTGAAATCCATAGTGCTATAGTTGTTCTTGACATTGACTGCAGTGTAGATAGGAAGTGGGTTCTGACCACGATCAATGGCCCGTTGCTGATCAGAGAGTCTGTGGTTGTCTTTCTGTGATTCCAGAAATATGATTACACCGAGACAAAAACTAGCAGGGCAGTATTTTCTCTGCATCTAAGCTTGCAGGGCAGAAAAATTCCTGCCTCTAATGTAAAATGTGTGCTTGTCTTATCTTCTGAAATATTCCATATTTTTCAAAATTCCCCTAAGTGTTCTGTTACTGAAATACCTGCAGACATCCAATCTGATGCCAGATTATTTGATGATGCATTAAGGTGAAAATGGAAAGAAACAATAAAGAGCAGAAAGCAATACTTTTGATATAAAACACATTATTGCATTATGCTGCAACTTTATGTAAGACCTCATACCTTTCAAAAGTCTGCAGGTCCTTTTGTTAACATCTCTCATGGGCATGCATAATGTCTGCAATTTTGTTATTTCTAAACAAGCAACTTGCAGAATATGAAAAACAGTTCTTAAACTGTAATATTGTTTCAAAATGTTAGTATTGGCATTTTCTCAGAAAAACATATTCAAAATTTCACAAGCAAGAATGCTGATTTCCACTATGGATGAGTATCTACAAGGCTGCACCAAATGTTTTGGAAATGGCTGTGCATTTGTATACACAGAGTCTCATAACAAACTGCTTTTCTCAGAGCAAACAGAAAAATATCTTCTCCAGAAATAAATTTTCAGAAAATGGCAAGCCACTGTAAATGCTGCTTTATGACATACTGTACCCCATCATGCAAAAAAGATTCCAGGACAAGCCCCCAGAGATCTATAAAAGACGTTTTGCGGCCCTCTCTTTTCCGTTGACACAGCTGCTTTTTGTAATACTTCAAATAATCCAAGGAAAAGGAATTCATTTTGCATTTTGTCATATGTTTTCGAGCCTCACTGATTTGCTTGTCGAGATCCTTTTGTGACCAGTCAGCATCTCTGTACAAGTTTGACATGGTCCTAAGAAGAGGAAATACATATTGAAGAGGCAAAAAAGGCACACTAAGGTTTGAGGTAGGCAATAGCTACACCTTATGTTTCTATTTTAAGTTTTTGATTTGAAATTAAGGTTTCCTGTCTTCAGCTCCCTGTGAAACTGGGAATGTTCCCTTTGAAGTCCCAGTCATTATCCCTGCCGAAACAGCTTTAACAATTTTCCATAAACCATTCTTAGAAAAACATATGTCTTCATGTAGTTGCAAATTATGTGACTTTCCCCCCATGGAAAGACTTTATTCTGTCAATTTCAGAAGAAGATCAAAAAGTAGGACTGCTGAGAAGTTAATGTAGGTAGACTACTGTACGTCAGCCCCAGCCTCTTTCAGCACGTTGGAGTCATCAGCGAGGCTCCCGCCAAGGGCCGCCCAGCCCTACTCACCATGTTGTACCAGACAAGCCAGTCAGGTACGTGGCACAGTCCAAGACATTGAGTTTCTTGAGCCCCCTCATGCTGCCATAGAGTGCGGTCAAGGATCTCATCCCTCCTCCCGTGGTCATGATGGCCACCACCGGGGTCTGTGCAACACAGAGACACAAAGGGCCAGCGTCACACAGTGGCTGCACCCGACCGTGGCTCTCAGCTGAGACCTCCTGATAAATAAAGCCTGACACCACCATGTGTGCCTAGGCACAGACTTCTTTCTAAATGATTTCTACTGAAATATAAGCTACCTTTTATTTTATAAACGAGAACAGGAACAGAAGCAATGACAATTTTTGCACAGATATCTGACCCTTGTTTCCATTGTGTTCAATATAGTTGTTTGGTATGAAACAAATAAAAATGCATTAATTCAAACCAAAAGAGACAATAAGAGTGAAAAAAAAATCAGTTGAAAAGGCAGGAATTAAAAAGAAATCTCACAAGTCAAAGAGAGGAGGGACTATCAACAAGGATAACAATAATAGGGTAAACACTGTGGAAGAATCCATTCCTATATAAGGAGTTCCTAGTCTGGCTTCCAAGGAAGGTGTAGCAGAAGAGGGTTAAAATCAGGATAGCAACTGCAAAGGACACAAACAGCAGGGTGAATTTAAAGGTGTGGGACAGTATTTGAGGTGTACAGAAGTTTTAAGATGAGGAAAGATCAGGAAAAATTTTAACTGTGAAGAAAAAGAGGTCATATTATGCCATTATGCTCTCTCTGCTAAGCACTCGTGAGATGTTTTAAATGTTTTCACTACAGACCTCATGGTCCAGCAGATCCTGTTCCAGCTGCAGGACCTTCTTAAAGGCAGGAACAACGTAATTCTGCCTTTTGCATAGAAAGTCTTGCTCCTGTATGCAGAGGTCAAATCCTAAACGCACATCAAGGTGGTCTGGGCTGGAGCAGAGATCAGGAAAAAAGAATATTCCATTTTATTATTGGTAGACAAGCTCAGAGTTTCCAATGCAATAAAATAAACCTGATCCACGAAATACTACATTTAGGTCCTTTTCCTACACTTTCAAGCAGGTATACAGTGCTGCATGAAAGAAGGATAGAAAAAAGGACTGATAAATTTCTGAGCAGCTATCAAAATAAAACCTAAGGAAAGACATTCCTGCAGCTAATTTCTGAGACATCTGCTCTTTGGATTCTCTCACATTTTAGTGTGTACTGAGAGCTGTAGGAAAAACTTCCCACACTTTCTTGAATTAGGCAGAAATTTTTCCTACTTCATAATCAACAATGCTAGGTGATCAGCTGCACTCTTGCCTAGTGTTAAAGAGAAGGTAAAAGAGAAGGTAACATAATTGGCTTGTAATAATATTTCTTCTATTTTATGCATATTTTTAATTATTCATGCCTCAGTATGGGTCATCTACATGCATTACATTACACTACACTACATACATTACACTACACTACACTACACACAGTTGCTTCCAGCTCATGTGAATGCCACATCACCCAGTCACAGGACCTACTGTCCTGCTGTGAATGCCTTCTCCCCAGTAAAGAGCCTAGAGTGAGATGAGTTCAGCTAAGTACAAGTTAACCTCCAAGAGGGACCAAGTCTCTTACCAGTCTTCTGCCTTCGCATATAAATCAAATCCTTTGTCCTGCAAAGCAAGAATGTGAACAATGTGAGCACTGACAACATGCTTCTTCCCTGCAGCCTGAGGAGGAATTTTAGCTCGTGCCATCCTAGCAATGTGGGTACAAATCAGGAGCTCTGAATAATCCAGCAGCCTATGCAAATTGACTGTTGTGTTTTACTGAAAGGGAAGTTGTTCAGTAATTTCTAACGTTTTCTAGTAAATGTAACATCTGAGGATAAGTGCTGTTTACAGAGTAATGATAATTTATACCTTACCCATCTCTACTGACAGTACCTCTTAGGCAGCCAGCTGAGCTCCAGCCACACTATGATTCTACACAGCAGCATTTTTTTCCCCTTTCTGTGGCTTATACCCCACAACAGTCGTGATCCTTTCATTCTATCTGGATTTTTAAAACCATGAGTCTAAAAGTGCTTTGTAAAGCATGGTCAGCATCAGCAGGAGTGTGACGCTGCCTCAGTCAGTTCAGGTGCCCCGCTGGTGTGTGAGGAGGGCAAGAGCAGAGCTTCAAAATTTAGTGTGAAGTAAGATTGGGATGGAGCAGCAAGATGTCCCATGTACCCACATCTACTCAAACAGAACAGGGCACAACCTGGCCTAATTGCTGAACGACCTAGCACTGTGAGGCTGTGGTGGTTTTGTCTGCAGGCTTTCTTCATCAGAAAGCACCATGGTAATCATCAGGGGGATGCAGACTTCCACATTCAGGTTTCTCAGCCTCTCCCACAAAAAGGCACTCACCTCTGCTAAGATCATGTTTTTTCCACTTGGAATGGAATGAAGTTCCACATTTGGAGAGCCTGTATCGTACACACGTGAATGCTGAAAAAATACAAATAAACCCAGGTTTATATTGTAAGGAACGTTACTCTCTGCCCACAGTGCAAATTAATGTTACTATTTATGGTGTCTGATATTTTACATGTCGTTATTATGTTTTATAAAGCTCAGTTGTAACATACGGAGGAGGGAGGTCGTTTCTTCCCTGGAAGTGTAACATCCAGCATTGGCTGCTTGTATCTGGCATAGTGGAATTTAGCAGGAGAGGAGGAGCCAAAGACCAGATTAGATCCCAGCATAATGTCCTGGGTGCCTTCATAAGAGCCTTGCACTTTAAAGGAGAATTCTTTTTCTAAAGAAATGACACAAAAGCAGACACAGATTAGTTTTCCCATCAAAACTGGCAACAAAAATTCTTACAGAGTCTATCACAAAGCTGTTCTCATGTTTTGGATTTGTTGGGTTTTTTTAATTCTTACATTAAGCCACTTGTGTTCATAATATTAGCACATCAGTTAAAAATAGCTGATGGAGAAATAACCTTACTTGATTTCTTCTCCTTTTTCTTCTTTGTCTTCTTCTCAACCACCTGAACTTCTAAGCAGCAGATTTTGCGAGACTGTAAGAGACATGAACAATAAAATACCTCATGGCAGGGAATTTTCCAATATGACATTCTGTTTCCTAGTCTAAATGGGACACAACCAGGGCAGGCAAGGTGGGAGCGCAGTGCGGATGAACAGGGCTTACAGAAGGGAAAAGATAAGGACAAAGTGAAAAACAGTACTTTCAGGATCCCAGAGATACGGAGGAGTGATTTAAACAAAATTCATGAGCAAGCAAAAATAATAAATGAGGAAAATGTCAGGGATGAGAAGCTGCTGTGTAGATCCACAGTTATGAATGCAGGACATGACATGTGCATAGCATAGGACTCACTTCAGCAATATGGGAATTTGGGAGGAGTGATGTCTAAGGAAGAATTCACTGCTGCACTGATGTCTCAGACCTAAACCACTTCCATGTGTTTCCTTTGCAACAGCAAAGGGGTGTTGGGATGGGGGATCTCCACGCTGTTCCAGTCATAGCCTCTCCAGAGGTGCCATCCACAAGGATGTGTCATGATGAAGTGGGAAATGGCAATGTTTCAGTGCTGGCTTTCTCAGGCAAGGGGTATGTTGTCCTGATGACTGTGAGTCAAGTGAAACAAGTGTGGCAATGGGACAAGAAAGATGATGAAATACAACACTCACCACTAGCACTCCATTAGTAATGATGGTTTCAGGAGGGCCTGAACTAGGACACAGAAAGAAAGAATACATTTATAATAACTCATTAAAATTACAGTATAGTTCCTAAGCCCCACCCTTCTCCTGATTTTCCTCTTACATATTTTTAGCTGCATATTGGATTTGAAAGAAAAGTCCCAGGAGACTCGTTGTACAACTTTCCTCACTCTACTATGTCAAGGGACAATTGTCATCCTACTGGCTCATCCAGTCCTGGAGCTCAGCAAAAAAAATGCCAAAGGTGCTCTGAGGCCAAACCATGTAGTGATTTTATGCTGAGTCCCAAGCTGAGGCCATGGATGGTTACACAGAATCCCATTTTTAAAAATCACAGTTCATTGAATGATGGAACAATAAGGGTCTGGATCAGAAATCCATGTTGTTTTATTCCATGTTATGTTTTGAAGGGGGTGGACCCTTTTGCTGATCTCAAACACAAATGCATAACAAACCAGCAACATTCTGGTCTTAAATAATGTTCACTACATTAGACAAAGAAAAGGATTTAGGATGCTCTCCCTGTTTGCCTGAAGTTCGTGGGAGGTCATCCTGGCATGCACCCATTTGTCGACACAGCTCATAGCGCAGATTCCTTGGGAATGATGCACTCCTGACAATCAGACTAGATTATTTCACACCTCTGAATTGCTGTTTCTTTTTGCTCCAGCTTATGTTGCATTTCATGTTTACTCACATATTATCCAAGGCAAATCCCACCTCCAACTCCTCTTGTCTCTGTAAAAAAAAGAAAGGAAAATGTTTTTTGGTTTACTGGCAGTTCTCATAATGCAAGTTCTCATTCTCACAATCTAGGTATGCATGCACTGTTTGTGACAGGCAGAGCATTTAAAATAGAGGCACACACCACCTCACATCTGTGTGTCTTGAGCCTCAAGATTCTTTACTGATAGGAAGCTTGTGGATGGCAGTCATACCAGTTTTTAACACAGAAATTGTTTGGCTTGCCTGCTTCTGCAGGGGCCTAAGGGACAGACCTAGGAGGAGATGCTGTCTCATTCCGAGTCTGCCAGAAAAGAGAAAGGGGATCTGCTGAAGGGGAGAGTCAAAGCCTTCTGGTGTCAGGAGGAGAAATGGTGACATGCAAAGCAGTTGTGGAAGAGGAAAACCTCTTTGTCTGCCAACAAGTTGAGGGCTTTGGGACAGATAAATGTAAATTTGACATTAAGGCCTGGTCTGTGAAGTGGTGAAAAAGAGTATAATGCCAGGGGAAAGAAAGCACAGGCAAGAGGAAAACAAAAGTGGAGACGGAAGGGATGATGAACAGTGAAGTGAGATCATGCTGTAGGCTACTTAGTTGCTCAAATTACCCACTGAATTAAAGACACCAAAAAGTTAATAATATAGGACAAAAAAATTCACAAAGGCTTCAAGAGTATGAGCTCTAACTGGTGTAGCTGTGCAAACACAATAAGAAAAGGCTTGGATATGGCACCTGTAACCACTCAAAGTAATCAGCTTTGTTTTGGTGTTTTTAGTTGGGTTACAACTAGCCAAAGTTTTAATTTCACCAGAGCTTAGTGGAAGTCCACACACTGCTTAGGTATTTTGCAAGGAATGAAATTGTCAAGTAAGGCATTTAAAGACAATGAACTGCAGTGGAGCTTGGGTGTGTGTAGATAAGGTAATTCCTCAACTGAATGGTGCATGGTAGATGCACAAGAAACCGGAAGGGAACTGGAAAAGGAGAATGATAGAACATACTGGGAGGTGGGATGTAACAACTTTCAGTCTCCCTGAACATTCAAAATAGGATTATTTCTTGCTGCCAAGCTGGGTGGCATGGCTTAGACTTTATTTCAACACCCATGCCACAGTCCATAATTAGCAACTAGTCTGGTTTGACATGTAGTTCTGATCACAGAGTTTTAGCTTCCTAATTATTAAGCGAAGTAGTAAGTTATGACAAAAGCATGGACACCCTCCTCGACCCTCGATGGGGGCAGGCTCAGCAAAGTGACAATTTGGCCAAGACACCTGAAATTTGTGAGCCTCTCTGGCCAACACCAAACCCTTCCATGTGCCTACAGATCCAGGCGTGAAGAGGTTTTCCCATGTCAGAGAGAAAAACAACTTATTCTTATGTGGCTATGCAGCTGACATGCAAGAAGGAAAAAAGGCAAAATTTTACAAATAATATTTTAGACAGAAAAGCTAACAAACACATTCTTGCCAAGCTATTCCATTCCTTATTTCAGACCTCACCTGTGAATCACACTTGAAGTGCATGAAGACTTCCTCTCCCAGGGAAAGTTTGGCTATGTCGAAGTACACTGTGAAGAGGTGGTCATCCTGAGTAACCACATCCTTATCATAGAGTGCCAGCTCCAGCACATTCTGGGAAAGGAAGGAAAGGAGTTTAGAAATGTGTCAGGCTTTATTTGAAGCAGGAGATCCTGGGGACAACTGTTTTAGTCAGCTGCTGTGAGAAGTGGGAGGACTTAAAGAAAAAGAACAGGAAGGGAAGGAAGTGGAGAGGAAATCAACTGCGTGTTGGCACCAGCATATGAGGTGGAATGAGAGGAGATCACAGACATTTCAAATGCCTTATTCTATCCATGCCTGAGAGAGACAATTGTCTTTCATGGCACAGAAAACCATTATGAGGATATGAGTTATTCTCACATCTTTCTGCATCTTTCCTTGCCTCTTGAGAAAATTGCTTATGTCCCTTTTCAAAAGGATAAAACCTCTCAGTTGCTCCCTAGGTCAGTTACCAGAAAAGTCCCAGTTCAGTACCTTGACCTGACTCTGGATCCTGAAGTAGAAGGTTTCATTCCAGACTGGATCTTTGCAATTCTTGATGGCTTTAGTCTGAAATTTGTCATTTGAAGCAGTTGGCAGCCAAAGGCTCACGTAGCAATCAGTATGGCTCACTGTATGTTAAAAACACAAACACCTCTAAAATGAGAATTTGGTCTAGAAGAAAGAATGAATTGAACAATATGATGTTTTGTTTCCGAAGAGAGACACTATGATACATATTGGCATATTTGTTCAACACAAACATTACCATTTAGGTAGGAGGAATGGAGAAAAAAGAAGGGTGACATGACTCTTTAAATAAATATGATTAGAAATACAATAAGTACATTAAACACAAAGGGGTTTCTCCTCCTTCTGTGTCATCAAATAATCAGTTTAGCCAAGGATAAAAAAAATCCAGAACAAATGCAGCAAATGTTAAGGAAACAAAGTGATACCTTCTCTTTTAGCCAAACTGAACATTTAAAAGAAGCTTTCTGATTTCTGCATAAGTAAAGATACAATCTTCTATTATATTTTAGTTCCAGGCTGGCATACGAGGAGCTACAAAATGTAACAACATCTGATGGGCTTTTGTCTGGGAATGCTGGCACACAGAGAATTAGGGTATGGTAGTTTGGATTACTTAGCATTGAGAAAGCTTTGAGTACAAGCTAAATTTGAGATAAGGCTACTCAGCTTTCAGTATTTACTCAATTAGTGCAACCATTTTGTGTTCTTTGTTACATAAATATACTCCAGAGGAAAATATGGGCGATCTTTCCCCATTTTTTGCTTTCAACAGACTGCAGAGCTTTTACTGCTCCCTTTGGGGACACAGAGAAATGTGTGTGATAGGCACAGCTGTGACCTTATGGAGTTACCCCTGCACAGAACAAGGGCTGATGCAAAGAAAGGCAGCACACTCTGTGTTCATTGCTGGAACCAGAACAACAATGACAGACATTTCTCCATTCATGGAAGAAATCTAGAAAGAACCTCTTCTTGGAGCAGGACTAGCTATTAGCCCATGGAGGTGACAGGGACCATATAGAGCACTGCAGATACTCACAGACATCTGCCTGGTGGATATTTCTTGCTCTTATGACTCTTACAGTCAGTAAGTAACACAGAGAGGATTCTATCTGCAGGGGAAAAAAACATACAAAAGACAGGAATGCATGCTAAAGTTAGCATATTCAGAAGAAAGAAGTGATCAAGAGAAATAAACACCCAACTCAGGAAAAATTTAGTTGAATTTTCTGTGTGATTATGAAATGGCCAATACATTTATTTTCCTGCTAACATCTAAATCAAGTCCTAGACTGGAATACTTCTTTTCTTCTGTAGCCTGATATGAGGATTTATCTTATTAGAGCATTTATTTGTTTCTTATTTAAAATTTGACTGCACAAAGTGCTAAAATTCAGTCCCAGCTTGGGAGAAGATTTATTTTTTAAATTTCCAAGGTAAAAAATGAAGAGATGCTTCAGACCTTTTTCAAGTGATAAAATTATTATTGTGGTGATTACCTTCTATCCAGTCATTACATATATTTGGTCTCCTGGGTTATGGGATATGATTTTCTCATATTCCTGCTGTTTTAAATGTACAGTACTCCGCAGAGTTAAATGCTGACCTCTGATTTCAAAACTGATTTTAGGATCAGAGGAAGAGATCGCTGCTTTGCACTTCCACCATGCTACTTACTATGCATGTGGTTTTCATTTACAGGGATATGGCTGCCCTTGTGAGCTAAGGTCACCTCTGACTTTTTATTGTGAAAAGTTTTTCTCTAGTTTTGAAGTATGTAAACTCTTCACATCTCAAGCTTCTTTGCACTGTTTCAAATAAGAAGCGTAAACAATGTTTTACACCTGATAAGAAACTCTTGTTTGTTCCCTTTGGCTTCCCTCTTTCATATTAGCCCATGTTTCTGACATCATGCATGACTTCTTAGCCTCTCATATTGCTGTTCTGATCTCATGTTGGAGTCCAAACATGAGCTCATATCTCCACCCCCTTTACCATGAAATAAACAAACTAATAACTTCCACATAACCTTTTATTTCTACCATCATGGAGCAGGGGAGTTAAGACACAACATGCTGGAATAAAAATCAGTGGGAAACTTTTGCTCCAAAAGACCTAAAAGGCACTTAGCACAACTATGGGGCCATGGACAGGTAGAGGCAACACCTATACTGCAAAATGACTATGAAAGACCATTGCCAGCCCTGAAGTGGCATAAGCATGACACTGACCTCATTATACCCACTGAGAAAGAAGTGTGACACAGGTACTGCAGGAAAGGAGAGCAAGACTTTTAGTTGGACTGAGCAGAACAATTTGGTATGTACTGTGTTAATAATATCATAAAAAGTGAAGTGCATCAGTGTTCATAGGCTTAATGGAATATATGTCCATGTGATGTTTCTCCAAATGTTTAACCTGAGTGTATCAATGCAGGCAACTGGGGCTAATGAATACATGTTGTTGAGACTGGGGGCAGTTAGCAAATAGGCTGATGAAGAAACAGGTAAAATCAGCCTCCAGGTAACCAAAGTAACCCGTTATAGGAAAAGGCACCAAGAACATTCATGCTGTTCAGCTGCACAGCAGGTCACTGGATGTGCAAATCAAGGGTGTCAAACCACTGCAAAGGGTCCCAAGAGTAGCTGTGGATCAGATCACCAAGCGCATTTGAATTCATGTCTAAATCCTAACTCCTAAAGGCACAGAAATGAGGCAGGTACAGAAAGTGCTCAGTAATTACAGAACCAATAACTGATGCTGCCAGTGGCTGACTTTGGAAAAGGCAATTCCTGGAAGGGCTAAACTCAGTTTCATGGATCAGATTCCCTGAAGCCAGCTTCGTGGTGATCCTAATGTGCCAAGAAGGCAGTGCAGATTGAATAAAATACTCAGGCATGTGGAGGTGCCCTGTCATGACCAAGGAGCCTTGGCTTAGACATCACAGAGCTATAAATAACAAATGACCAAAATCCTGTCAGCTTTGTGAGTTTTGCCTAAAAAATCTGAGGTGTTTGGTGTGTTCTTCTGAAACTGCCGTGACCCATGAAGTGTAGAGCATTGTATTTCAGGGTGTATTTTCTCATCTTTGGGTTTTCCATTCAGCTAATCAAGAAAAGGTTGGCTGTTCCTTAAACTGAGCACAATACCTGCTGCTCAGCAACTTTACACATCACAAAACAGAACAAAGGAGAGTTCCTAATTACTACTAAATGGTTTCAAACTAGAGAGAGGAAGGGTAAAAAACTTTTCTAGCACATCTAGTCCTCTCATTTCCTAGAGGAATAATTTCATGTCTGAAGTCTCTTGAGAATCTACTAGTTTTTACTAGAGGCCAGAAGAGGGATTAATTTAGGAAATCAGGTGTTGAAAATCAACTTTAAGATTCTGCCATACTATTGTGAGAATAAATGGCATAATTTCCCAGCTCTTGCTATCTACACTGGCAGTAAACTTGTCCTTGTGCTTTAGCAAGACATATGTAGATAGAGCCTACTGAAACCCATCCTTTAAAAGATATTAGTCTTGTTTAAACAGAGGTTGTTCCCCATGTGCCAAGGACAGGAAACCACACGAGGAATTTAACATGAAGCAAGACTATGTAAGTGGGATGATCAAAACGATAAGCAGGACAGTGTTTCATGGAGGGAGCTGGATGGGTTACAGTAGCTAATTGCATTGTTTGGCAGATGCTGAACCTATCTGTTTTCACCCAGCCGCCACCCAGCAAGAAAGTCCCCTTTACAGTTTCCTTTTGAAATTTTCCTTTGCAGTACCTTTGTAAGAGAAGTCCTCTGTTTCCCATCAGGATTCAGCTGCATAGTTCCGTCTCCTTGTTGAGAGGTTTGAGAGATCAGGTCCTGGAACAAGAAGGGCCAACTTTATCCCTGGAAAAACCATCATGTCTCTTAAAGGCAATCCTCTTTGGGAATTAAGAACTTCAGAGCCACAGGGACAGGGAGCCCATGGTCAGTGCTGGCTGTAGAGCCTTGGCAGGAACTGGGGTTTCCTGTGGTGCCCGGTGCCATTGCCTGGGCTGTGCTTGCCCCAGTAAGCCTGAGCAGAGGCGTAGCAGCCAGGTAAGGTCCACCCTTCATGACACACGGGGAGGGGAAGCAGGTCCTGGCCCTGGCTGTTAAAGGAACAGCAAACCTGTCTCCCATAAACACACCCTGTCATTAATCTTTCGCCTTGAAGTACACCTCCATATTATTTAATACTTATTCTAAAGTTGTGTGTATCAGGTCTCTGAAATTATTAAACCCTCTAAATATTCAAAATGCTCCTCTTGTAAATAAGCTCTTGCTCCCCAAGAAGTTTGCATTTTCTTCCTGTGGTTTACTATAATTTTTAAAGTTTTGATATTGCGGTCTTGGAGCCTTGACTTTCTTCATCCTGTGTAGAGTCATTATAGTCAATGGTAGGTCAAGAAAGCAGTATCATCTTTGCACTGCATGCAGCAGAACTACTTAAAATCCCAGATGCCTTGCTTTGCTCTGCACCCTTCTTACCTGAGACGAAATGCCATCTTGCTCCATTGTGGCCACGTTCACACACACATCCAGTGTTATCTGTGGCAATGCAATCTCACATCTCCCAGCTTCCAGACACTGATAGTTCGAAGTGTCTCATATGCAGGTGAGCAACTATTTTATAAACTGACTCAGAGCCCCACCTCTGACTGGTTTCTTAAAACCAGTTACTCCCCTCCCATTTTCTTATGGGAGGAAGCTGACTCCTGTGGTCAAATAAGTAGGAAAAAATACCTTTGCCTATATAGCAGGTGGAAGTATTGCATTTGAGTCACTTTGCTCTACACTGGCCAATGGCAGGTTTATAACTAAACACTAGAGAAGGATGCCCTCTTACCTGAGCACTGAACTTTCAACTTAGCAAGACCTCAAAGCCCACAGAAATACATACTCTGTAATAAGATACAGCAACAGTATATAAATGGAATTTAGGTTAACTGTGACAGTAAGCACATACAATAAAAAAGCTAATGAGAAAAAAACAAACAAACAAGAGAGACAAAACACTATTAGTCTCAGACTAACCTGGTTATTGCAAAGAACAGTTTAAGGCTTTCTGAACCACATGCCCCTACCATCCCAGGGCTAGGCATGCAGAGCAGCGCACTCATTTGGTGATTTATATCCACTCAGCCAAGGTCCAGCAGGGCTGGGTATCTCCTCAAGACATTGTATTCCTTCCCTCTTCTTTCCTATGGCTTGTTATTATTATTTTTGTGTTTAGCCATGGAGTCCTGAAGCAATGATTTTCCTTAGCTTAGCTCCACCCCCACAAATACTTCTGCACAGTTTTCCAGCTCAGACTGACTCTGGCTGCAAACGAGCTGCATTGAAGTGCCCCTGTCTGACCCAATGAAACCTGCCAGCCAGATGCAAAACTCAGCCCTGACCTCACACTGCCCTCCCCAAAGTCCTTGGCATAACCATGACACCACTGCTGGGGCAGGACACCTGCCCCTGTCCACACACAGCTGACCCCTGTGCTGTCGGAACTGGCACGGCTCACAGCTCACGGGAGGAGGATTAGAAAAGGCAGCCAAAGACTGTTGCATCATCCACAGATCATAACAGATCAAACTTTCTGTGGAAAGGGATTCTTTTGGCTTTCCTGCTTCCCCAGTACATTGTCTATCAGCAAAAAAGTGCTCATTCCCTGAGCATTTTTGAGCCTACCGGTCAAGCATTGCCACCGGCCAGCACATTTCCATGCAAAATAATATCAATAGTCATCACAGCCAACATGGGAGAATAAATTTTTGCCATAGGCTATGGTTATTTCGTAACACCATGAAGGGTTGTGTCTACACCCATGGCATGTTTCCTCTGTGTGCCAGCTGCAATGATGTAGCTTGATGAAATGCATTTTTCATTAGGTCACAGAAAATTGGCAGCATTGGCATCTGTCAGTCATGTTTAAAGACAGTGCTTTACTGTGACATCTCCTTGGAGGGCAAAGCTATAAACCAGACTGTCCATCAGGACAGGGCCTCTTGAGGCTTTCACTCCCACAGTGCCAGTGGCCAAAAAACTCTCATTTTCATGAACCACATTTGCAATCCATATCAGAGACAGCCCTTGCAGGAGGGAGGGACCATGGCTCACTCTGTACTCCTGCAATCTGTCTCTGAGACATTCCTTTATCCATGATACCCACAGCAAGTATTTGGTATGCTCTTTGCAGAGATAAGAACAGTTTTGTTTTCCAGGAACAAGGAACACACTGTGAACCTGAAGCATATTACTGAAATGCCTGAATATGTGGAGCAAGGCAGAATGTTCATTTTGCAAACAAGCCTTTATTGTCTGGTAGTGTATACACAAAAGTTTTACATATAAATAACATTTCTTCAGAACTGGAGGTGGCATGAATTTATAGCTAAAAACGATGGGTTTTTTCACAACAGGGTTTTCAGGTAAAAATAGAGGCAATTCCCAGGATTATATGCAGAGCACATAGCATCATATTTCGGATCATGACTAGTGAAACTACCACAGAACAAACAAACAAAAAAAAATCAGCAGGAGTCCATAGTTGTTTAAAACCTAAAGAGTTTCGAACATTAATATTTATGCTGTGATCTTTAGGCTTGCAACGTTAGGCTACAGTTGCACAAAAATGCAAGTTCTGTTTTGATATAACAAATGACTGAAGTGTTGGAAAAGTCATTGTGTACCAATTTGTAGAGATAATTTGTCATCTCTCCTTGCTAAAATGAAAATCCTCAGAGCAACATAAGCCAAACGTTATTTGGCTGTGAATAAAACCTGTTATTTTCAGGTTGGGTTCCCTGGGCTGACGAGGTAGGCAGTCTATTAAAAAGAAGTTATGTTTCAAAACAAATGTTTTGTAAAATACTAACATGAAATGTTTCAACTTACCCAAGCATTTTCCCTGGTTTATTTTAGTCCCACATTATAATATCTAGCTGATAGATTTTTTTTCCAACTGAATAGACACTTTGTTCAAAATTTTCCCAGTTGTATTTAGGACGTAAAACTTATTAATAAAGAGTGTTTTCAATTTGACTTGCTCCTGGAATGCAAAAGTTGTTATGAATTTATAATTTTTACAGCTCACCCTCAGCACAGTTCAGAACAGTTAAAAAAAGGCACTTTCAATAAAATGGAAAATGAAGGAAGTTTAAAAATGCAAGCCCAAACAAATGTAATTGGTGGCTTTGTGCTAGATCCCATGCATGGTCTTTGGACTGTTTTAAGATGGTCTTAGTTGTTGCAGACTACTGACTCACTTCTGCTCAGTTTTTGCAGGCAGAACTAAATAAATAAGAAGTTTTGTTGATAGGCATATGACTTAAACTGTTTTCATGGAGTAAGACAGAAAAGTTTCCATTGTCTATTGGAAGTAAAATATTTTCAAGGGCTTTTTTTTTTATAATTTAAGAATGGTATTTTATTATAAGAAATAACAGGGGAAAAAAGATCCAGGGTGTTTTATTTTGAAAGCTTCAAATTAAATTGAGGTTTTTTATACTGTCTCAGTACAAACCAATTAAAACTGACATAATTAACTGGGAATTTTGATGTGCCCAAATTACACCCTTTGCTTTAAAAAAAAAAAAATTATGTGAAAAGTCGTATGCCACTTCCTCCTAAGTTGCTCCTTCCCATCACATATGATTCATTCACCGCCCAAGAGAGCCCAGGATGTGGATGCAAATCATGGGGCTGGTTGTGTGCACACACTTGTCCCTCTTACATTTCCAGCCTCTGTGGCTGCTCTTCGGGACACTTGCAAAACAGAGTTGACCCAGGGATCCAATACCAGCTTCCAGTTGTGTCTCAGGTTCTCTTTGTTTTCCAGGGCTGGTTGCACCTTGTGTTCCACAAAGCAGAATTGTGGGAGCAGAAGTTTATACTCCCTTCTTATGGCCTGTAGGTGTGTTGGCTGGGTTGTATAACTGTAGCACTGTCGTGGTAAAAAATTGTTTTCCTTTATGTCATGTGTTAAAATAAGTTAGGCTTAAAATCATGCTATTTAAAAAATCTAAAAAGTATTTTAGGCAAAGAGTGTTCTACAGACAACCTTAATTTATGGAACAAAACATATCTAAAAATTTCCCACACAATGTCTTTGCTTATAGAGATCACTTCTTGGGAAAGGAAAAACCTCAGCAAACCACTGCACCAGCTGGGGTAGTTTCTGTAGTGCAGAATGGCCAGTGTTTGAAAAAGCTATGTCCCTTCTGGGTCCTAGAGCATGAAAAGCTCCTCTGAGAAGATAGGGGCAGTTGGACAGGCAATCAGCATATTTTCTGCCTTCTCCTTTGCATCGCTGTCTGCAAGGCCTGCATAATCATCTGAGAGTTGTTGAGGATGTTGTACTCGCTGAGATTCAGCAGCTTGCGGTAGTTCTCATCAGTGTACCTGACTGAGAACATGCAATAGGGGGAACAGCAGCTGGTCAAATCAAGTTGGCCTTCCTCCATCTCTGAACAACAGCGCTTGACACCTGGAGGGAAAGAATTGTTGTTGCTGTGACATGATGTTTATCTCAATCAGTGTCAAACTGCCCACAAAAGCTCAAGGAGTGGGGCTTTTTTCCTGAAGAAAATTCATAGGGTTTAAACACACAATGCAGGTCATATATCGCCACCCTAGTCAAGAGAACATTGTGGGTCTGAAGTGAGGAGGGCACAAGGGAGGAGTGAGAGATGGCATTGTCATGTTCATCTACACCTTACTCAGAAACATCTGTCTCATTAAAGCCATGGATCAGGCAAGGATGTCAGCCTGAAAGGGCACTCCAAAAGCCACTTTCAATGCACCGCAGGTCTTACCCTGGGCAGCTGGGATTTCTATGAACCTCAGCTGAGGAAGATTAATTGCTAGTAAGAGAATAGAATTTAAGCGAGACAGGAGCAATAGAAGCATGTGGAAACAGAGTTCCTGCAGTGCTGAATAAAGTGCAGGGCACCTGCCAACAGGATCCATTTCTGCCTTTCTGTTTCTTGTGTCACACAAATTCCACAACAGCAGAATTTTGGACTTAACCTCCCTGCTACCAAGGAGCAGAGCAAATTCATCCTACTAACCTGCAGTAAAGAAGAGGAATACAAAGCAGGTGGCCTGGCAGAAAAAGGGACAGGCCCTGAACACAGCACAGTCAATAAAATGATCCCTGGGCTGATGCTGTACCAAAATGAGACACACGGATCTTAACATGCAGGAGTTCAGCCTGAAAGGCAGGTTCTTGCTCCCCCACCATACATATGTGACACTATGGTTCCTCAAGTGTAGAATTAAATACCCAGACAATAGACAATATATTCAGGGGGAAATAATCGGAGAGAGCTATACTTCTCACAGGAAAAAAGCTTTTTCAATTAGGTAGGAACACTTCAAGTAACAAATGGGAGACAGGTGAAGGTAAACACCATCCAAAAGACACGGGCCGTGTCTGTTCTCCTAGGGCCACAAGGAAGACATGAGTGAACATAATAGCTTTGGCTGGGATGGGGAAAACAAGTTTAATTAGCTAAAGTGCTCCCCCATGAACCCAGCCAGCAGAGATGGCCAGCAGCAAAGAAGAAGCTCTGTCCAAGTCAGGGAAGCAGTGGTGTCCTTTGTTTAATGCTTTGCCACTACTTGTAACTTACCAGGTGCTTTGTACTCTTGGAAGGTATCATTCACAAGGGGAAGAAAAATCACAATCGGACATCCTGGCAAATCTGAATCTTGGAAGATGTAGCACTCCTTCAGATTTTTCTTATCTTCGTCAGTCAAAGAAATTGTTGGGAATGGGATTTTCTGTTCTGAGTAGTATTTACACGCCTTATCTAGAGACTGGAGGATCACAAAAATGGTCAGCATTGGAAATCAACTTCGTTGTCTAAAGACCCCAAATTGTCATCTACTATTAAGGTTTAGTGACTCAGATCCATAGGGTGAGTTGCTTCTTATCAAGGGTTACTCTACACGTAACTACCACCCATAGTAACCACATTGCTAATCACAAGCTGTAAATACAGTTTCAGAATTAATGAATTCACCCAGGAAACTGCTTTTTTCAAAAAATTGAAGCAATTTGCAGAAGTTTAGAGTAAAGCATGAGTTTCAGCAAATGGAAGAGCCTGTGTTTAATATATTGTATAGAATTAAACAGAAAAGAAAACCACAGCAAGAAAATGTTTAAGGCATCTTATTATGTGCTTGGAAGCCAGGAGATAAGAAAGTTAAGTTTGAATGTGCAATTATGTCTCTGCCTGTGTAGGAATTATGACAATGTTAATTGAGACTGATATTCTACTGAGAAAGCCTGAAGTACTGGGCTATGTTATATCTTTTCCCTGAAATGTTTAATAAAATATCATGTCCTAATATGCACTGTTATTTACTCTGCACCATCTAAGAGTGAACACTACCAAGCAGAAAAAGGCTTCTACTAAAGTACTTGAAATTGTAGCAGCCTTTTTTGTAAGTTTTATCTAGACAATAAATGAGGCTGAAATAAAACTTCATTACATCTGTCTCATGCAACATACAGCTTATTAGCAGTAGCACAGCTAGTCTCATTCTGAAAATGTAATTCTACTTAAGCAGGCCAAAGTGCTTAATAGTGAGTTTTCAACTAACCTCAGTTTCTGACATAAAAAGACCCAAACTTTTTTTCTGCCAGCCCTTATAGACAGCTAATTAACTTTATGTCCATGAAACGGAGTTTCTGCAGGAAGATGCTTATCACTGAATTTTACTTGTAGCATCTTATTTGTCAGCCCAGAAATCATCTGCTGCTGCTATCCACTTAACCCTTTTTATATTCTAACTTGAGTCAGAAGAAATAACTTCCCTATCTTTATGAATAGTCCTGTGCAGGGTCTGGAAGCCTGCTTGATTCAGCATAAAGCAGAAGAGGCTCCTCCCATTGTTCTGGAAGAGACTGTGCTGACATCCCCTTGAATAATTCAACATGTTCATAAACCAGCAAGAAAGAGTCCAGGAATGGCAGGAAGAAATAGGAATAGTATTAATCTCTACAGTGAAAAATATAGGAGAATGAGGATGTTATAAACTGAACAGCTGATAAAACCAGCAGTTCTGGGTGCTACAGGTTGGGCATTTACAAGTAAAAGGAGAGACAACACATGGTAACAAGAACATCCTCACCGATGTATGTGATCCAGTAGTATAACTTAGATATATGATGACATCCACTTCCCTCTGTGGCCTTAAAAGTGGCGCACTGCTGGTATTGATGAAAAATCCAGCATCTATCATGCCCAGGTGATCAGGATTTTGCATTAGCTGGTTGGGACGTGAGTCTAACAAAGTGTCTAAAAGGAAAATATTTTTTGAGTAAGAATAGGTTTACAGATAATTTGACTGGAAAAGGAAGTGTAAGGTGGAACTGACCATTCCAGAGGCCTGGTCTAATTTAACTGCTGCACTACTAGATCGTCAAACAGGCATGAGAAGGACTGCAAAAAACCTAAGCTCTTGTTCTGAAAAATCTGTGTTGAGTTTGCAGGCAATATATTCCATTAACATGTCACACTTGTTAGTGCCAGCAAGCTACATCTAAAAATTAACCTAAATCTGCCTTATTTCATTTCAGTCATTGTTTCATCTTCTCTCTCATTGATTTGGAGAACAAAATATTTTCAATCCTTTATACATTCAGACTTATGCCTCCCACTCAGTCCCCACTTCTTTGGACTAGAAAGCCCCATTCCTTTCCAGTTTTCTCTTATAGGTGATATTTTCTTGGATATTTCAGGTGCCTCTGAAGCTAGAGGTATAATCTTGCCAAATTAAGCCTCCCATGTTCACTCTGCTCTCCGCCACTTTAAATTTGGTTCTATCAGCATCAAGTCTACCCTCTCAGTCTGGACTGCTGAGGTCTCAGCTGAAGCAAATGAATACAAACATTAAGTCTTAAATACCTGGCAACACTGAAGTCTTAGTGTCTTCTCTCCATTCAGAAAATAAATATTCTCTCAGGAGGATTTTTATCCCCTGCCAAGCCTGACAGGCTTCTTTCCTAAATTCCCCACCCCAAGAGTACCTGAAAGTGATGCCAGTTAAATATTAGTTGCCATCACCTTTCCAGCGACAGAAGTGCTGGTTCTCCATGTAGTTGTTGTGCAGCTGGTAGCCCTTCAGGAAATTGTGGTGCTGGGCGACGGAGAAGCGGTCGGTCAGTGCTCCGCGAAGGGCGCTGGACAGGGGGCCAGGAGGGGTGTACATGCGAGTCCTCAGCTCGTGGGGTCTTGTGGGCAACACCGGGTCTTCATCTAGAGGAGGGGAGAAACAGTGGTGAACTGCTTGTTAACTGATACTCTCTGTTGGTTGCCCTGGCGAAAAGGAGTTCTCAGGGGCTGTTCTTGGATGATTCACTAAACACACATGAGCTCTTCTGAAGGAAGGAATGGCTGCTGGACAAAGCTCTGCTGATGGTTTTAAGCTTTGGCCTGAAGACAGTTCATCAGAAGCAATCTTTTGTCTTGGAAAAAGGACACCTTAAGGAAATCAAGCAATTCAGAAAATGTTCAGTCAGAAGTTAAATATCCTCACAGGAAGATAGCATGAAACAGAGGCAAGCATGGAGAAAAGGGGGCTAACGAACATGCTGCTTCTTAGTCAGATGGGCAACAACAGCAACCACAGGGTCTATTGCAACAGTGACAGCTGCTACCCAATAATCACTACATGACCATATGCTTAATCAGCAGAGTGAGAGCACCCCAGGAAAACGTGGGGCATACATTCATATTCAGAAACTATGGGTAGTTTAGGGGATGGGTGGATGGCATGTGGGTGAAAAGCAGAAAAGGCACAAGGTGTGGTTCCTAGAAATGACAATCTGCTTTGCCAGCCCAAGAGGTTGAGAATGCAGCAGGAGAAACTTGGTGGTTTCCATGATTGCACAGATGTATTTCTGCATTTTTCAGGAGGTCTGTAATTATAGTTACAATCATATTAAGTGATTTAGCAATAAAATCATGGTTTCTATATTGCTTCAGAAAATACCCTGTGGGCCTTATTTATCTTTGTGTCAGTATGAATTCAATGTAGTGATTACTGTACTGAGTAATAAAATAAAAACCCAGGAAATATTGATTAACCAATTGATATTAATGTTTATACTCTGCATAGGCAGTAAAAATTACCATATTCTCTGCCGTTGGTTCTTGGTTCTGTATGGCTAAGTGAGAATGGTAATGCCAAAACTCTTCCTGAGAAATGTCTGACCCCTCTAAAATGTTCTCTGAAGGAACCAGTAGAGCTTTAGTAAGTACTGTAATTACAGCAGCCTTTCCCTGTTTACTCTCTTCCTCTTAGTCTATACAATGTGAGGGCAAGTCGCTATCTTTTAGTAAGATCCTATGATGCCAGCTTCAGCAAAGTTGATAAGATGATGCCAAAAGCCATACAGGAAAATAAAGGACCATAAATGAAAGGCTTAATAATTTCTCACCAACTTCTTCTATTCTGTCTTGTGTCCATCTCTTCCAGAAGTCCTCTGAACTGTGGGACAGTCCCCATATTTGTAACAAGTTCACAGAAAATATACTGCTCCACATACCTGTCAAAGGAATTAGTGAACAAAAGGACACATTTTAACAATAAAATGCTCTTTTTCTTCAATTTTGACCTCCTGGCTTAATTTTTTAATGGGCTTAATGCAAATATTTTTAAACTTCCATTCTGTTAAATTCCTCTTAACTTTCTATATCATTGTTTCAGGTCATGCTACCATCAACTTTGTGCCTAACCTACCACATGGCTCTGCCACATGGTAAAGAAAGAAGAGAATGTGAGACAAGTAAATGAGAAAAAAGACCCACTTGCTCAACAGGCAAAATAAAGAATTCAGATAAAACATACATCACGAACACTTCCTTTCTCCAGCTTATCTTTTTCTGCACTTACTCTAATCAGTAACTCTTTCAAACACCCTGAATTGTTTCAAAAGGGGATGAACTGGCTTTTCAGATGTTTGGTTTGTAAGACAAGATCTCACATCCCGGCTTGTAAAGGCTTATACATGCAGTGGGCTCCAGCTCCACTGTGCACTCTTTTCTCCATCCAGGACTGCCCCTCTCTGCCTCTCCACAGGGGCACTGGTGGCTTTGCTGACAAAACAGAGTGCCACCATTTCACCAGTCATTGTAAATTTAAATCTGACTATCACAATTGGACTTAAGTTGGAGTTCAGAGAGGAATCAGAAGAATAACCAAAGAAGTGGGAGCTATTACTATGAAAGAATTAAGGAGCCTCATCTATTCCATCCCTAAGACACAGACGATTAATCTATCAAGACAGTGACAGGAAACTGAAAAAATATGCAGGTTTTTTTACTGCATTCTTTTGGATAAAGTACCACTCCCATTTCCCAGCAGGCAGTGTTCAGTATGTTAGGACATAACTATCTACCCACTGGTTAACAGCATTACACCCCTCCAAAGTGCCTCTGTGCCAGGGCAATGCTATACATCACCTTGAAGGTAGCAGATGCGGGACTCAGGGAGCTTTTTCAACAAGCGGCCCATGAAGAACTCGCTTCCGAAGTGCTCCGTGCGAATGAACGCGCCGTACTTCAGAAGCCCCACCTCATAGGGAGTGAACTCCACCCACTCTGCAATACAGCCACAACGAGACACTTAGAGGGTTCCCAGAAGGGTGTGGGGAGAGGGGAAGCTCAGGTACACATTGGTCTGAGTTATGTTTAATATGTTGCCTTTGCAAAGCTTCACTCATAACCTAAGACCAATTATACTTTCTATGTGTGGTACTAATGGAGAAAGAACTAGTTCTTGACTTTCTTGGGTATCCTCTCCAAGTGAAGTGCAGTTGTCTGATATAACTGCAGTGTGAGTGAAAACTGGGACAGAAATGTCACAGACCGTAATTTTGTTTCCGTTCAGAAATGGTTCATTTTCGTGCCTCAACAATAAAAAATTTGATCTGAATTTTCCTCTTCCCCATCTCCTCCATCTGATTCTCCACAGGAAAAAAAACCAAACAAACAGGACAATAAGAAAAACAACAGATTCAGTTGGGAGACTGGAAAGTTGGAAGCCTTCCCAAACTGTACCATAACATGTGGTCATTCTTCATATTGAAACAATACCTGGCCATTGAGAAAAAGCAATTCTCGGGTAATTCCAATACTTCTCATTCTAGGTGGATGTGATAATACTTCAAAAATGGCCTTTCTGGCAGAATTTCTACGATGCTACGGTGTATGTCTAGACAGTGAAACGTTGCTCCCCAAAATCCTTGTATTAAAATTGTAAGGCATGGAGGTGATGGTTATTTCTCCAAAAAGCAACTAACACATCAGGATTGTTTTCTCCAAGTGCTGCCAAGAAGAATAGAGTGATGACAGGAATTCAGCTGCCAATTTCAGCCTCAAAGGATCCAAAACAACATCCTTACCTTTGAAATCATTGGTGCTGTAATTGTCCCGGACGCAGACTGACACATAGATGGGCAGTGGGTTCTGGCCATCACACAGTGCTTCTTGCTGTTCTGAAAGCTTGTGGGGGTCTTTCTGGTATGAAGAAAAAGTGTTATGTGAGAGGAGATGGAAACAACACATGGTGAATTCACTGGCTCCAGTGCTGGGGGAGCCGGGCAGCTCCACCCCCAGCATGCAGGACATACCCCAGCAGCTCCATCACACGGAGCACTGCAGGTAGCCCCACAACCAGCACAGACCAGGCTCCCAGGCTCCAGCCTGGCTTTGTGCATGGATTCACAAAAAGATGAGGAGGGAGACAACTATTTCTGCACACAGGTCTATACTCCCTAGGAAGTATTGTCCTGACAGGAGGAGGGGTAGTTTGCTCCTTAGGCTGAAGAGTGTAGCGAGCTATCCTTGCTCTCCTGAATCTGAAGGAAGCCCTTGAGCATGTTGATACGTAATTTCCTGTCCTACTACACAACAGCTATCACAGTCCAGCCTTGCATGGGGACTGAAATTTGGCAGCAAATTATTTGCACCCCAGCCACTTTTTCTTTTCTGAAAAAGCATGTTGTCATTGAAGAGGTGTATAAAAAAACATGAAATCTCATGAACTACTGAAAAATTTAAGAGCAGCTCATTCTGGAAAATTAGGGAGAGTTAATGGTTACAGAGCAATAGTCAGCACTGCTCAAGGGGGAAAATGTTTGGTTAAATTGTGAGAGGGACCTCATCTATCTGAGATTAAAAGAGAGGCATCTATTTAGCCCACACCTTTATTTAACACCTAGTATTCCTCTCTGTATGCATTTATGTTCTGTTTACATATACATAATGCTATATATGTACTTATATAAAAATAATCCCTAATGAATGGTTGAACAACTAGCACTTCTGCCCCGACTAGAGGACACTTCCGCCCAATGCTCAACCACTCACCCTTTCCCACTTTCCAAGTGCCAAAGCACACATCCTGGAACTGTGATCCACATGGGGAGAAAAGGAAGTGGGCTGTTTTACTGTAGGGATAGAAACCCCTTCAAGTAACAGAAAAGCAAATTTGTAATTACTTACAAAAATTAGCATCACTTAAACCATGTGAGTAGTGCTTCTGAGCAAAAGTAAAATATGTACTTGCCTCCAGTGTACTTGCAGATCAAGTTACCTGCCAGTGGATGCAATTCACTGAACATTCTAGCTGTTTCAGGGTTGCTTGAGATAGTTTTCACATTGTTGAGATTACTCTGCTTTGCATTTTGAACTCATTTTGTATGAGTAATTTTGCATCTTAGATGCACTTCCCAAGATTGCCTTCACTTCCATTTAAATAGCAGCCAGAGTTCAAATGGCTGCATCCACAACCTAATTTATTAGCATATAGGATGCATTTCTCTCTAGGCAAACTATTAAAGGAGTTTTAAAAATCTGGTATTTTGTTAACACAGAGAATTCCCCTCTGCTTGGAGGAACATTCTCTGAAATTATGGACTACTTTCCTCTCCATCCACTAAGGGAAAAACACATGGTTCTTAAAGAAATGGAATATACATCATACCCCATCATTAAGTAAGTACTCAATCATGAGACCCCAAAGATCTATAAATGATGTCCTGTATCCCTCTTCTTTCCTCTGGCAAAGCTGCTTGTTGTAGTACTTCATGCGATCCATAGAGAAACAGCCCATCTTGCATTTTGTTGCTTGTTTCTGGGCTTCACCAATATGTGAGTCCAGGTCCTTCTGTGACCAGTAGGCATCTCTGTATAAGTTGGCCATGGTCCTGGAGAAAGACAATACAGACAGCAAAAGTCAAAAGGAGCAAAAAAAGACTGGAAATTTTGTGCTTTCAGAACAGAGGTTTACATTTAGGCATTTTCTTCTGCTCACACATACTCTGGTTTAGCTCCTCCATTCAGCAGAATGAACACTCCAGAGTTTCTATGACTGTTTTTAAAATTGCCCTGAAGAATGAAGTGGGGATTTTGTTCTTGACATTTTTTTTTTTTTTAAAGCAGAACTGGCAGAAGCTTAAGGGATAAAACTGCCAGGTGTGAACATAGGTACATTTATGAAGCACAAATTAGGCAGAAAATTATAATAAAATTTATTTGCTTGTTTTTGGAACCTTAAATTCATTCATATCAGCTGCTGTCTCATGACTTTGATTAACTTAGTGTTAATCTTATGATATCACTATGCTTAGTTTTCACACCATCCTCTATTTTACCAACCTCCTCTACATGGGACAATCAGACATTAGGCAGCCACAGGCCCTGTGAGCAGGGAATGACACTGGCCAGGGACACACAAAAATGGCAGGTTGCAGGGGTAAGTGTGCACTATACAGCAGTTTTTTCCAGTTGAAAATCACAGCTAGTCTCAGAAGTTAATGAGAATCACAACAGCTGGGACATCAGTGGAGAAAGGAAGAGGCATGATGCTATGGGCATCCACAGTTACATCCACAGTAACTACTTACCTAGAAAGCATCCTCATGAGTGTAATTGTCATATGCACATTTAACTGCTGCCCACATGGAGTTGATAGGCAGAGTAAAGAACTGCTTATAGAAAAAGTGTGCAGCAAGTCAAGCTAATATTTAATGGCCTGTTACTGAGAAACTTGTTTATGATGTTTGAAGAAAATCTCCCGATCCTGTCTGCTTTTAGAAGCTACTCTCTGCAGCAGTGTGACCCTCAAAAGGCCTGGTCAGGCCTCCTGCTTGAGCTGGCTTACCATGTGGTGCCAGACAGCCCGCTGATGTATGTTACACAGTCCAGGAGATTTAACTTCTTGAGTCCCATGAGGCTGCCATACAATCCTGTCATTGACTTCAGTCCTCCGCCTGTGGTGATGATAGCGACGACAGGGACCTGTTGGGCAGAGGGAGGATGGGACATTCACACTGAAAGCATTCAACATTGCATCCCAAACTGCAGTGGGGTCTGGTCACCACAGCCAGCCCAGGTCCTGAGCTCAGAGCCCAGGTCACTTTTCAGAAGGAAAGACTCCAAAACCAAGGAACAACTGCTACTGCCACTTACTTCCCTTTGGATAAATATGGATTCAGATTAAGTCAAACGTGGGTTCTTGCCCATCTCTAAGGCAAATACAGGCACAGATGAGTAAGAAGAAACTTTCTGCGCAAACAACGATGTGTTTTCTCTACATCTCTCACTCCACCACTCTTCTTATTTCACACACTGACTACTCACTCATGTATGAAAACCTGCATGATAATCCCATGAAGAAATACACTCAGTTCACAGCCACTGTTCTTAAGCTACCCTCAGTTATTCTTCTGTATCTTGAAGTTATTTTAAAATAAATTATATTTATTTTAAGGAATTTCAAAACTGCAAGGAACAGAAGATATAAGATTAGAAGATACAAGAAGCACTCAGAGATGTTTGTCCTAAACTCTCACAAAGTGGTGAAATTGGAACAAAGGAAAAAAAATCTTTGCTGTGTAATGTATTCAGTATTTCTGAACCAAGCTCAGCATGGCAGGAATGAACACACCTCAACTATGACAAATTCCAAATTGATAGTAATGAAGCATGATGACTGCAACCAGTGTTTTCAATAACAAACCTTGCCAGCAAAAGCAAATGTACTTAAGACACGTGGACAAGCTTGTACCTGCCCTGCAGGTATGTGTGGCCTGTTTTGCTGACCACTCATTTACAGGAGTACTTGAAAGCCCTAGAGATTCAAGTTCTATCCCCTCAGCACACACGTACTTCTTGATCCTGCAGATCATGTGGTAGGTGAAAAACATTTTTGAGAGCACTTGCTACATATCTCTTTCTTTTCCCCAGGAAAGCCATCTCTTCAGAACATAAGTTAAACCCAAAGCGCATGTCCAGGTCTTGGTGGCATGAACAATTACTAAGATAAAAACAGACACATATATTAAATATTAACACACCTATATCAATCTTAGCACTTTGATCAAAGATAATCTACAGCATCCTTCCCTTCAAACAGGATGATGCAATATGACAGGAGCAAGAAAGAAGAATTTTACTATTTTTAAAAGTAAGAAAATTATGTTAATTAGTAAGGCTAACTAGTGGCATTATGTCCAATTATTGCTAATTGAAAGAAACAATGTACAGTATTTACAAATAAAATATTTAAATAAATATTCTACAATTAAAAGACTGCCAAGTTTAGAAAATCCGTGCAAATGGTTAAAAGTGAAATTATAGATTCCTATTTCACAAGTTATTTCCTCATTCGAAATCTAAAATACCACTCGATTTTCAAAGGTTGGCATTTTCAACGTGGAGGAAAATTCTCCTTTTGAGCAGCTGGAGTGGGGACGCATCCCCCTCTAGTGGTGAGCACCGCTGGGGAGGGTGGCCGAGGAACCCAGCTTGCTGGAGAGACCTCGGTGACATCCAGCTCCTGGATGGCCGGAGATGGGTCACTGGGCAGGATTCCACCCCTGCTGCTCTGTTCTGTCTACACGTGCACAGGCTGTTTCAGGGGTCAATGCTGGAAGTTCTATTCCACATCAACCTTGACTCAAAAATTGTAAGGCACAACTTCTCCCAGAGGAAGATTTCATTGGCGTCTATTTTGAAATTGAGTAAGTCATTCCTTAAGACCCCACGGTTGTAGTTTGTTTCCCTGGGCATTTGTGCTCTTCTGCTCACTTATCTCCCTCCTGGCTCTTCCTGCCCTGCCCCCACAAGACACCAATAGGCAAGAGATGGGCATGGTCAGGTCAGAGCTACCCGGCCAGGCATTGTCAAATGGCAGGGGTTTTCTCTGTCTTCCAGTGACAGAATCTCTCTCTTCTACTGGGTCCATAATTTCAATGAAACTAATAAAGAAATGTAATTATGAGTTTCTCCACCACCAGATTTGGATAAAATCAGACAAATTATTATGGCCTTATTTGTAAATGAAGATACACAATGGTAATTGAGTTAGGTGGAGCTGCAAAAGCCAGTTTCCATTGTAAATCAAGATACAAACAAACTGTTTCTAAAGTGCCCTGAAAGTTAAATAGATAAGCAGGAGGTGTTTTTCCTGTTGTGGAATAACACTGATTTTCCCATTATCATCGACCACTTGCCATTTTGAAATTAATGACAGAAAACTCCGTTTGAATTCAAAATTACTTTTCTCCTTTTTTTCTTAGTTAGGCACACACACAAAAATACCAGTTTGCCCAGTTCTGTGTGTTCCATACAGCTATGGATAACCTGGAGTATCTCTATGTTTACTGATGAGTATTAATGAGCCTGTCTATAGATGTCAAACCACAAGCCAACTTGTTTACCTTAGTTTCTACTCAATATACAGTACAACTGGACTTAACAGAATACAATGTTTATCGCCACTGAATACTGACAGTAAAGCAAAAAATAATTCTGAATTCCTGATTAAATTAAATGCCTACTTCTGACTATTCTTTTGTTGTTGTTGTCAGCTAGCTTTTTTCTTTCTGTGAATTTCAGAGACTGACATTGACCAAAAAAAAAAATTCAGTAGTCAGAAGGAAAGGGATAATGCTGAAATAAACACATGTTTATTTTAATGTTTTTTCAATATTTACTGATTAAAGCCAAATCTTCCTAAGGCTAATTATGTATTATACTTTGTGCATGTATTTTATTATAAGCACATTCTAGTTTTCAGACTGAGAATGCTTGCTTGTGTCATTTCCATGTGGCTAAAACAACAGCAAAATCAACAAACCAAGTCTTAAGGAAGAGAAGAAAACTCTTACCAAGTTTTTGCTGTCACATTCAAGTCAAATCTTTTCTCCTGGAAAACAAGAATGTGTAATTTTTTAATTTTAAATTTTCTATTTTCCCTTTCTGTCTTGGGGTCAGAGCTTAATTTATACCCCAGCAAGGTCTGGCAATCACAAACTTAAATGTCTGAGATCTCGGCATATATTTCCAAAAGCATTCACTTATCATTAATGGAACATCCCTACCTACAGATCCTAAATCCTTCCAGGCTGCAGAAACCATTAAGCATCCTGGTATAAGAGGTTTCTGAGACTCATGCAGCAGGTCCCATTTCCTGTGCTACTCATAAGCTTTCTGCAGCATCCTGAATTACCATTTTTGGTGTGTTTTCCATTCTTTATGCTCTAGTACACAGCACATCTTTGACATCTTGGCCATAGTCTCTCAGTGAAGAGACTGCAAAGTCTGCATTTGCTTCTGCCAATACTTTATCCTCTCTTAAAAATCATTATTTCAATCTTCATACTAAGTGACAAAATGTGTTCTGTTCTGAGAGGATGTTTTAATGGTCTTTTAAAAGTAATATTCTCGTTATATTATTTAAAATACATACTCTGTGACTAATATTTTCAGCATATTTCAATATATTGTCCTCTTAAGTACATGGTTGACTAAGGGCAGGTTTATTGGTGTTTTCCTCTTTGGTGCCCAAGGAGCAACTTTCAGTTTGGACCTAAGCAAAGGAGGAATCAGTGAGTCTTTGGGTAAACAGGGAGAGATGTACTGAAGGAAGTATGATATTTTCTTACATCCTTGTAGGTCTCTGTCTCCACTACTAGCATGTAATGGAGAGTAATACAGGGACAATCTCCCTCTGTGGAGAAAACATCTGGAGAAACAAAGCTCCTGTTTTCTCAAAGTCCAAGAAAAAATCAACATTTCTGACACTCTTAGCAGCTGTCTGGGACAACGTTATGAGGTATGGTTTCTATTAGAGTGACCTTTTATTCCCAACAGCTGGAAGTGATGCTTACCTCTGCAATGGTCGTTTTCCTTCCCATGGGCAGCGAGTTCAGCATCACGACTGGGGAGCCCGTCTCTGTACTGTACTTACAGGACCACTGGGAAAACAACATGCTTTAGGACAAAAACAGTAACAGGTTTACCCTCTCTCCTTCCTCCCACTTTCTTGAGAGGCACTCAAAATCCCTCCATCACTGTGGCCACTCCAACATACAGGGTGGTAGCGCCTCTTCTTTGGCAGCATGACATCCAGCGTTGGCTCCGCATACTTGATGTAGTGGAACTCAGTGGGACATGACGGGCTGACGACTCCATTGGGGCCCAGCACAATATCCTGTGTCCCCTCAAAGGAGCCCTTCACAGTGAGGGAAAGCTCTTTCTCTAAAGTAGCAAAACACAGACCATGAGAAATGTTAATATGATTAACCAGAAAAATGTGCTGGCTTGATTAAAAGTGGGGTGTGGGTAGCACAGCTTTGCCTAGTGCGGGCACTGAAGAGAAAGGAGCAAAGTGGATGCTCTTTTGATAGAAAGGGGACTCTAAATATTCCTGCTGTGACACAGAACTGGGATTTCAACTTTATTGTGCACTTAATAGGCCTTATTAACATATATCTATATGAGGTCATTGGAGTCTATAACAACCTAATGTGTTTACCTGACATTAACTTCACCGAATACTGTAAGCACTATTTATTACACTAACACATGATGTGAAAGGGTCATCTTCCCATCAGTAAGCATGCAACTACTGGTAAACAGATAACAAAGCAGTAACCTTACTTGATTTTTGCTTCGTCTTCTCTGCCACTTCAACTTCCAAGCAGCAAAGTTCACGACACTGTGAAAGACAGATTGCAGGAACTTGTGAGAAAGATCATCATATCCCATCCTCATTATAGGGAGCTGTGGATCCCTCAGCTTGGAGCCACTTGGAGTTCTGGATTCCCTGGCATCTCTTGGCTTTTTCCCATTAGCCACTGACTAAAGAAAAGGAAAAGCTTTGGAGGGACTTGTAGGCATCCCATGTGTGACAGTGACATAAAATTTGGCACAGCGAGAGGAATATACAAAGGAAGAAAATCAATCCTGTCATTTTCAGGATAGTAGCATAAATACGAAGGGTTAAACTAGGAAATAAATAAATAAAGACGTGTTACTGAGAGATAAAGAGTCAGTAGTAGGAAGGGTTTTCTGAAGAAGCATTGCTATTAGTATTTTGGGGGTGGATTTTATTTTATGGCGCTCACTCTTCTTCCACATAATCTATTTTTGATAAGTCGGTATTGCATGCAGAACTTACCCACAGAGCATGGCTCATCTCCAAGGGGAGGAAAGGGCTAGGTAGAGTATCAATAAGTGGCTTCAGAGCCTTTTTATCATTGTGTTCTGATAACGTTTTTTGAAGTACTGGTACCAGAAGAAAATTGTGCGCGCGTGTGTGCGTGTGTGGTGAAGTATAGGACAAATAGGAAATAGGGAAGTATAGGACAAATGGGATATCACCAATGAACAGGTAAATAAAACATCCCATTCTGAAACTATCTAAATAGGAAAGAGGAAAGAAAGAGAAAGAACTGGCTTACTGGTTTCTCTAACCCCCACCCTCCCATTCCCTTTACATTAAGCAATCACTTAAAGAAAATATCTTGGGAAAGACACATACCACCAGCACTCCATTGGTAGCAATCATTTCATGAGGACCGGGTCTGGGAAACAAAATTAAAAACATGGATTTTTTAAAGTTAAACGAATCCCACTCATCTTCACTCAGGATGTTGCCCTTTCTTCCTGCTTAAAAAAACAACAGTCTGAGGGACCCCAGCAGGTATGTAACAAGCTCCTTTCCTTGCTTGCTTGGACTGGGCACTGCTCTGAGGGGACTCATCTCTGTATCAAAGCTGAGCAATGTGTATCATGGCTATTTATTTACAGTGCAATCTCATGATCGTCTAAAATGGAATCTACTGTTAGGCAGTCAAATTCTTCTCACTGTAACACATAAAATAAATGTATTGCAGTAGTAACATGGTGATAAACTAGCATATCCTTGTTGGGAAGCCAGTTATATGTATCTGCTGGCATGCAAATATCCTGAGTTGGAAGGGACCCATGAGGATCACCAAGTCCAACTCCCGGCCCTGCACAGGACAACCCCAAGAGTCACACCATGTGCTTGAGAGCACTGTCCAAATGCTTCTTTAATTCTGGCAGGCTTACGGCTGGACCACTTCCCCAGGGAGCCTGTTTCAAAGTGGCACAGGGCACTGGGTACCAATTACATGAGGGGAAAAAAAAGCTTTCCAGATCATTCAGGTGAAGTCAGGAGATGGTATGGAGCGACTTGACTTCTGGCCTTGGCTCCCCACTAGTATGAGAGCTGACCTCAGGCTGGTCACTTTATTTCTGCCATGCCTTAGTTACCTTGTGGCAACACAGAGACAAAAATGGTGATCACAGAATCACTAGGTTGGAAGAGACCTTCAAGATCATCGAGTCCAACCCATGCCCTAACCTCAACTAAACCATGGCACCAAGTGCCACATCTAATTGTTCCAGTGATTCGTGGATGGCAGGATGGCTGTGCTGGAGAAAGAGCCTTACATCCTTACAAGAGTTTCCATCACATTGTGATTTTGCCAGGCATATAGAAAACACAATTACTAGGATTCAAACAGTACTGCAAGGGAAAACTGCAGGAATTGGAGATACACTGGAAACTTAACCAGTATGTTTCAACATTAAAAGTATGTCCAATACACAACCTGAAACAGGCAAGGAAAAATTGATAGGTAGGAATGCTTGCACACTCAGAAAGCCTTGTGAAATGTCCCCAGGTAGACAAGTCATAGAATCTTAGAATATTTTGGGTTGGAAGGGACCTTAAAGATCATCTAGTTCCAGTCCCCTGCCATGGGCAGGCACATCTTCCACTAGACCAGGCTCTAAGCTCCATCCAGCATGACCTTGAACACTTCCAGGGATGGGGCACCCACAGGTCTTTGGGTAACTGGTAGGTGTGTCTTTGAGAGCAGCTAAGCTACTGAACAAGCTCATCAGTCAGGTGTTGGAGACTGCAGCAACGATGTAGGAGAAGGCTAGCACTTTTTTACGGAAATACCACAAATCATGACTTCTAATACTGTTTGTTTTATCAGTAATTATTTTCGCCTTTTTAAAATAGTCTCTGTATCACTTACGCGACCTCCAATTTGAATTCAACCTCTAGCTCCTCCTTGGCCTGAAAGCAAGAACAAGATATTAAATGAAGTAGCTACATAATGTTTTGCCCCTTGTCTAAACCCAAGTCCCTGATAGGCAATATTGAAGTTTCTGGTTGCAATGAGTAGCCTGTGACAAATTTTTCAGGGTGGGTGGTCTGAATCAACATTTCAGCCAGATGATAAAACAATTCCTTCCTCATCTCCTTCTGTCTTCAAGATACCATAAAAACAACCTATACCTCTATTTCTTAGTGTGAAGCTGCTGCACAAAGACACCTTGCAACTTCCTTTGTTTTCTGAATTCCACCCTTTTCTCCCAACAATTCCTGGCACTGTCCTGCCATGACTTACTGTACTGGCTATTGTCTTGGAAATTAAAACATACTTTACACCCATTACTTTTCCGTAATAAACAGAGGACAGTATAAGTGAGTGATTCAGAATTGTTGTTATGCAACCCCAGGTAAGGTAGTGTTGATCTGTATGAGATGGTTGTGAATGACCTAGTTTGGATACCAGAATCTGTCCCTGGTAGGAAGAAGTTGCATATGAGATATTTTGCTGATCTCATCCTGAGATCTCAAAGGGAATCAAGATTATTTTTCCCATTTTATAGATGGGAAACTGAGAAACAGAGTGAATCATCTTCCATTCATAATGGGATACACATAGGGACAACTTCATCTTTGCCTTTTGGGGTGAAAGTAGACACAAACAAAGGGGTAGGGGGTTATGAACTATGGGAATTATTCAGGTTATGAATTACATGGGAGAAAAAATGTACAGATTATTCACCCTGCAACAGCTGTATGGCCTTGGTGTTGCTCAGAGGTAGCTCGTAATTGGAGCCTCCCTTACCTACAGCACTGTTTCAGTACTATGGTCTTTAATAATTTATAAAATATCAGAAAGAGGGGTTCAGACTCTCAAATTCAGATTTTTTTACCACATTTTCGCGCTTGTAATTTGAATGGCAATTCATGTACTCATTATTGGGATAAGTAATCCATGGCAGGTTCAGAAAGATTTTGAAAGTGTTCTATAACTCTCCACTGGTTTCTTAGTTGCTTTAGTTGCTTAGCTGCTCTCACATTTGGGCTAGGCTTGAAGTACAGGATCACTGTCCTTTCAAGTGGAAGTTTAGCAGTATCAAAGAGTGCACAGAGCAGATGGTCATCTGGAGTAGCAAAATCCTCATCATACACTGTGAGCTCCAGCATGTTCTGCAAAAAGAGAGAGAAGAGTTTTTTACAGTTTGTCAGGCTGGACATCATTAGCTCCAGGCAAAAAGTATTGCTGAGGATGTGCTTGAGAAGAAAAGCTGAGAAATTATATATCATCCCCCTTCAGAAAAACATACTTGAACTGCATATTCATTCTTGCCTAGTTCATTTTAATTGCTGTAACAAAATACATTGGCTATACCTATATAACAGCTTAGGTAACTCCCAGATTCTGTATCCATCTTGCACTGCCTCACAAGAGTCTCTCATTTCCCTAAAACTTCAAAACTGAGCTCACTTTCTGGCCCTCCTACGCAGCACCATTGAACAGACATAGGAACTCTGTCATCTCTGCTATTAAATGCTTTGAGCAGTCCTTTATCATGTGCCATCTCTTAAACAATTCCTGGGCACAGTTCAGGAGATACACACACAAAATCTTCAGGCTATTTCAAGCAGATAACTTTGGCTCCTTACCTTGACCTGACTCTGGATTCTGAAGTAGAAGGTTTCGTTCCACACTGGATTGTCGGAGTTTCTCACAGTTTTAGTGCGCGACCTTTCACACGTCGCAGTCGGCAGCCACAAGGACACGTAGCAATCAGCCTGGCTTACTGGGGAGGGGGAGAGGCAAAACAATTGCTAATATGGCACAGGCAGCAGTGCTTCAGGACACTGGAAAGGTTACTGCAGCAACTGGTACCAACAATAAGCATAAGTTTTTTTAAAATAGAAATGTCTGATGCAATGTAACTCTCCTCAAGATTCCCTTCTGAGAGGGAAAAGGCACAGACCACAAGATGACCTAGAAGAGAAGGTGGTTTCTATTCTTCCCTGCATGAGTTACAGACAACAGTGATATCGTGTATTAAAAAAAAAGGGCGAGCATTTGTTCTTCTAGTCAGCCACTTCAGTTTCTCAGCCAACAAGCTTTCCTGTGCTCATGTGTGCATGCACACACACATGCACACACACACTAACCCTGAGCTGCTGTCTGATTAGAGGGGCTAGGATCCTCCTCCACTTTTTGAGAACAACTGCAAAAGGTCTTCATCTCTGCCTTGCCCTCAGTGATTTTCTTTGTGAGGGTTTGTGAAAGGAGCTGCAGAACTACCCCTGCTGTATGAGATGGCAGAGGCTTCCTCCAGAAGGAGCTCATTGAGTTAGACATTGGAATTTAACCAATTGCCACCTCCAGGAAGAGAGAGACCAAGTCTCTCTCCCAAAAGGCACCAAGAGAAAGTTAGTGAAGGATTTTACATCCCCTTTCTCATAGGCACCTAAATTAAGGTATATTTCAAACAGCCACAGACAAAAATGCCACTTACTGTGTTTCTTCTTGAAGGTTATGCAAGGTACTTCAGCACCCTGAAAACCTCTCTGACACAGTTCTCAACAATAAAATGATCAGATATTATGTAATGCAAAAGGTAACTAGCTTTGAGAACGGATGTCCTGTGATTTGAGGCTTTTGAGAGAGAGAAGTGATAGCAGCAGTGAATGGAGATGAGCCTTCAGCAGCAGGTAAGGACTCTGCAGGCAGAGCAGGGAACAAGAGCTTGTATATTAACCTGTGGGGAAAAGCAAAATCTTTCCTGTCTACAACAGGACCTTTTTCTCTTCTCCTTTTCTTTCCTTCTCCACCAAGTTTTGCCCAGTGTCACCCTACAGCTACTGACTGTCTCAAAGTGGTTGGAAGCTTCATTTTATGCTGTTGAAAGTGTTCAGGAAGCCTTGCTGCTTTTCTGTCCAAGTGAGAGGGAAAAACTGAAATTCAGAACTGCTTGAAAAATGATATATGAATTGTGATAGCTCAATAGACACCTTAATTATTGGTTTTCTACTTTTTAACATTATAATGTGGAAAAAGTTTAATTGTGTCAATTTTTTTTCTAAAAAAAGTTGTGGTGAAATCAACATATTCCTACTGATGGTAAAGTTCATTTGGAAAATATTCAGTAGGCCCTAGCCTTCTCCCTCTCCTGCCCTATTTCACATTTAATATCTTAGTTTAGATTTAAAAATAGGATTCTGACAGCAATTTCACTGTACTTGTCTAGAGTCATTAAAGCAGATGCTTTAATTCTACCTTCCCACCACTCTTGTCTCTTAGCCTCCTTGTGAAAAATAGTGAAAAATGACTCCTTATTCGCCCTCTTTGCCTCTTCCTTTTTGTAGTGAGAGCTTCCATGTCCTCCTAAATAATTTCACCTCCACTCTTAAGGACTGTAGCCTATTCAGTCCCTCTGGATGTAAAAGTTGTTTCAGTCATTATTCTGTTTCCTCAAATGTTTTTATTTATTTTTTTCAATCTGGGAAATTCCAGGCAGACAATAATGCTTTGAAGAATTTTGAAACTGTAAAAATATGTGTTTGAATGTATTTGGAGAACCTAGAAGTAGTGCTACTGATTTTAAAATGCATTAAAAGTGATTTTGTTTAACTACTATATGACTTTGGATTTATCATTGGAGATCAGTGACTGATGGCTGTTTGGCTGGCAAGTACTTTATTCTACTGATGTGATTCATCATTCTTGTATCTTAACTGTACTTTAAGATACAAAGCATATCAAGCAATCCTTAATTATATGAATAGATGCAGCCAAACTAGTCAGCTGTGTATTTAATGCAAAATATTGCCTCAGTTCTGCTTGCACAATGTCTTCCTACAGCCTCGTTATTTGCCTTGTTGCCTGACACACAGAAGATCTGAGATGAGTCCCTGATGAGACCTTTCTGTGTTCTTGCATCATCACACATGTGCCACAGCCGTGGACCAGAAGGGAGGTGCAGAGCATGCAGCCCAGCAGTATGACCTAGGATACAGCTGCTGTCTCCCTCACTCAGAGCTGTGACACGGGGAAGTCCTCTGATACACCTTCCAGAAAAACATGTGACAGCCACAGGGTAAGACGGGAATGGTACTGCATGGTAAATCAAGATCTTTGACTCTCAGAAAATCTTTCCCGACTCTTCCTGTGCAAGACATTATAGAGCCAACCACTGCTGCTTACAGAGAAATAGGAGAATCAAGAGAATCATGAGGGTTACATCATTTCCCTTCCATGCTCACTCTCAAACTAATTTCAGCATCCTTTCACAGGTAGTCACGTAGCTCTATTCACTCAAACAAGACAAGCTGTTAACTTGTCTATTTTATGTGAAACACCTCTCCTCAGTGCACATGTGGATAGTCCATGTTCTTTTACAAAAACCGTGGTGTTTTCCTTTCCAGCTCACTCCCTTCCCACCACTTTCCTGCCACGTGACCCACACTCTTGCACAACTGCAAGTCTGCTGCAGGACCATTAGAAAGGACCAAGCATCCAGCCCTCAGTTAGCGTGGTTTTTTTACTGTTGTTTCAGGGTAATTAATGATGGCATTAGCCTGGTGGTAATGATTGTAAAAGGCTTTTTCCTTTTCAATTCATCTTTGTCAGAACCAAGATTGAGGAGGTTGATAAGGTTTGCTTCTCCCAGCCACATTTCCCAAGGTGCTACAACCCATCAGCCGAATTACCCCTTGTTTTTGGAAATACAGAATGCAGTCTTTCTTCATCTACCTATGTCAGAAACTCTCCTTTCTTTGAGAGAAAGTACTTATCTTCAGAAATACATTCAAGTCTTGAAACCAGACAGGAAGCACAGGGAGAACAATGAAACAGCAGCAAGCAGCAAGGACTGACCTGGTTTATAACAATTAATTTACATAAACACTGGGTTATTTCAGAAAACACTAAGAAAAAGTTGTTATAAAATTATAAAAGATATAATTTGCCTGTTCTCTGAGTTACCACTAAGAATGGCAATACTTACAGGCATCCACTCGCTGGAGATTTCTCATCCGGATGATCCTTACAGTCAACAGGTAGCAAGGAGAGGATTCTATCTGGAGAAGAACAGTAAAAAGGGGGTCTGAATAAGTATTTGGTGGGAAAAGAATTCAAATGTGCAAACTAACTGGGTGCCACAAAACACAAATACAGTTGATAAAATTTGGGTCAACTAGCTCACTATTCTGCAGATGAAGCTTCTGCTGTTAAAAATGTCTTAATATTTTATATATTTCACTGTCTTCTTGCTTTGTTGCTCTGAGACTCCAGATTGCTCATCAGAGCAGAAAAGACAGGGATAAATCCCTGACAAGTTACACAGCCTGTGAGATGCTTGCAAAACCTCTTGCTCTGAAACTGCTGAGTCTAATCTAAAATACAGCTACAATAAGTCTCTTGAACAGAGTAAATGCACTGGTGAGCACCATGATGAAGCTGTCAAGATGCCATTAGTCTTAGTCAAAGTTACAGTCAATCTCCGTAGTAACCACCCATAAGGTCCCATAGCATTGAAAAAAGTGCTGTGGAGAATGTCAGTTGTTGTAGACCCCCATGGGATCAATCTGAAGTACCACTCTTTAGGAGGTGCTTTTGCCTTCTGCTTCAAAAACATAGATTTCCTGCAATTTACAACTGTATGGGGAAAAGAGTAACAGTAAAGTGAGCTTTTGTAAATCACAACTATGAGATAAGCCAATGGCTGAAAATTGTTTCCAGAGGATTTAGGATCTAAAGAGTTAGGTATGGGTCGCCTTTGGAGAAAAATGAAGCATACTACCTTCCTCCAAAAAAACCCTGAAGATTGAAAGCGCTTAACTTCCTTGTTCCCTTTGAATATCTCAGCCTCAATCTTCTATAAAACAAGTCTCTCCAGGTTTTGTGGCTGCAGGGACCTCTTCCTATTTATTATTAGAAGATAAATGTGAGTTCCTTCTTCTAAGGAAGACGATTTCCTGCTGGCTCATTCCATAAACCTGTCTCTGGCTCAGAGCTATCTGCAAAAGGCTATTTTGACCAAGCCAATAAATAAATCAGCATTTCCTGTGGCTGTGACTCATGGTTATTTCCTCACACTCCTAGAAACATTTCCACCTGCATAAGTGGTTACCACAGAGCCCCACAAATCATTCTTTTTGACAACTGCTATTTTTATCAACAGGTTTCCTCTCATTTAGGAGCATCCTTCTATTTCTATAGCACTTCAGAGACTTCCTATAACAACTATAAACAAGTAGACAAAATAGATGTAAAGACAGATAGAGGAGCTGGAAGAACCTCACTTAAAACAATTTTTTTTTTTCTCAAGAGAACAGAGCAAAAGGGCCTTATTTACAGATGGAATGATAATTATGCCTCTTTCGTCACAACAAATTACTTTTCCAATATATGATTAGAATACTCTATTCTCTCCTCTAACATATCATGTTATGTTAAAATCTTTTTACAGAGTTCTTAAAAACCATTGCTGTTTCCACCCCTTTTATATGTATCTTGAGATTCTATGGCTTTTTCAGTTTTAATTCTTCATGAAATTCAACATATGAAATGTATTTAGCTTCTATTTCAATTGTTCTCAAAATAGAAAAAACCTTACAGAAGCTGCAAAAATTTCAAACAAGTGGTGGAAGAATATGTCCTCAGAGCTACCCCGTGCAAAGACACTGGTTCAGAGTTTAGAAACAGTATAACCATGTTAATACAGTTCTACACCCTGTTAATTTACCCTTCTTCTCAGCTGGGTAATTATCAAAGGTGGATCACCACACTCACATGTTAGGAATGAGCTTAGACACCTCAGCATATGCCCTAGAAGGCAGAAACCCATTGTTCATTAGGATCTGCATACACATGGGGGAAATTCTCGCAGGCATTTATCTCCAGAGATTACACAAGGTGCTGCCAGCTCCTGGATCATCTCCAGCAATACTTCCTCTGAAAAGTGGCATTTCTTGAGTGAAAACCAATGAATTCATTTTTTGCAAAGCAATTTGAGATTCTTAGATAGGAGAAAAGGTGGGTTGGGATTTTTTTTAAGGAGTATTACATGGTTTCTGCCATCTGATCACATTCTTCCTGGTTCCCATGCAATGGCTTTCTAACATGTTAGCCAGATTTTCCCTATCTGGCATGGGGAAATCAATTCTCAGATATGCAGCACTCAAAAAAGGATTTACTGAAATTTCACACACACACACACAAAAAATCAGTGGCTTAACAGAAGCTACAGAAATCAGGACCTGCTTGCACTAGGGATGCAGATGCCACCAGCCAGTTACCCGAGGAAAAGGCAGGAGCCAGGCGTCAGTTGTCCTGGCAGTCCTGGCACCTGCCGGTGGCGATAGCAAAGACAATAGGGAGAGCAGAATTCACCTGGTGATCAGGCCTTGCTAGTTCTTCTGCTCCCAGGAGGATTTGCTATTTTAATTATTCCCGTAACATCTTAAACAAATGTGTTTAAATAGCAACTGTGACAACTATAAACACGATGTACCAGGGTCTAGTTAAAGAGACAAAGAAAATAGCAGTCATGCATGTATAAAACAAAAGACGGAGGTTCTGTTATTCTGTTTACTTAACACCTATTAGGAGATCTTTAACAAAAAAAAAGGCTGCTGCTATGTAATGATATTCCATATATGGAGAGGTTTCCACCACAGCAAATTGTCAAATTGTCAATTTGCCAGCTTGTCTTCAATTTGGTGCTTCCCAACTCGTGCTCCTGTGTGTGTAGCACAGCTGCATGTGGTACAGCACTCTGAGATGCCAGTGCATGAGCAGGGTGTACAGTGCTAGTTCCTCTGAAGTGGGAGATGAAGTTTTACTGGGATTTTCCAAACAGCAGCTCCATCTAATGTAGAACAGACCTCATACTCTCTTCTGCTGATTTTATTGTGCTTCCCACAAAAAAGAACAACATGATATGATACTTGGCAGTAAGTTACTATGTTGGTGTAAGTAAGGGATTCCTCTGTCATGTGAATGATCCCCACTTTCTCCCAGCTGAGGAGTAAGAATTGGGAAACAGAAATTTCTCTGTCATGAATACTCTGGGGATACAGGCTGTTTGCATTCCTGGAACATTTGTGCCTCTGCAGGTCTATTCCAGCCCTCTTTAAAGTCATGCTCATATTCAGATGTAGGTATGTGTGGCATGCATCCACCTCGAGAAGCACTGCTGTAAATTACTCCACTAGTTTAGCTGTATAATACATCCTGTCACATCACAAGTGGCTGTGGAGCTCTAAAATGGCAGGACTGCTTAATGAGGCAAGAGTCCAAGAAACCAGAGGGTGACTCTACTTCTTTACCTTTTTTTTTTTTTTTCACTCTCAGTAGCTTGCTTTCTTCAGCCTTCAGGCTTCTTCACCTAACAGATTCTGCCAGCATGGACAATTGCTGGCTTGTGCTATCAATAGTATGAACATTCACCCCTTCACTTACTGTAGACCACCCTGGTCACACAATTCCACAAGAGTAGTCAAATGTGTGCTGGATGAATGCTTTTCTTTTTTTTTTTTTTTTTTGTTGGGTGGTTCGTNTTCACTTACTGTAGACCACCCTGGTCACACAATTCCACAAGAGTAGTCAAATGTGTGCTGGATGAATGCTTTTCTTTTTTTTTTTTTTTAGTGTTAGGTGCTTGGTTTAGCATAGATGCTTCATCAGATAGCAGAATATTGTAGCTGCCTTCCCAAAACAGAGACCAGTCATCCAACAACACTGATCCAGAGAGGAGAATTTACTCTTGAACCTTCAGGAGCATTCTCAGACTTGGTTGTTGCTCTTTTTGGATTGGTATTTATTCCAAAGCAGTTATAAACTAATGGAAGAATAATGCAGAGATCCTGAAAAGCATATTCACTTTGTGTGTGTGAAAACTGTATCATCATCAATAAGCAGCTCTCCTCCAACCAGATATTCAGTTGCTGCTTTTCTACATGAAATGTGGAATGTCTTCCATCTGGTCCTGTGAGTAGGTGGTCTTTGTGATGCTGGGTGCAAAACTGTGATGAAGAAGCAAAGAAAACTATGTGCCACAGTCTCTGGTACCATTACCTATTTCAGTGCAACAGCACTGCATACTATTCCACACACCATCCTGCAAAGATCAGACAAGATTTAAAAATACCTTTAGGACAATCAATTTACTTTTAAAGTGGCTGAAAAAGCCATTTCTACAGACCAACCTGAAAAAATATGTTATCTATGTAACCCATGAAAAAAACTTCCTCTCTATCCACACATTTCTCCTGCAATCACCCAATAATTCCTCTGTGTTTCTACGTCATCTACTAGCTCAGCAGCCTTTCCTGGCAAAGATAGCTTCCTTGCCTTGTCTAAGGTACTCCTGCATTCCTGGCCCGGAGAAGCATTCTGCTGAGATGAAATCACTCCCAGGATGTTGCAGGGCACTCCTTTCTTCATCTCCAGGTGCTAATTTAACTAGATGGTAGCCAGGGACCAAATCATTCCCTGCTGATGGTGCATCTAGAGCTAGTGGTGTGTGAAAGTCTACTTTGAGCTGTCTGAGGGTCAGGTCTCCTTGAAGACTGTGTATGAGTTTTTTACAGTTGCAGTCAGGATGCTTTAGGCTGTGAACATCACGCACCAATCCCTGCCCCAGCCTGCTACAGCCATGGGATGCTCTGGGATGTGCTGGGATCCCCCATGGTAGGCTACCCAGACCTGCTGCCCTTGGCCACCTCTCTGAAGCTTCCTCATTCTTGACACAATCAGGCTCCACGATGTAAAAGATGCTCTAATTGCTTCCTTCCTTCACCTCCTCCAGGCATTGGGGCTGGGCACCTCAACCACGGGCTGTGGGGCTGTGCGTGGGCTGCGGGTGCTGGTGATCACTGCTGCCACAGTGGTGCTTTTCACAGGCTGTGTGTTTCGTGGGTTTTATAAGTAGCATACCTTCTTCTTCTAATCCGACCACCTTTTCACCAGGATTAGCAGAATTCTTGGTTGGATGTTGATGAATTAAAAATGCCCACATCCAGATGGAAAAGACCCTTTCAGGCATACAGGCACAGTAACCCTGGTTCCAGCAGGGGAAATTTTTCCGTGTCCACAGGACCATGACAGGTATATGCAAGGTCACAAGTATTGTATCCTTCAGATGATTGCTTCCTCATACATATATCCATCATGGCACTCAGAAAACTTTTGAGAAATGAGACTTTGCACATTATACTATGCTTGATAGACATTTCCAAAAAGCAAAACTTCAAATTATGATCAATGCAACATGGATACTCTCACTGCACAGTGATCCCATAAATGCAGAGATGTATAATTATACTTAATAAATAAATACATGCATTATTTATTTATTATTTCTATTACTTATTATATAAATCTGCAGAGATGTTTTATGTGATTGATAACTCAGGCTAGTTGCATAGCCCTTTCAGCACTGTTTACATTACCTTCACCTTTTAGTGTTTGCAGATGTTTAACAACCAGACTACTTCAGATTTTGAAAAATTGGTCTATTTGAAAACTTAAACTGTTCAACTGCATGTTCAAAATTATTTCCATAATTTTGATATGCAAAACTATATCCAGAGCAATAGGATATTCCATCTTTAAAAAAAACAGTGCCCCTTTGTAGTGCTTTGCCCTCTCCAAGCAGAACAAATATGACAGAAAGAAACTAGGCTGAGCTTGAACCATCTGAGGGTTGAGACTCTTTACACCTAATTCCAGATAGCTGTAAAATTAGTGTTTACATCTGACAGCTGTTAAACATTTCTGGATTCTCATCCTAAGGCAGACATTACCACAGGACATGCATCACTCCCAGAAAATCTATTTCTGACCACTGATTCTCAAGGGCATATATAGGTCTATCTCAGGTACAGATGTTTTTCATTTTTGATGTCAAATATGGATTAGACAAACCATATTACAAAGTTTTGACCTGATGGGAAGTGGCCTCATTTGATTTTATGAGGTTCATTTTTGATGTGGGAGGTGTGCTGGAACATGTAATTTCAGCAGTCTGTATTTTAGGCATCTCCATACCACTACTTGGGGTGGCAAAGGAGGTGCCTGGGCTCAGAACAGCTTCTGCAGGTGAGCAGAGCTGCTGCTGGAGCCAGGCTGCTGCAAGCACTGTGGGGCTGGAGGTGGCTCAGGAGCTGTTGACTCCTGCCTTTCCAGTTGCTGCTGAGCCTGGGGCTGGAGCTGTTCCTGACAGCAGACTCTGGCCCTTGTGGGAGTCAAGGAAACCATGCCAAGGAGCCTGGTGCCAGCGGGGACCCAGCCCTCCTGCCTGCCTCAGCTCCTGTTCACATTACCGAGCCCAACCTGCACCAGAAGCAAATGTCACAATTTGCTCCTAATCTTGCTCTACAGTGTGGCAGCTCCCCACTCTTTCCATGATCTCAAGAGCTGCTTCCAACTTCCAATACCCAGCAGAAGCCGGAGCTCCCGCTTTGCACAAGGGTGAGAGCTTAGCCTGCACCCCTTCTGTTAAAGGTCTGCAGCTTTCCCACCTGCACAAACTCTGAAAGAACAAGGAACACATGTCTGGCAGGGAAATGAGGTATGACTTGACCTGAGATGTGATGCATCTTAGCCTTATTAAAACATGGGTCATGATGAATTTAGAACTATGCATCCTATTGTTCCCCTCCCCTTCCCTCGCATGCATTATTATGTGAGACCTGCTGCAGTCCTCAAATATTTTGGTATAAACACTGATGTTTAAAACACCAGAGCTGGCTCTGCCTGTTGCTTTAGCATGGGGCTAAGTACCAGCCAAGGCCCAAATAATATGGATTTCTTAATGCAGGTAAAAACCAGCATGTTGGTGTAAAGACACAGGCAGTTGCTGGCAAATGCTGTCATGGTTTTCTAACAGACAATCCCTCTGAGCAGGCAGAGACCCTCATATTTAAGTCTTCTGGTAGTTTCGGTGATGAAAAATTAATATTTGAGAAACATTTAGGAGGAGAGAAAAATGTATCTGCATCCTTCTCATGGACATATGATTGTTGATGTAGTCAAGTAATGATCAAGCAAGTGCCTAGGATAGAGTGCAGTATTCTGAACACAGACAAACACAGTGCCTCTGTAACCACATGCGAGAACAACTCAGTCCATCACCAATGCATTGTCATGAATTTTGGAATTTTAAAATGCAAAAAATAATCCTTCAGTGTGAGACAGGGGCAATACAGTGGTCTAGAAGAAGGTTGTGAATATATCAGATGATTCTTTTGGTCCACTATTGTCATGCCTGCCCCCTTGAAACTTCATGACCCTAACATGTCTTTGATCTAAATCTATATCCTGAGCACACAAAGGAAAAACAAAAACATCACTGTGTGGGATTAAGAAATGGAGACAAGAAGTTACTTCTCATATGTATAATTATCATAAGTAATTATAACCCAGGAGCTTAAAACTTTTTTCTTTCTCTCATCATGCTTTTAAGTTCCTGACCCCTTGTAAGAAACAGATACTATACCAAAAACGGATCAATAATTTTTTTCAGTCTGTTTTTACTATCTACAGAATTCTTCATCCTAGACATGGTCCAGAATTTTAGTATCTCCCCAGGCTGTAGACACTAGACATTGTAATCTAAATATTTGCAAGATGAAATGCCACAAAGACCCTAGACTTATTATAGGATACATCCTGTGAAAATACAGTATAATTTTTTAAAACCACTAATTTTAAAAAAAAATAATAATTATCCTAATGCTGGGAAAACACAATAGCTAAACTTTGAAGAGTGCATGTGAAAAAACAAAAAATATTTTGAATATGAATAAAAAATTGTTTAAATTTGTGAGCACCCAAGTTGCAGCAGAACTACCTGGTAAGAAGCTTACCACAAAGCTCACCTGTTTGCCTGTTCACAATATGACTTCAACTTTCAGATAAAGCTCCTTTTCAGCTCCATTTTGCCTCAGTAGAACTTGTCTGAATGGATTATAGCACGAATTTTCACAGAACTGTCTGCCTCAGAAGCAGGTACTTCTGAGGGGACAATATTTTTATATGGGACAGTCTTAAACTTCTCTATTGACAGACAGGAAATAATGCCCAGACTCACCGAACAGTAGCAGAATGAGAACTCCCATCCAAACCAGTAATTTCTAACAAAAAGAAAATCTTTGACTGACACTCATGCAGAAGAAATAGCCCTAGCACATTCAAGCATCACTCCTTTTACAGAATCCCACTACAGTTTCTTTCCTGATGGAGCACAGAATTGGTGAAGGATCAGGGTTCAATAATGCAGGACTCCCTCATAAATTGCAAGGATGGAGATCACACTACTGAAGCCATTGCAGCAGGGCATGCCTCATGGTCACTTTTGGCCATTTTAGTTACAAAAAGTATTGTGGAACAGAAAGTTCACCAGTGGATTTCTTTTACAAGTAAGTGAGAGATTAAAATACTAGATATTCAGCCTGCTCCAAAGAAAATGTAACAGAAATAAAACAAGCAATTAGGGAAACTGAGCTACCTGGTCTACTTGAAGGTGCCCCTGCTCATTACAGGAATTTGGAAAAGATGACCCTTAAAGGTGCCTTCCAACCCAAGCCATTCTGTGAAAATCATAAACACAAGACGAATAAAATGATTCAAACAATAGACATAGGGGCATTTCCCTCACAACACTCAAGCTGCTGCCATCATTCTTTATCTACCTGAGCCTTCTCCCCTTTTGAGAAAAACAAAGCCTTTAGCATTCTTTGGTTCTAAATTCTCTTGTTCTTAATACCTTGAAATCACCTTGGTCTGGCACAGTACTGTCATCTCTCCTGTTTGGCCATCCACCGTCTCCCAAGGGACCAAGGCCTGAGTTTCCATCCTGAAGAAAGAAGGAAAGAAACAATAATTGGTAACACTAAAACAGCAGCAGCAGCATTATCAGGATAGATAATTAATTTCTACTTGCAAAAATTTATGATGAAACCTCGATTAGAAGGGCTCTTGGTTACACCCAGCTGTGTTATCGCACTCAGATTAATGAACAAACCACCACATGTTTTGGTGCACACTGGCACAAAATCCATGTGTACCTAAAGGGTAGCCTTTCAATAAGTCAATGAAGGAAGACCATCACAGCTGCAAGATACCCAGAAAGTGTCTCTACATTTTTTTCTGTGAAAAAGGTTTGCTTTTTGTTTTGAATATGTTCTTTTGGCAATCTGCTCCTGCTCTTAACAATATTAAACCTCAGTTTAAAATACCCCAGAGTATCTTCTGTGAGTTTGAACACAGATGTGAAACATTGCAGTTGCAAAATTTTAGATCTAATGTTTCAATCTTTTTCAGGAAAGAGAAGTTCCAAAGTACTTCTACAATGTAGGGTGCCCCCTTTTGAAGCACTTTGTAGAGCACCATTAAAGAACAGTTTCTACAAAAAATGTTGAAAATACTCTGTTTCTGTTTCCAAAGCACTTCCTGAAGTGATGCGCCTCTCTCCAGTCAGGGAGCACACAGAACAATGCATAATGTACTACAGTTAAAACTAAATGCAAATCTTGAAACAATACAAAGAATGCAAAGCAAAATGAAAAAATTCAGAACCAAAAAGGGAATGTGTAGGTGAAATTCAGTTCTCTGTTCCTGGTCTCTATCCTGCCCTTATCCCATTTTCAATAACAAAAAAAAAGTTTGGGTTTTTTTAAGAAAAAAAATGGACATTATTATACATGTCAAAATCTTGCTATTTATACAGAAATATGAGATTTTAAATAAAAGTAGCATTTGTTTGCAGAAGAAAAAAGGCTGATAATTCGGTCCCCTAAATCAAGTTTCCCTCCCTGTTCATTTTTTCCCCTTTCTTATCTTTTTCTGTCCTCATACTACTCCGACTTCTCTCATTTTGTCTATGAAGATGAGATCTTTGGCTGCAGTGGATTCAGGAGGATTTTTGCCACTGACAGCCTTGTAGTGAAAATTTCACCTTAAACTCCTTCAGGCAGAGGAACTGCTGTATAGTCCCATCAGACAGCAAATTTGTACACTAGCTTGAATACAAACACACCCACAAAGCAGGATTTTGTTCTTTTCTGACTTTTTCTGTCAAATGCAGAGGACCTTAAGCGAAACTTTAAAGCTGTTTTCTTACCTCTAGTGCATTTGATGGCATCATGGTCTTCCCTGATTTCATGTAATAGAGTGCTTCTGGCACCTCCATGGGCAGCAATTCTTGAGACATGTTCGCAGGATTTACTTCTGGCTCCTCCATGAGCAGGAATCCTTTAGACATGTTTTCAGGATAGACTCCTGGCTCTTCCATGGGCAGGAATCCTTTTGACATGTTTTCAGGATCTACTCGTGGCACTTCCACGGGCAGGAATCCTTTAGACATGTTTTCAGGATCTACTCCTGGCACTTCCACGGGCAGGAATCCTTTAGACATGTTTTCAGGATCTACTCCTGGCACTTCCACGGGCAGGAATCCTTTAGACATGTTTTCAGGATCTACTCCTGGCACTTCCACGGGCAGGAATCCTTTAGACATGTTTTCAGGATCTACTCCTGGCACTTCCACGGGCAGGAATCCTTTAGACATGTTTTCAGGATCTACTCCTGGCACTTCCACGGGCAGGAATCCTTTAGACATGTTTTCAGGATCTACTCCTGGCACTTCCACGGGCAGGAATCCTTTAGACATGTTTTCAGGATCTACTCCTGGCACTTCCACGGGCAGGAATCCTTTAGACATGTTTTCAGGATCTACTCCTGGCACTTCCACGGGCAGGAATCCTTTAGACATGTTTTCAGGATCTACTCCTGGCACTTCCACGGGCAGGAATCCTTTAGACATGTTTTCAGGATCTACTCCTGGCACTTCCACGGGCAGGAATCCTTTAGACATGTTTTCAGGATCTACTCCTGGCACTTCCACAGGCAGGAATCCTTTAGACATGTTTTCAGGATCTACTCCTGGCACTTCCACAGGCAGGAATCCTTTAGACACGTTTTCAGGATCTACTCCTGGCACCTCCACAGGCAGCAATTCAAGAGATATATTTTCAGGATCTACTCCTGGCACCTCCGTGGGCAGCGGTTCTAGAGACACATTTTCAGTATCTGCTCCTGGTACCTCCACTGGCAGCACTTCCCAAGACATGTTTGCAGGATGTACTCCTGTGGGAGTCAGTGACTTGTTATTTTATAAAATGACCTGAGGCCCCACCCATCTCATCTAAGTAAAGGACTCCCCTCCCACTGCCAAAGACAGTGGAGCACCAAGGATAGACTGCTCCAGGGAAGGACCTTACAGCACAAGCACAACAGCCAAAAGGAATGTGGTGCCTTCCTCTGGCTGGGAACCTCTCGCAGCCTGCGCCTGCCCCACAGGTCCTGCACTGCTGCCACCCTTTTCTGTGTGCACAGAGTCCCAGCATGGAGGGCGCTGCCACCGAGGCCTGCTCCTTCAAACCCACTTCTTCCCTGCCCTGAGCAGGGACATCTCCTGTGTGGGGGAAGCTGGACCCTGAAAAAGGCCTGTGCATGTAAATAACTGGCAGTGAGTTTCCTGTGTGCTGGCACAGCCCTGTGCACTTTGGTGAAAGCCTCCCCACAGGTGGGGGCCCTGAGCTCAGTGCCTGCGGAGGGGCAGTGCCCTGTGCCAGAGTCACCCCTGGAGAGGGCCATCCCCACCTCCTGACAGATCACTGCATGGACTGCAGCTCCCAGCTCCTCCGGGGCTGCTCCCGTTCCTTCTTCCCAGGGGACAGAGGCCAAGGTGTGGGTACAGGGCCAGGGCTTCATTTTGCAAAGGTGAGCTGTAAGTAGAGGAGGTGATCGATGTGCTGGGAGCAGCAGCACCGGATTGAGTGTGATAGGACAGCGGGGGAGAAGGAGGTGGATGCTTGCAGGGGGTAGCAGAGGTCTGGAAGTCAGTGCCTATGGCTCCAGGCACGACCCAGGACAACTGCTGCACCCAGCAGTACCTTAAATATGGTAAAAAAGGCACAAGAAAATATGTAATAGCTGTGCAAAGCAGATAAGAGTTACGCTTTTTATACATTTTCCAGAGAAAGGCAGTTGAACTTTAAATGACAACTGTGAGAAACTCCTGTCCAGATGAATGGAATATAGTATCCAGTGGTTATGTTTTATCATTTTTATTTTACAGAGATTTGTTCAAGCAAAGAACATGAACAAAAGAACAGATTAACATCTCCAGGCTTACCCAGTGGAAATTACCATCTTCAAACGCAGAAAAACAGATGAATAACAAACTAGAAGCTCCAGTAACAGTAGGCTGTGTCATAGCATCTGCATTCTCGGCATGAAAAGTAGCTCTGCCCACACTAGAAGTACAGGAGCATCTTTTGGCCTCAGGTCACGGACACTCTGAGCTACATCCTGGAGAACTCCTTTTGCAGCTTAATTTAGAGAACAACTTTTTTTTTTTTTTTAAGTCTGGTCAGAAAAGAAGACCTGGTTGACCTTGGAGGACCTGCCATGGGATACTAAAAATACCAGGATACTTGTCATTAGAGCAGAACAACTTTCCCAAGGCTGGTTAGTTCAGAGAACCATTAGCATAACTGATGATAAGTGAAAGAAATCCCTCTAAAGTTGGTGAACCTTAAGAAAGCTGCGATTCTCTGTCCTCAAGGAAGCCCGCGGAGAAGAAAGATTAATTCTGTGTACAGACTTCCATGTCTGCAGAGTGAATTCCCCATTACAGGCACACATGGCTATCTATAATGATCTGTACGGCCTTCAGCTAAATCAAGGTGCTCTGCTCCCGTCTGAGTCACTCCACAGGGAACACCATAAAGAAAGAAAACTGCAAGGTTCTCATTAACAACTGAACTAGTGCTATCTCATTTAAAATCTCAATGTACAAAGCTGGATGGTTTCAACTTGGACAATGAAAAGCAGATGCTTCAAGTGGAAATATTTTCTTTACATTACATATTTCAGTAATTTAAGGATAGGTGAAGGAAAATAACCCACCTGTTTCAAAGATGTAAATGTAGTTGTCCTAGCAGCAAATTGCACACTACTCCTTTAGTGTAGTGGTATCACAGTCTTATCTGCTTATCACACAAAATGTGCCAAAACCAGCACAACCTTGTACTTCCTCTACTGCTTAGGTTTCGTACTCATCTTACAACGCAGTTTGCAGAAGCATCACTCACTTTGTAGAGGCACCTGTATTACATCCGACTGCAGAGACAAGCTATGGAGAAATGGAGCTACACTACAAATTAAAAATTTTCAACAAGTTCAAGTGTAGCTTTGTGATTCCTTTTAATCCCAGTCTTGGACTGGACCAAAACCACTGAAAACCAGTGTACTGCTGAATACCTTGCAACAATATATGCTTGCTTAGCCTTGAACAAGCCAGGCAAAGTGAGCCTGAGACTATTCTAACAAGGTGGAAGCACAATCAGGACTGGCTGCGACCACCTCACTACTCTCAGACATATAAATACTTCTATACAAAAAAACAGCACTGGAGAGCAAAGTCAGATGGGAGTTTTGGCTCAGCTATGTACTCTTCCTGCAGGAGAGGAGTGGTGTCTTAGGCCATCACTTGTGCAGTTAGTGAAGGAAGGAGATGTGGAGCAGGAGAGAAAACTCACAGGAGACAGGGGCATTACTGCTGTTTGTTATCTTACCTTTGAAGCAAGTAAGCATGAATCTTCTGGGAAATAAATTTTAAACCAAAAAGTTTAAAAGTACTAGAATGTATTCTTGTTAAGATCATACTGAGAAAAGTATGGCACTTTGTACAGATGCATCAGTGTTTGTATGCATCTAGCATAGAACTAGAGCAAATCTCTGATACTGAGAGGTATTCCTGTCCCAGTAGAGAGGCTACCATCATTAATGACTTTGTACATCATTGCACTCACAGTTAAATACCTGTATACATTTCTTTTATGTTACAGTTACTGATGCACTGGATAAAGCCCACAACTCACCATACCACTCTTAGAGCTGCCTAATTGAAGTGTAAATTTATACTGTTTTATCTCTCTCCGATTTTATGCATGTTGCAAATGTACAGCCCTCAGTGGTTACCTGTAGAGTGAGAAAGTCCTCTGTGCCTGGAGTTCTCTCGCTATGGGATGTTGTTCTGTACTTGGAGAAAGTTTCCGAGGACTACAGTTCTACAAGAGCAGTTCCCGAAGTTTTTTGCATCACTGTTCGTTCTCCACATTTCTGCAGACTACATGCAAGTTTATCATATCCCCATGAGCTGAAAACCAGCACAAGTGCAATATGACCATGTCATTGGTTAGCATAGTTTGAGTTTTTTAAGGAAGACTCCATCAGCCTCGGAAGTGATCTTTTTGCAAAGAGGTGCTTACAGCTTTCTCTAGACCTGACAGAACCAATCAACTGGCTAGTTTGAATATTGACAACTTCTTTAAGCCACTTAAGAAGCTTGGTACACCTCTGTGATACACATTAAGAACGAACAGAGCCCGGGAAGCTCTCTCTTCCTTCCGGCTTTCGGACAGGTAACTGGGGGAGGCCCGGGGCACGGCCCAGCGGGGCCAGGCCCTGCTCGGGCCGGCCAGAAGAGCAGCCCTGTTCCATCTGCGGCCCGGCTCGGCTTCCCACAGCTCACTGCGGGCAGCAGCCCAGCAAGGAGAGATAAGCGAATTCCAGCTGCAAGGCCGGGTGAGATTAACTCTTTCAGTGCTGTAAGATTTCTCCGGAACAGATGAAGCCTGCAGACATCAATCCTCTCCCAAGTCAGAGGAAAAGGACAGATGAAGGCACGTGAAATAAACAGCACAGAGACACCAAAGTCAGCGAAGAA